>JAJMRX010000011.1:0-335305 GCA_030558135.1 Petasospora adriatica | reverse complement strand
ACTAACGAGAAATCGGCGATTTCGCAAATTTTCAAAAAGTTCGAAAAGTTTGAAAACCTCGAGATTTTCGGAAAGTACCGTAGGAAGGGTTCTAGGAGCACGTGCATATGGAGACATTCCGGCGCGTTTTAGAAGAATCTAAGAGCACTTTTGTATGGAAACTTATCCACTGTGATTCGGAAACTCATGTTGTAAGTGCAGAATTATTGGAGCAAAGTCTTGAAACCGACACTCCTCTAAAAATGGGTCCTCGGAGAACTACTGAGAGATCTCCGGATGGAATTCTAGGGCCCAGCTTGACGTTTAAAAATCAGGAAAAAATATACACACATGTGAAGATAGTGGCTCAAGAGGTTAAGCTCATGTGCAGGAGGACAGAAGCTTCACACACTCCTTAAACTGTGCTAATATCAAGAAACTTTGGAGCAAGATTTTGGATAAAGAGGCTATGGAAAAGACTTACCGAGAATCCAGAACGACTAAGGCAAGCAACTAATGCCATATGACTTGTTTTGGTATCATTCGTGAATAGTTTCAGTATCTTGGAATCATGTCAAGTTCAGACTTTTCTGGCGCATTCGCCAATGTTCGCGCGCAGGCGTCTTTGCACATATGGTTGCATTTTGCCAGCTCAGAATTGCAGCTATGGCTCTGAAAAGCATATACTGACGTGGGGTCATATTAAATGTAGCTACTGTGATACTCAAATCCTCATCACAGACTCTGGTTGCAGCGCAATTCCCAACCATGTCCTGGGCTAGCGGATTTTGCCAGGGCAGTTTCCCTTTCGGGACATTTTCGCGCATTCGTTTACGCTTCATTAGGCATGGAGCTGTATTCTTCCCATACATGGAACTGTATATTGCTGCTTTCATGTACTATACCCTGAACAAGATCCAAGTAATAAAATGCAGCAAATTTTACTGCTGAGACTGAAATATTGACGGAGCTGTCTGAAGAAAAAGATATCAAAGTAGAAATTATCGGTAAGAGCCACTCTTTGTGGTAATGGGGCACAACACCCTTAAACCAAGATGTTAGGATGGTATGTAGAACAATTCAAAAAGAGGCTGAACTAGAGGTATTAGTAGAGTAAAAACCACCGATTTGAAGGTTAAATCGGGGATGCTAGTTGTTGACGGATTTTGTGGTGACTAACTGTAACCCTTTTTAACTTTGATCGGAAAACAAGACTTAGCATAAAATTGTAGATAGGAAAACTCTTAGATCTCCTGGATTTGAAGAAACTTATTTGGGTTTTGACGCGGCTGACTCACGATCGAGCCCAGAACTATAGATTACGCACACCGTCGCATATCCATCACACCTTGAGGTTCATGAGCGCAACCAGACTTCAACCCCGGACCCAGTAAGACTCGGCCGCTTTTGATTCGAAGAGAGAGAAGTTAGGCTTGACGCGACTAATGCAGCATCTGCGTCCCGACCTTCCGAAAGGGTTTGCACATGCAGGAGCAATGCGTGTAACAATCTACAAACGAATGCAAAACCATCATACTCAGGCCCTGGAACCTCCACAACATCATTTCCAGCTAATTTGAAGCCAACAATGTCTTCATTCCGACTTCGTAGCTTCCAAGATCTCTCGTAAGGCGAAAATCATTCAGATATGGTTAGAACCACCTTGACCAGCATCTCAAGTGTAACTTCTCACTGTACTTGAGATATGCAGTTGTCACGTGACCGCTACAGTACGATGGCAGATCCAAAAAGCTTGAAAACGGCCCAAGATTCGAGGGGTGCCGAGACAAGCATCGCAGCACCGCCTGCATATGAAGACATCACAGTGCTATGGCGAGGAATTGGAGAGTGGTATAAAAATATCAAAAGTCTGAGTTCCGAGTATCCTCCAAGCAATGAAGACCCTTCTCAGGTGTCTCGAAGGATTCCCTATACAGGCCTTCTAGAGCGTTCCCAGCAGTCCTAGATAATTGTAGTTTGAACAAGTCCCCTTTGGCAAACCCCAGAGGATCTGTTCACGAAGCAGAATCGCGAGAAGTTGGTACAGTGGGGTCTACAATCTACATACAACATCTCACCCCCTTGTGTCCTTCAAGGCCGACCCATTTGAGGGCTGGCAAATATACATTCTTCCCTCAGACAAAGATCTACCATAGAAGTTGGCTCTGAAGTGCCTTTCCCCGGGACCTGACTCACTGAACCGTGCTGGAGTGCTTTGGGCGTGCACTCGGCTCCGTGGTGGTGATGCCTAGCAGTGTCTCAAACAGTCCCAACAGAGGCCCATTGTGGAGAAGTTGTGCCTGCCTCGAGAGCCAGCGTACCAACAATTCGAGCCTGCTCATCGTGTCTCAGATGCGTGCATCGAAATGGGCATC
This sequence comes from Petasospora adriatica, assembly GCA_030558135.1. Classification (NCBI taxonomy): domain Eukaryota; kingdom Fungi; phylum Ascomycota; class Saccharomycetes; order Phaffomycetales; family Wickerhamomycetaceae; genus Petasospora; species Petasospora adriatica. Next base: position 332,951 of record JAJMRX010000011.1, on the reverse strand, counting down.
GTGAGGCCACGGTCGCACCACCAGAGATCGCCATTGGCTGCCTGTAGGGCGGGTTTAGCACAACGAGATCTGCATCGATCAGCGATCTTCCCTCAAGCAAGGGACAGGGTGTAAGCGCTTCCAACCAATTGGCCACTCCCGGCGGCCTAGACCGGGTCCATCGACATATTTTAGGGCCTAGATCCGGCCACACCTTCACAGACAAATATGAGGCTGAGATGCTGCCTCCCGCTTGCTTATGCCTCATCGCGTTGTGAAACGCGTGCGCCTACCGCTCGGGGCGCGAATTGCTTTTGAGGAGCCAAATCATCAAAAAAACATCTATTGACACGATCGATTCAATCGCCAACCCCATTGTACCATCTCCAGCTCAAGCCCATAAGGGGTTCCTGCTTTCTGCTTTTCACCTTTATTGCTTTATTGGATAGATGGATGCCACGGTGTACCGGACAAAGCGGTTTTTCCGCAGGAGAGGATCGTACGTGATTGCAGTGTTGGTGGCCTTTGTGCTTGCCCTTCACTTCACCACGTTGGGGGACTATACAAGTGATCATATCACCAACATACAAAACTCGCTAAGAGGCGACTCCGCGGTGGAACCGCCACAGAGCCAGGACCCGGATGATAAGACGGTGCCTTTCTTCAAGTCGCCCTCCGCTCGGAAACCCTCGAAGCAGTCTGCAGACAAGATCACGCATTTGGAGAGACTCAAGCAGATCTCGCTGAGCATGGAGGATGATCACTCGGGCTCGCGGCTGGTTCTGGGGCACCAGCTCTTTGACAGCGTATTTGAAATTCTCAAGAAGGGGGAACCATCAATTCCAAAGTTGGAGCGGTACAAGACAAACGAGAGAATCTATCATGCTGGGTATGATGGAGACTCCAACGTGGTGTTCACAGAAGAGTACCTGGATGGGTTTTTGGACCTCACTACTGAGGAGATTGAAAGCCTCAGAACATCGCACGCGCAGGTGGTGGACAACCTCCCCTATGAGGTACCGTCACAGCTCTATAGCGGAAACGGTATAGTTTACGTTGGGGGTGGAAAGTTCAACTGGCTGGCGTTACTCTCGATCAAATCCTTGAGAAGTCTTGGGTGTAAACTGCCCGTTGAGGTGCTTATACCGACTGAGGACGAGTACGAGATTGAGCTCTGCTCACGTGTTTTCCCCGCCCTCAACGCCAAGTGTATATTGCTCCCTCATGCGCTGGGAGACAAGGCCAAGGAGAAGTTCAGCTTCAAAGGGTACCAGTACAAGGCTCTGGCCCTGATTGTGTCCTCCTTTGACAATGTGCTTCTGCTTGACTCCGATAATATCCCTGTACATGCGCCAGACTATCTCTTTGAGAACGAGCCATTTGTGTCATCCGGACTGATTACGTGGCCGGACTTCTGGCGCAGAGCCACCTCGCCACAGTACTACACGATAGCTGGCATCGACGTTTCTCCTGAACGTGTACGCTTTGGTTACGACGATCGTGAGAAGGGCGCCTCAGAGACACCTTTCCACGACCGCAAGGGAGCTATCCCGGACCCAACGTCCGAGTCTGGACAGCTTATGATCTCCAAGTCCTCACACACACGAGAGCTTTTCCTCGCTCTTTACTACAACTTGTACGGTCCTGATTACTACTACCCACTCTTCTCGCAGGGTTCTGATGGTGAAGGTGATAAGGAAACATTCCTTGCGGCGACAGTAGCGCTCGGGGGTACTTACTATCAGGTGAAGAAGTTCCTCAATGCGTTTGGTCATTTCAACATTGACCATGAGTTTATTGGTTGTGGAATGGGCCAGTACGATCCAGTAGAGGACTACAACCTTGAGAAGGTGAAGCAGCGACAGAAGAAGGTTGCCGAGGAGCTGGGACAGGAAATACAGACGGTGGGGAAAGAGCCACGAATCCTCTTTGTGCACGCCAATTTCCCTAAGCTCAATCCTGTAACGCTCAAGGCTGAGGGGAAGGTGTTTGAAAAGACTGGCGAGCGTATCAGACTCTACGGCCCGGGAATGGCCAAGAGAGTGGGCTATGACTTTGAGCTTGTACAATGGCGGAATATGCACTTCCTTGTATGTGAGCTCAAGATCGAGCTGGAGGCGTTTAATGGCCAGGACTACCAGACTGTTTGTAAGGAGGTTCTGGACCAGTTGCAGTTTTTGGAAGCGACAGTAAAGGACAACGAGAGAGACTGAGGGAATCGGCACTTGGCTGGCATAATAAAGAAAAGCCGGTACAATCGGCACATAGCATCAAGTGCTCCTACATAATACTCTCATCATTCATTCATAATTGAGACGTTGGCATTTTGGCGTGTAGCTTAGGGCATCGGGGGTGCGCGAACCACTTAAAATTTCACGATGCCACTTTGCAACGTAGTTTTACAACCTTTAAAGACAACTCAAAATGAGCAAACTCTTTGTATCGGAGGATGATGTCACTGACCAGGTTGAGATAAAGGAAGAGGAGGATCCTGTGGTGCGAGAGATTCCTGTTTTACTCAAATCCAAGACACCGGAAGACCATTTAACACTGCTACAATATCCGGGAAGACCGTCTCGAAGACAATTTACTGGCGCAAGCCGAGCACTCGAGTCCCGTATCAAGCCATCCACCAAGCTGATTGAAGTGGACGTCCCCCTCGAAACGAACAAGTTCTACGATGAGGAGAAGAGCCGTGAATGGGGCGGCGTTGACAAGCAGACGCTAAGTGGTGTACAGGTTGATCTGGAAGGGTACTACATTGCTCGTGTACAGAATGGTGAGCTGGTGTTGATACCAGCAGACTCTGTGGCGCAGCTGAGACCGAGTCTCTCATATATAGACAAGACTCTCAGTGCAAAGAAGGAGGAGTCGAGACAGTACGAGCCAAAGAACACAACAGTACAGGTTGTTCAGCTGTCTGTCAAAAGCACCAATGATACAGCTCCAAGGCTGGGCGGAGCACTTTTGGCAAGGAAGAAAGTGGAGGAGGAGAGCTTTGTGAGTGTGCCCTGGTTGGACGTTGAAGAGTCCACCGCCATCAGGGAGGAGCTTCTCAACGTTGAGTCGAGGGAGCAGTTAGCCACCGAAGTCTCAGATGTAGAGTATCTGGAGATGCTGGTGCGAGACATGAATGCATGAGTTACCAATGATTGGGAGTAGCTACAAAGAACTTCAAGATATGTATGAAAGATTGTCGTAAATCGTTAAGCCAGTACAGCGTCGAGCTGGTCCATACGCTCAAACTCGTCCTGCTGTCCCACCCGTCTAAGCACCTCTTTTCTAGAACTCTCCAGCATCTCTCCAGCTATCAGCATCTCGTCTAGAATATGGTAGGCCTTCTGGAAGTTGAAGATGATGTCCAACTCACACACGTTGCCGTACGCCTTGTCCATCTGCTCCACGTATCTGTGGATGATCTCCAGAGTCAAGAGCTCATTCTCGTCGTTGTCAATGCCGGCAATGAAGAAGAGCGAGGCGTAGCGTCTGTAAACGATCTTGGAGTCCTTGTACTCGGACACATTGCACATCTTTGCCCGGCGGGCCAGAACAAGCGCTGTCAATTCACGTGTGATCTTGGCCTTGTCCTTCTGCGAAAGACGCTCGTACCATTTGGAGAGCCGGACCTTCCCCTGTCTTGACAGTAAAATGAGATATCTGATACCCATGTTGAGGAACCAGCACAAAAATAACAACTCCGATACACACTTTTGGTGATAGTCCCAGAGCCGCGAAAAAAAAATATAACAGAAGAGAGCACTCACGCTGGGGGTCGAACCCAGAATCTTCTGATTAGAAGTCAGACGCGTTGCCATTACGCCACGCGAGCTCGCTTTGTTGGTGTGGAAAATTTCAGCTCCGCCTAGTTACGCCAGTTTGGTAGGCGCAGATGAGTGAAAAAAAGCCTCTGATCTCAGGCACAATCGCTACGCTGTAATTAAAAGTGTGTCAGTTACCTGTATTATGACCCCTGAGTGCCCTGAATATTATAATGAGAGCTCCGAGATGCCCGGAATGCCCTCCACCTCTCCAAAGTTCATCGGCGACGGCCCCGACTTCTTGAAGTTGCGTCTGCGCTTGTTAACAAAGGTCAAGCCGCTAATGTCCTCGTTTGCCGTTGCCTCGTCGTCCTGGAACACGAGGTCGTCGTTGCCCAGGTAGAGCACCTTCATGATGTTGCCAAAGGCCACGACGATCGACTTGTGTCCAAACCTGGCAATCTGCCCCACCGAGTTGACCAGGAGTCCATCCGCATTCCCCACGTCTGGGATGTCATACGTCTCCACCTTGCCGTAGGCATCCATCGTCCATCCCTCCCACAGGTTGTATATTCTCGGCTCCTCGTGGCGGTGGTGCCTTCTTCTCAGAGTCTTCACCTCGGCAGTCTCCATCTGCCTCTCAGACTTGCGCTTGATGCCCATAATCTGGTTCTTGTCGGTGATGCACCACCCATCCACGTTTTCCAGCTCGTGCTGGTGCTCCGTCACCTGGTTGAAACCCACACATCTGATTTCTCTCGGGTCTCTCTCCACACGCAGACAGATGCTTGTCTTTGCCCTGTGGTCCACGGTGAAGGTGTGCATGATCACCGTCTTCTCCTCAGCCAGCGTATAAACCACTGAGAAGGATGTGATGGATGCGGAGCCACAGAAGCGGCAGTGGGTCGGCTGGTCGTGGAACACGTGGAAAGTGCCCTTCTTGAAGAGCCGGATGCGGAATTTCTTCATCAGGATCCCCGTCTGCGTATCAATGAGCTCCGCGTGGGTGTCTGTGGTACGGACGATGAAGCCCACAAACGGCACAATCGCAATCGCCGACTTGTGGAAGTCCACGACGGGCGAAGGCGGCGGCGGCAGTTGCGATGGCTGCCTGCTCATTCCAGGCCGCGTGCTGAGCTTGTTGAAACGGTCCGTCTGGACAGTGATGGATCTCGTTTTCCACTTGTTGTTGACGGCGGTGGAGATGAGGATGTCGCCGCCCTCGCTACACGACACGAGGCGGTCGTTGACTCTCGGAGTGAGCAGCTTGGCACACGAAACAAGAGGAACCGCACTCACGGAGTCCTTCTTCATCGTGCCGTCCTCGCACGAGATGGTGAGGATCTCGCCAGTCTTCAAGACCAGCACGAGCTCCTCAGACCCACTGGACATGCCAGCGTTGTTGGCAAACGCCAGCACGGGCCCCAGCTTGGGCGAGGCAATCGACCGCATGCTGTTTCTTCTGGAGCTGGGCCTGGACTGGGTCATTTGCAACAGCTCGTTGGCCTTTTTCCGCTGCAAAAACGCCGGCACCGTTCTGTGGCGGAAGTACGCCTCCAGCGGGACCGTCTCCCTGAGGTCCTCCACGGAGTGCTTCCAGACCCACGTCATCGAGAGCCGGGACCAGCACTGGACCGAGCCGTTGCGGGAGAAGAGAGCCACGTAGTTGCCGTGGTCGCCCAGGACAACGTTGGTGATGGGCCACAGCGCAGACCCCACGGGCAGCTGTGTAGGTAGCGGCATCGGCTGGGTAATGGGCGACCACACAAGCACCCTGTGGTCGAGCCCGACAGAGACGATGAAGTGCGATCTCGAGGTGGTGATCTTGATCACGTCGAGGAAGTGGCCGCCGCTCAGCAGCTTGGACTGCAGAGAGCGCTCCTTCTCCGCCACCTTCTTGAGCGGTCTCTCCTCCTCCTCCTCCAGCGAGGCCGTGAAGTAGCGGAGTGCCAGCAGAGACAGCGACAGCACCAGCGTCAGCAGCGAGAGGAACTCCAGCACGTAGTAGAGGTCGAACTTGTGAGCCACTGCCAGCGCAAATTCCGCCGGCATTTTTTGTGGCACCTCTCCCGCAAACGCCAGCAGCGGGCTGTGGACCGTGATGGAGACCGAGCCGAGCTCGTTGAAGAGCCGCTTCCCAATAAGCAGTGAGACGGCTCTGTAGTCTGGGCAGAGGCTCTCCACTGTGAGGGAAATGAGGCACACCAGCGGAGCCAAAGCAGCAGCTGGCGGCTGGGCCATTTTGTCCAGCATCGCCACGGCCTTCCGCAAGTACGGCTTGACGCCAGCCTCCCTTTGCTTCCCGTCGAGCGACTCGTCGCCAAACACCATTTGCAGCCACGAGCGCTTCCCCGAGTTCTCTATGAGGTCGTTGAGCTCGAGGCGGTGGATGTCGATGCTCAGCACAGCGACAAAGAAGGTGGTCTGGAGCGCGTGGTCAATTGCGAGCGACAGCGCCGAAAAGAGGCAGCCAAACTTCATCGCAGGTGCCAGCCTGGCACAGAGAGCCAGAAGGACGATTTCTGAGGCCACGACGAGCCCCGACGTGGCGCCACCGGTCTCCAGAGCCCTGGCGATGCGGAACGCGATCGGCATCTCCTCGGCAGTGGTGGCCATGGCAGCCACGAGGCGGAACATGTTCTCGATCGAGGTCGCCAGCAGGATGAAGGGCACGAGCCGGAACGGGATCTCGAAGCCGTCCTGGAAGTAGGTGGTGATGGTGGCTGCACACAGCGTCGCGAGCGACACCTCCACGACAAAGGCCACCAGCAGCCCCGTTTTCGACGTCACAGACGTGTGGAGCAGCGAGACGATGAAGTAGACTGCCAGCGAGGCATACGCGGTTCCGAGAAGGCCCTGGGCGAGCCAATTGGTCTTGCGGACCTCCACAGAGCTCGTCTCAGGCTGTGGCACGAGCTGGAGCACCGTGGAGTTGTAGCGGGCCACGTTGCGGTCCCAGACAGAGTCGTAGGCAGGGTCCTCGTACAAAACCACGAACCGCAGCCCCTCCGCGGCCCGGATGTGGCCGTTGACCTTTGTTGGGCTCGCAAACAGCCCGTCAACGTCGGCCCTGTTGATGGTCTTGATGGGGCACCGGTCGGCCGCCAGGCTGGCGGCATCGTCCCACACCAGCGGCGAGTGCAAAACGGAGTGGTCCAGACCCTTCAGCAGCGCCTGCTGGGTGTAGAGAGCCTCAGTGAGGAAAGCCGGGTCGAGAGCCTCGGCAACAGGAGTGCCGTCAGCGCCAGCCCGGGGCGTGAACCACACCTCCCTAAGCGTCAGCCCCAGGTGTCCCATGTCCGCCAGCCCCTGTGGACTCTCCAGGGCCGCTGGCGAGGTGTAGAGCGAGTACAATGCCGGGTACGAGACGATAAAGGCGATCGTCACGGGCCAGATGATGAAGCCGCTCTGGCTCTTCACCACCCGCTGGGCGAGCCGGGAGTACGTCGGGCCGAGCCACGACACCAGTGCCGAGTGAGTGTACCTCACCAGCACCACGAGGAGCGACCCCACAAACCGCACAAAGTCGAGCATGGCGGTGGTTGTGGCTAAACTCCACTAGCGGCGGCTGAAAAAGGCCGCGGTCGCGGTGTCTATCATCTACATAATACCGGCCAGATATCCGCCTAGTGGGTTCTACGGCGGGCTGGGCCCTACGCCGCCTGGTAGTACGTAGCATAAAGTCTCCAACTGGCTCGAAACTCTCCAATTGGCTTCTGTCTCAGCCTGCTCTGGTTCCAGCCATCTCTGGTCTTCCAGCCTGCTCTGGTTCCAGCCTGCTCTGGTTCCAGCCTGCTCCTCTCCTAAAAGCACTCACTTCACGCCCAGCGACGCAATCTGCAGCTGGCTCATCTCCACAAGCAGCTGCGAAATGCGGTCGTCCAGCAGCCCCTGCGAGTAGGCGTCACGGTCCTCCTGGTTGAGATAGTTCTGTATCTGCGCCAGTCTCGTGTAGCCCTCAGTACAGAAACGCATCTGGATCTTGACGAGAGCCTCGAACGATGGGTCAAAGTATGGCACACGCAGCGAGATGAGCTGTGGCAGCTCCTCCTTCAGCTGCTCGTTGAGCTGGTCAAACACCTCCTTCGCCATCTGGAGCTCCTTCTCAGCACGCGGAAGCTTCGAGGCATCCTTGGCTGGCTTGTCTACAAGTCTGCGCACCTTGGCCTTGGAACCCTCGTAGTCAATCTTCTTGTGCGCACGCTTCTTGATGGCCTCCTCAATCTCCGAAAAGTACTGGCAGAACGTCGTGATCGGCGTCAGCACAGTCTCTCTGAACGGCCCGTCCAGCTGCTTCACCGTCTCACTGTCAAACTCCTGCACACACTGCAAGTAGTAGTTACCCACACTGGCGCTGCCGCCCATGCTCTTGGAGTCGTCGTAAAGCGAGGAAATCACCTCCGCAATACGCACCTGTGCCTGTGTCATGGCTCTCAGCGAGTCGAGGTAGCCCTTGGACTCCTTCTCGAGGTCCTTGCCGGCCTTGGATAGCCTGCTGTTAGTACTGAGGTTGTGCACTGGGCCTTTTACCTACGTTTTGTAACGGCGCTCCTCAATGTCGTAGTCCTTGTCGGACATGCGGTCCGTGTTCTTCACGAGGGCCTGGTGTTAGTGTGCCTCTGCCATTGACATACCTGTGTGCCCGCTCTCGAAACTGCCTTCTTGAATCCCGTCCAGGACATTGTTGTGGAGTTGAGGCTATGGCAAGGAGCGTTGATAGTGGCTTGTTGCGCCTCCCGCGCTGTCCACCGGTAGGGCCACGCGGGGGGTTTTACTTTTGTTTCAGAGCCCGCTAAATAAACTCTTTGGCACTACCCATCTTCCATAGTCTTGAGCCTATATTGTCATAACTGTATCTGTGCTGTCGTCATAAAACACTACACTACTAGCAAAGCACCCCTAGTGGTGTAACGGGTGCTGTCACGCATCCACACAGCACCTGATCTCCCGCCCCCACTCGCTGTTGAGGATCTGCTTGCCCGTAATTCTTCTCGAGGGCATTGGGTCGAGTATCGAATATATCACATTGCGGCAACGAGCCCTCTTGAGCATCTCTATTGGCTCGTAACCCTTGGCCGACTTGCGACCCTCGAGGTACTTGACGTAAAACTCATCCTCCTGGGTCGAATTTCTCCACAAATGGCGCCCCGTTCTCATAGCCATGTAAATCACACCACACGCCCATATATCCACGCTTCGAGGATCGAACCGCTTCGTGTTGTACTCCTCGGGCGCAATGTACGGCGAACTTCCGCAGATGCCACCACTGAGGTGCACCTCATCCTCCCACGCCATCTTGAAACACTCGCCATTGCCGAAATCCGTAATCTTTAATGTTCCAGTCTCTGTCAGCAAAAGATTCTCTGGCTTCAAGTCTCGGTGAGCAACACCCATGTCGTGCATGTAGACGACACCGCGTATCAGCTGCTTGAAGAAGCAGTCAGCCTCCATGTACTCCAGCTTCCCCGCGGCAATAATCAGTGTGTACAGGTCACCACCAGAGCAGAACTCCATCACCTCGACATAGTCGCCTCTAGCGTCCTGGAGAAGATCCAGCGTCTCGATGATGTTCACGTGCTTCAGAGAGCTCGAGATGCAAAACTCCGACGTCAGCCGCCGCGAGTACTTCTGCTCATTCTCCTCTGGCTTCTTCTTGAACTCCTTCACTGCGTACAGCGTCTCACGGTCATTCTCCTTCTTGTGGGAGATGCGTACGACGCCAAAGGTTCCCTTGCCCACCACTTCCTGGCACCGCCCATAACGCTGTGCAAATGTCAAGTTCTTGTCAGTGGAGGAAGGTTGCGACCCGCTGTAGGACAATCCCGGGACTCTTGTCGCCCCGCTGAACGGTACGTTCTCATCCCTGTTTGTAGTCATCTGCTTCACGAGGCCGGAAAACAGTGTAGGCGGGTTGTTGGACAGGATTTCAGGAACTGCAGAGACAGCCTCGTCACGCAGTTTTTGAGCTCCAAGCAAGTTCTTGAGCATATTGGACAGCTTCTCCTGGCGCTTTGCATTCTTGAGGTGATGCTCGTGGGAGCCATCCTCGAAAACAGCAAACCGCGCAGGGTGCTTAACGGCAGAGTTGTAAGCGGAAGCGCTCGAGGAGGATCTGCTGAGATTCACGTTGCTGGGCACCGGGTTGAGCTTGTCTGTAACTGCCGCCGGGTTGGGGGACTTTGCGACTTTGAGGTCGCTTGCCGGGCCCTTCACCTTGATACTCGGAGTTCTGGAAGGCGGTCTTGATGGCGGTCTCGAGGGTGGTCTTGACGCCTTTGTAGGGGTCGCAGGCTTCTCAAACTCGTTGAGCGAGGATGTGGAGCTGTTGAGAGAGGATCCGTTGGAGTTTGCCCGTGATTCGAGCGAGGGTTCCGCCACCTTTGCCTCCTCTGGGATGCTGTGCGACCCAAACATCTTGCCAATCTTGGACAAGGTGGACTTTCTTGGTCTCGTCTCCACGGTGGAGCCCATCTTCTATCTTTGAATCCCGAAACCGGAATGGGTCAACACGCTGCTGGGTCTGAATTCGCTTTACTGATGGTGCTAATGAGTGCTTTGTAAGGAAAATGTTTGCAAGTGCGCATTGGGTTGGGTCGCGGGGGGTGTCCGGATGGCGCAACGTGCCTCGGCTGTGCTCTTGGCCGCCCTCTACGCTGGTGGATGTAAGGGTGTAGCGTGCTGAGATGTGCACTGGCGATTAGCAATTGTATGCTAATTGTAGGCTCGCGGTGCGCCTCCCTTTTGGCGCGTTCTTACTGGTGGAAAATTTGCACCCAGCTGCGGACTCGACTCGCAACACGTCATAGTGGGCTGCTGGCCTTGTTGGGCTGCCTTGGGCTGCTTTGGGCAATGGCCACTTTGGGCAGTGGCTGTACCTGGCATGAGCTTGGCGCGTCCGCCAGCGTTACTGAGGCACTTCTACAATGGGCGCAAACACTAGACGTAGATTAAAGAGCTCATGACTTGGACTTTGGCACCGGCAGCGGGATGGCACGGGCCGTGATGTACGAGTTCTGCTTGGAGGCGACACCGGCAAAGGCATTGTACCAGGCAAAGAAGGCGGTGATGACTCCCAGCACACCGCCAGCCCTCGTGACTCCGACACGGCCTGCAAACTCGCCAATCGTCAGCAGCAGGAAGGTGAGCTCCAGGAAGAAGAAGAGCCCGAAGAACATCACCGTCGACTTCATCGTGCACAGCATCAGGCCAAACGTGAAGATGGTCCAGCCCAGCAGGAAGAAGCCCACCGCATTGGCGAGCTCTGTAGGGTCCTCGTACGCTGCGCCAATGCCAAACCAAGGAATGTGGATGGCGGCAAACGACATCCAGAAGCCGCCATAGGACGAGAGCGCAGTACCACCAAAGACATTGTCGAGGGCAATCTCCCACATGCCAGCCAGCAGCTGTACGAGGCCGCCGTAGAAGCACGCCAGCCCAACAACAACGTTAGGCGTCGTCACACCCATCGATCTGGCATTGTACATCGATAGCACAAACGTTGTGAGGGCAAAGCCACTGAGCCCGAGCGGAGCAGGGTTGGCAAAGCGGCGTGGTGGCGCAGTGTGCACACCAGGCTGGAGATCACCGCCAAACGCCTCGAGCAGCTCCGACCGTAGCACCTTCATCCGGCCAATCGTGACATACTCGTTGTTGGAGCCCGAGGTGAACACCTTGGAGACCACGTGCTCCTCCGGGTCGTAGGTTGTGTTGTTGTCGAGGTGGTCCGAGCCGGAACCCTCCTGCTTCTCGAGGTCTGGAATACTGGTAGACATGGCTATGGTGAGGCAGCTGGGGCCACTGGCGGGCCTTTTATGCTAACGCCCCAGTGGGGCCAGGAGGAGACAGAGGGGCAGGGGATGACTGCGGGGAAAAGCCGCACGATACGCACCACACCATTATCGCCGTTGTGGGCCTAATGGCAAACGAGATCCGTACGGTGACCTCTTTGCGGGGTCTATTGTACAGATTTGGTTTGAGTTGAGCCCGCAATTGCTGCGCTACGCCATCCTTTCGTCCAAGGCGGCGCCAATTCCAAAGCGTAGCCTATTGGCGGCCCTCACAATCTTTGCTGGGGACGAGAGTTTAGACCCTTCCAACCGGCAGCGGTGGGCCCGGGGCGTTTAGGCAGCGCCTCTAAAATGGCAGATCCGGGTCACGGGCATTGGCGGAGCCGGGTGCCACAAAGTGCCACAAAGAGCCTCTGTCGGACACCGGCTCGTATATCACAACGGCCCCGGTGCCCAGCACGCCCTCGCAAACGCCCTGCAAGCTCCCTGCCGTACTGAGCCGTACCGAGCCGTCCCAATGCCAGGGCACAGCCCGCCACTGACCACTATCCCTTCGTCCTTGCGCTGATAATAGCGGTGCGGGGCACCTGTCACGGTGTGCGCTTCTCGGCAACGCTAAAAGCACGCAGCCAGCACTGGTGGCTCCCAACAAAATCTCAGGCTCTGGCACTAGCGCTGGTGCCCCTAACTAGCGCTGGTGCCCCTAACTGGCCCCTTGATCTGGCGCAGTGAGGTCCCTGCGCTGAACCGCCGCCATCTCGTGCTCCATCAGCTGGTGGAGCTGGCAGGCTCGCCGTGCTGATAGTCAGAGGTAAAGCTCACCAGCAAACAACCGGCTTAAACGAGTTATACGACCCGTCGCAGATGTGGGCCACCACCACGCCGATAAGCTCCGCGAACGGATCTGAGCTCATCCAGATAACAAGGCTGAACCACTCCATCATGTCCGGGATCGTGGGGCTGTACCAGCTCCGTCTCAAGACACACCCGAAAACCACCAATGCCCTGATGACGGGTCTGCTCTTCGGTACTGGAGACGTGATTGCACAGGTGTTCTTCCCGGAGCCAGGCGCCTCCTACGACAGCAACCGAACTCTTCGCGGCGTCTTCTACGGCTCCTGCATCTTCTCCTTCATTGGGGGCAAGTGGTACCCGATCCTGTCCCGGATCCAGCTTCCTCAGACCTCCAAGTATGCCCTGGTCAACAAGACCAAGAGCGCGGCGGCGAGGGTTGCTGTGGATCAGCTCGTCTTCTCGCCACTCGGTATCCCTCTCTACTACTCTGTGATGTCGGTGCTTGAAGGCCAGTCGCTGGAACAGCTCAAGACCAAGCTCTTTGCCAACTGGTGGCCCACGCTGAAGGCCAATTGGATGGTTTGGCCTGCTTTCCAGCTCGTCAACCTTGGGTTCGTGCCAGTGCAGCATCAGCTGCTGATGGTGAACGCAGTGTCGATCGTGTGGAATACCTACCTGAGCTTGCGGAACGCCCACAAGCAAGAGGACGAAAAGGTGCCAGTGCACTTCCCGCCTGTACCAGAATAAGAAGGGAGCACAGCGCCGCTGTCCCAGATCCCAATGCATAGTGTGAAGATCATGGTCTACGACATCTACTGTAGTACTCAGAGTCCCTGTAATCGTAACCGCCTTCTCTATTGCGTCGTCTCTGGTTAGGCGACAATCTTCTCCCTGGACCAGTTCAAAACTGTTCCCAATCGTGTCCTCTAGATCTTTTCTCTGACAGTGCATCCCCACTCAGCTTCCGCTTAGCCTTCAGCGGGGACTTTTGCGGTGTGAGCGGTGCACTTTTGCGGCGGGTTGCTAGCTCAAACTTCGGTGGCGGATCCGGCCTTACCCCCAGCTTTCTCTTAGACTCTGGCGTCGCAGGGCGCTTTGGTGATGGCGTCAGCAAGTTCAGTGGGTCCGCAACATGGCCCACACCCTCGCCCTCGCTCTCCTCAACAAAGTCGTCCCATATCGTTGTGCGATCCCTCGTTTGCAATTGCTCAATATGGCCTGTGTTCTCCTCGATCTCCATGTCTCGGAGGTTCACCACATCGCCCTGCTCATCCTCGCCCAGCGCACCGTACCGCTGAATGATCCCTTCCCACACAGCACTCAGCTTCTTTTTCGCCTCCACTTTACGTAGCGAAAGGCTCTCGTTAGACACTGGACCCTCCTGGATCTGTATCGATCGCACGAGGTACTTGCTCAGGATGCTCTTCTGCATCTCGGGGCGTTCGTCCACAAAGCTCTCGCTGTCGGAGCTATCGGAAAAGTCTGACTGCTCCTCGTCCTCTGAGGCGGCCGACGTGTCTGAGTCGCTGAAGGCATCGGAGTCGGTTTCCTCTGTGTACCTTACTCTGCTCTGCAGTCGCTCCAGCTCGCTGTCGCTATCACTCCCTGAATCGGAGTGGTATTGTGTAGGCTTCCTCGTTCTGGTCTCATTTCGCCTCGATAGCTGGGCCCGTTTTGTGAGTAGCAGCATTTGGTTTGTGAATATGATGGTTGGGGTAGTTCGTGAATGAGAAGCGACGCGTTAGTGGCTGGCTGGTCGCGTAAGGGGGGACGTGGATCTCACAATAGCTCACTAAATAAAATAAATACACGGAATCGGCTACTCTTCTCTACTCTGTGGACCTTTAGCAATTGCTCTCGAAGCTTTGGGGTTGAATGGTGGAAAGTCAGACTACGCCAGACTGTGAAATTCCGGGGCCAGCAAGCGCTGGAGTAGAAGTAGCCCACAAAAGATACAAGACCAAGTACCATGAAGTCTAATGTCTAATGGAAGTCTACACACCAGCTGGAAAGTGATCTGTCGTGTCGCTGATGCCAGAAGCTCTTAACCTCTACTAGACCCGAGGTGTCTTGTCCGCGAATCACCCCCACTACTCCACCATGTTCTCGAGGCTTAGGACAGTGGCCCCTAAGCGCTTAGTCTTTGGATCGCTGGTGGGTGCTTCGACAGTGGCTTACTTTGCAAACGACGACTTCCACGATGGTGTAAAGCACACATATCTAACGCTTGGGCGTGTGTCAGTAGTGGCATCTGCCACCGTACAGTGCTTCTACCACTACAAGAAGGCGCTGGCCCAGCCCGAGCCAGACCACTACAGAGTGCTATCAGAGTGCCACAAGAAGTGTGCTCTCATTACACTGAAGGCTCTGGAGAAGAATGGCGGGATATACATCAAGCTCGGCCAGCACATCAGCGCGATGACTTACCTACTTCCTCCGGAGTGGACTGACACAATGACGCCGTTGCAGGACAGCTGTCCTGAGTCCAGTCTTGAGGATATCGATGCTATGTTCAGATCTGACTGGGGTAAGGGCATCAACGAGCTGTTTGAGGAGTTTGATCCGAAGCCAATAGGGGTAGCGTCGCTTGCTCAAGTTCACGCCGCAAAGATCAACGGCGCTAGGGTCGCCGTCAAGTGCCAGCACCCCTCCTTGAAGGAGTTTGTTCCGCTTGATGTGTATCTGACACAGCTCGTGTTTAAGGCTCTGGATAAAGTGTTCCCAGAGTATCCCTTGGTGTGGTTAGGAGAGGAGCTCCAGGAGTCGATATACGTCGAGCTCAACTTCAACAGAGAGGCAGAGAACTCGCGGAGAACCGCAGAGTACTTCTCCGACTTCCAGCATCTCACTGCGCTGAGGATCCCCAAAGTTATACAGTCCTCTCACCGTATCCTGTTGATGGAGTTCATCGCAGGATCCCGGCTAGATAACACAGCCTACCTGGACAGTCACCACATAGATAGATCTGAGGTTTCATCATGCTTATCACACATATTCAACAACATGGTGTTTACTCCCGGTGTTGCAGTGCATTGCGACCCTCATGGCGGCAACTTGGCAGTGAGACCAAAGCCAAAGGACGGCAACAGAAACAATCCATACAACTTTGAGATCATCCTCTACGATCACGGACTCTATAGGGATGTGCCTACTGAGCTACGGACAGACTATGCCCGCTTCTGGTTGGCGATGATTGAACGGGACCAGGATACGATGCGCACATACGCCAAGCGGTTTGCCAATATCACAGATCAGCAGTTCCCGATTTTGGCTGCTGCTGTAACGGGACGTGATATACGAACTGCTCTCAACTATGATATCAAGAAGGAGCGGGACGAAGACGAGATAGAGAGAATGAAATATGCCCTGACGGAGGGCGAGCTTCTCACTGATCTCATGGTGATCTTGTCGCAAATCCCAAGAGTTGTTCTTTTGATTATCAAGACTAATGACCTGACGAGACATTTGGATGAGGTTCTCAAGAACCCTCTGGGTCCGGAGAGAACGTTCCTTATCCTCAGCCAATACGCAGCAAAGACGGTATACCGCGACGACAAGGAAAAGCTCAAGGAGGAGGTGTTCTACAAGCGCTGGATCGACATTTTAGCAGTCTGGCTCCACTACAAGGAACGCGTCGGAAAGCTCTACTTCTATGACTTCGTGATGATGCTTCGCAACTGGTTTTCTATCTAGCTGTGCTCCTTATTTGGGGACCCCTCGATAGCCTCGAGCTTGAACTTCCCGGTGAGAGAACTCAGCCTGAATGATGAGGGCGATGAAGGGATGCGCTTACGCGGCTTGGCTGCTGGTGTTGTGGTGGTGATTGTCGTATTTGATATCTTGGTGGTGGTTGCAGACTTTATGCGGTGGATCTTAAAGTTTTGATTCTTGTTGAGCGAGATCTTGATGTTGTCGAGCTTCGACTCCATGCCTTTTGTGTGTTCAATCATCGTGTGCAACTGTCTGAGCGAAGACGATCTCGGCATGGCTATTTTGGGCGGGGCCTCCTTGAGGAGCTCAT
Organism: Petasospora adriatica; assembly: GCA_030558135.1. NCBI lineage: Eukaryota > Fungi > Ascomycota > Saccharomycetes > Phaffomycetales > Wickerhamomycetaceae > Petasospora > Petasospora adriatica. The sequence goes on along the minus strand of JAJMRX010000011.1, from coordinate 316,611 downwards.
TGTACTTCGCCTGTAACTCCTGGAGCTCATTCCTCGTGTTTTGATGATTGAGCTGCTCTTTTAGAAGTTGATCTCGCGTGTGGCTCATCTCAGTCTCCAATATTATAAGCTTCTCCTGTGCAGAGTTGTACTTCTCTTCTAGCTCGGTGTACGACACTTGTAAGTTTCTCTCATTCTGCTCTATGCTGTCGTTGATGATTTCTATGTTGACGAGTTTCGCCTTCTTGCTTTCAAGCTCGTCCTCCAGCGATTTGACCTTCCTTGTTAGATCCTCTCGTACTCGCAGCGATGCCTGCTCAGCCTCGAACCTTGACGCTTGAGACTCTTTAAGCTCCTGTGTAAGCCTGTCATTCTTGTCTCGCAGTACCTCATTACTCTCCTCTAGCGCAGCTAGCTCCTTTTCAAGCTCCTTCTCCAGCTCGTAACTGGACTGCTGGAACTCGTTCAGCTCACTCTCAAGCTGAGCGACCGCCTCAATCGCACTCTCGTAATCATTGTACTTGACATGGTACAGCGGGGACTGTGGGCTATCCACATCCGATCGTATTCTGTTGGTCTCGGGTGTCTCCGCCATGTTGATAAAGCCATGGAGCCATCACCGAGTTGATCGCGCCAAAACAAACAGCCCAAAATGGCAATTTCCTATTATGGATATTAGTGTGCCTAGACCATTCTATGCAGTTGCACAGAAGCTTTCAGACACTTTACCGGAAGCATTTGCGGTCTTGTCAAGCTGTCTCAGATGTGTCTGGCGTGATTGCTCTTGCGGGACAATCCTCCTTATCACGGTATGTCTCAGCCACGTTGTAGCCGGAATTGTGTAATTCTTTTGGTCAGCACGCGACAGTTTACGAACCAGCCGGCTATGGCACATCCCGCTCCAGTCGTTGACACTTCCTGGCCATCACCTCACGTCTCGGGCAAGTCTATGCCTTCTAGCCTGTAGTACGTAGAACTGCACCTGTCAGCGTGTGGGGGGTTCCAGAGCGCTCCACACGGTGAAACTGGCGCTGATATGCGCCAGGTCGTACGTTGCAGGCCCTACAAGTTGCTAGCCTGGAAAACTTCTAGCAGGCTTCGGCTTGAGTCTTGCTCTTAGGGAGGTAGCTCTGGAGAAACCGAATCCTCTTATAGCGGCATTTGGCTGAAAATTTTGGGCCGAAAGCAATTAAGTCCCGCCCCCTGCTCGGACTTACTGAAACACATCTGGAGCAGATTAGTGCATACATGTAAATTTTAGTTGATCACGCCGCGCATTTCGAGCAAAATCGTTACGAGGCAAAAGAAATTGAACAAAGAACTCCACGCTGAATTGCTAAAGCTCCTTGATCTATCGCTAAACACAAGCCCATCATTTGGTGGTTGAACTTCCGACTAGTCCCATATCACAACGCGAGAGCGCGGTACCGGTTCACGTCATGAGCGGCAACGGCTTCAGCGAGGTATTCGACTTGGAGGATCTGGAGTCACCGAGCCACTCACAAAACGGACTTAAACAAGAGCAGCAACCTCAAATCGACTCTCTTATTCAGTCACAGCCTCAAATACATCTACAACCACAGCTCGAACCACAGCTCCAACAGCAGCTTCAGCAGCAGCAGCAACTCCAGCAACAGCAACTCCAGCATCTACAACCGCATTTCCAGCAACAGCTCCAACCACAGATATACTTGGCTGATTCACAGAAGGGCCCGGTACCAACATGGTTCCCACCACAGCAGTATACGGTGAATCCGCATGATCTTACCGAGTCATCACATCCCCAAGCTAAGAAACGGCGCAATACGGGGTCCGGCCCAGCTCCAAGGAGGCGTACCATGGCTGCCTGTGAGTCCTGTCGCATAAAGAAGGTGAAGTGCAATCTTGAGAAGCCAGTTTGCGGGAGCTGCTCCAAAACCGGTGCCACGTGCATATACAGAACACGATACCCGAACAGCTCTGACGATATTGCGGCGATGGCTGGCGTTAATGCAAGACACAAACCCCCGGTGTGGTCAAGTTGTAATTGGTATGCAAAGGGCGAAGGGATCATCAAGTGGCCGATCTTCAAGGACAAGTACAGGGCTAGAGCTCTCAACGCTGTGCTCGCTGCGAGAAGCAGTGAAGGAATGGCACAATTTGGGCTCTTCACGCCTGCACAGTTTGACGAGATAAGTGACGATCTCAAGAAAAACATCAGTCATTACACCGAATACTTTATGCTGCATGTCTCATCGAAGGACCCCTACATCCCTTCAAGGACCCTTCTGAGGTCTGTGGACTATGTTGCACGACAGGCGAGGCAAAACCCCGAGGTGTCGCTGTTTGAGCTCGAGATGCCTTCGGAACTATTGCCAATCCCCGTATTGGTTGAGTGCTCGGCGGTGGGCCTCATGTCAAAGCCTCTGACTCTTACAAATCATACGAGCTATAGCACCTCTATGAGGGAGAAAGCCGACGTTGCAGAAAAGGCATATAGACTCCATGTGGCGGCACAGCTTGTTAATGCTGTCCCGAAATTGAAAATTTCTGACTTCAACCTTGCGACTGTGCAGTTTTACCTCCTGCGTGCAATGTTTTGGATGTACAACATCAAGCCTTTGAAGGCATGGGAGAATGTCTTCAAGGCGTCTACTGCGGTTATGACAATTCTAGAGTCCTACAAATCCTCAGGTCAAAACTTTTCCGAAGCTGAGCACAGAGTGCTTGAGCGAGTGTTCCATTCTTGCGTGAAGTACGAGTCCGAGATCCGTGTGGAGCTTTCGCCGAGTGTACCATCTAGTGGCATCGTCAACTATCCTTTCCCGTCTATATACCCTACACCCCCTCTGGATGGTACACTCAATCCTGTGGAGGAAGCAAGCTGGTTCTTCTACCTCACAGAGATTGTGCTGCGCAAGCTGGAGAACCGTTTTCTGGATGAGTTTTACGTGCCTCTAGCATCTTCAAATGACAGATCGCATGTTTCCATGGGCGAATTTGCCGAAGACAACTACACTCTCGATTGGGGGAAGTTTGATGTGGCAACCATTGTTGCAAAGAGCTCAGAGTACCTCGAGGACCTGGGAAAAATTGAAAAGAGCATGATGACCCATTTGAAGCCCATCATCAGGGATGAGGTGTCAGACTTCCAGCCTCAGGGATTCGTGTTGAAGCCTTTGGGCGCTGAGAAGCAGCCAGTCCCAGCGTCACCGGAGGAGAGGGTACCAATGACGCCGGCGTCCGATACCTCATCCTCCAACATATCGCAGCGTGCAGAGTCTATGTCCCTCAAGGTGTCTGAAGTGATTGAATTCATCAAGACCCGCCTTATCTCTTTCAAGATCTTGCTTTATCGCCCGCTGACTTATCTTATCCTGCACGATACTGTTGAGCAGTACGACAATCCCTTTATCGAGCAAGTTTTGGAGCAAATTCGGGAGACCATGGATATGGTCAATGTGCCGCTTGCAACTCATCGGCACTTTGGCTCGTGGTTCTACGTACGCAACGTGTTTGTTGGGGGGATGATTGTCTACGGCTTCTACTTGAGATTTGCAGAGAAGTTTGTCACACGTGCAAAGGTGGTGGAACTGTTACAGAGCTGTGTCAAGGTATTTGACTATTGGGTGGATGAGATGGCGGAGCTTGAGGACTCGCGGAGGATCTTCTTATCGATGCTTGCGGAGCTCAAAGAGTGAGGTGGCGGGATCCGCAAAAGACCGAGCCAGCTAGTCGCACATGTTGCCTTTTGTGAAATTACATCCACCGGGAATCTTGGAACCGGGGTGTCATGTACGCTGCCAAGGCTCTGGTCTATTATGAAATAGATAATGGAAACTACACGAGGGAAACCATTGTCCCGAGCGGTCTAGACTCTTTAGTTTGCAACTGTAGCCTCACCGGAGGCCTGGCTGCCTCTTTTCCGATATTGCCTCACGTTTTTAGTTGCTAGTAGGGTAATGGGTTCATTCATCCGAGATAATGCAGGGGCTTATCTTTCCGCGAATTCTGCCGTTCTCGGGCGGCTATGAGCTTCCTAATTTGGCGCCATGGTGATAACTACCGCGCGGAAAGGCGGAGCAGAGACCATTCAGCCGCTCCGTAGCGTCTTTAAAACTCCCAGTGGTGTTTCTTGCTTGCCACTGGGCTACAATGCAGTACGAATTTGTGGTGAGCTTCAACGGCGAGGAGCCGACGACAAAGAAGCAGTCGGTGAAGCGCCAGCGCTCTCGCAATGGCTGTCTGTGCTGCCGGAGACAGAAGCGGAAATGTGATGAGATGAAGCCAACGTGCTCATCGTGTATTGACAAGGGCCTCGACTGTGTCTGGCCGTCCAAAGCTGACTGCCAGCGGCGTCCGATGAAGATGATTCAGTACACAGAGAAGGAGCTCTCGAGCTGGGAGGTGCCATTGGAGGCATCCATTCTGGATGAGGAGCTGCTATTGGGGGGACACGCGCTGGAGACGAGCGATCTCTCTGAGGTGCCCGTTGAGCCCTTTGATGTGCTCGATCACGTGCTACGGATCAACAGCCTACTACAACCGACAAGAAAGGAGCGTTTCATGGCTGCTGCCGTGAATGGGTTCATCATTTCGCTGGGGCCGCAGTGGACACATCCTCTCCTCACCACCTCGGCAACCTTCACTCCAATCATCCAGACAAACAAGCTGCTGGAGAAGATTGCGGAGGCGTGCGGATCGGCTTACCTCTCCTGGACAAACCCCGAGCTCACCGAGCTGAGTGCTCGCAAGTACAAAGAGGCGCTCAGTGCGATGGCTTCGTTTGTGGAGAAGAACGGCTGCAAACAAGAGGATGAGGTGTGGCTATCTGGAGCATTCCAGCTTTTGTGTCTGGGCTCCAAAGTGACTTGGGGAAGTGACCGTGCAACATGTGTGGCGAATCTCAAGATGTGCTACAGCATCGTCCGCAAGAAGATGCGCCGACTCCACAAGCTCTCGACATCTGCGGGTCCTACAAGTAAGATGGATGGGCTTGTTGGTGGCCTGAATGATGGGCTTTCGATGGAGATCCGTAACGCAGTGCTTGGCTACGAAACCGATACCTCTCAAAGCCAGTTTGAGCGAATGTTTGTGGAGTCTTTTGTCTACAACTACAGCGTTTCCATATTGGTCACACCCAATGAGGAGGGTCTGCCAAATCCCTTTGAGGTTTTCAAGGAGATTGGCCGTTACCTCAAAACGCCGCTTTTCAACTGCGATGTCGCATGGATGAACAACCCGGTAGTGGGGCCCTCTTATGACTCTTTTGAGCTTGCTGCTAAAGCGTCATACCTCATTCGGCACAGAGAAGAGCCTTGGGTCCATGCCACTGCGTCCAAGATGCTCGAGATGACTGAGTACTACCCTCCACCAGTGTTGCCACAAGAAGTACGGTACGATTCCGACAAGTACAAGAAGCTCAAGGACGCGGTCACAGTGTCTGAAGTCGTGATGAGTGCAGCTAAGCTGGTTCTGGGCAAGGTGATTAGCCCGGACCTTAGCGAGAGTGACGAGGGGGTACAGAGAGTGGTGAAGCACGCCCTTCAACGACTCAAAAGCTTGTCTCCTACAACGATCTCGCAAGTGATTCTACCTTGGTCACTTCTCGTTTTGGGTTTGGCATGCACAGAGGAGCCAGACAGGCTAACTATCCTCAACGCTTGCTTCACTTGTGGCGAGCTGGTACACGGCCGTAATGTATACACTGTGGTGGAGGCCTTGGAGAAGGCTTGGAAGAACAAGGATGGACTGGATACCCTATTTGATATTGAGCAGCTGCGCTGTGTAAATACATGATGAAGTCTATGGCGGAAGTAAAAAAAATTGGACGAGTCCGGAGTCGAACCGGAGACCTTTCGCATGCTAAGCGAACGCGCTACCAACTACGCCACACGCCCTATTTCTGAAACCATAAATTCACTGTTTGACGAGTGGAATAAAATATTCAAGTCCACCATAAGCACTCTTCGAAGTATGTGTACCTCGGGCCTTTTCATTCGTGAAATCGATCGAAGCATATCTTGCGTCTTGACCATGGACTTACCAATAGCAAAGCTGAAGCACAAGAGACTATGCTCCAACGGATTGATTCCCTTGAGGAAGGGCACACAAATCGAATACGCGTACATTTTCTTGATTAGGCTCCAGCTTCATACAAAGAACATACTTGACCAAAACGACCGAAACTCGAGGGTAACAAACCAAGTACTGGCGACTCTCACTATCGTCTCATAATAGTCAAGGTATCCGTGAGCATTACTGGAGAAACAAAGGAGTCCTCTCAACTTACAGACTGGCAAGTTGTAGCGGGATGTTTCCGAAAACGTCTACAGACTCGAAGTGGCAAGAAGAATATATAAAGGCTCTCAAAAACTATGAAATACTCAATGTGAGGCCCGTGGCAGTGACTGAGCACCCTACAAACAAATCTGAACAGGAAAAGCAGCACACATTGAATCACATTTCACAAGAAAAGAAGCAGGTTGAAAAGAAGGAGAACGAGAACAAGACTAAGAAGAAGAAGAAATCGATCAGCTCGGAGCAGGGCAAGAACAAAACCAAGTCTGTTAAGAAAAAAGAACAATATCGTGAAGGGGTTGACACAAATGCTGGAAAGAAGGTTAGGGCGATTTCCTCTGCTCTAGTGAACAACAAAAGAATACTACAGGATACCGGAACAGCATCAACAGTAAAGAAGAAACGCAAACTGGAATGCTCAATTTGCAATCAGGCTGATCATCACAGCCATAACTGCTCTCACCATGCTAAGAAGAAGAAAATCCAGCATCCAAAGGGAGGAGCTCTTGCCAAGCCGGCTAAAACTTTGGCTGATCGTATCGGATCTTCCTCACTGATCAAATCTCAGGCAGAGTCCAGCACAGTCTCCGAGAATAGCCGGATCGTCCGCAACCAGCGAGATGCGGCCTTCTACTCACGCTCTGAAGGAACCATTATGCTGGATGCCTGTATTTACAACGATCCTAGTACCCCAGTCTCAGTGGTTCTGTTTACTGGTGCTCAAGCGCATTTCATTTCAGCTAGGCTGGTACACATGATTGGTCTAGAGAAGGATATCGAGCCTGCGACAGATCCTATATTAGTCCAATCGGAGATCGAAGGGACGCCAATCCTGGCGGACAGAGTTGTGAAGGTACCCCTAACAATCACTTTGAAGAATGATGTCAAGATCAATCTAAAAGTAAGAGCTTTTGTCTTAGATGAGTTGAAGAGTCAAGTGATCCTGGGGTTGCCGTTCATCGAAGATTACGATGACTTGCTTCCTTGGGATGCCCTTGTGACTCAAACACCAATCGGAGCAACAGTCGCCGATTGACCAAGATCCATAGGGAGATGCTTGGCCCTATAATCTTTGGCTTCTCAGCTGCTTCTTCAGATCGGCGGTACTATCTTTCACAGATATCATGGCTTGTCGTCTTATGCAATCGTTAAACCAGTGTGTGTAACTATCCAGTGCCCTGGTCAATACAAACAACGTGATTGTAGTGTGCTCCGTCTCTTTGCTTCAATTTGACCTGAACAACAATAGAGCCTCAACGCTGAGACGAATAGCACTCCCTTCAAATTTGCTCTTTCAGATCTGTGATGTTGGATCCACATGCTAGTCTCCCTCGGTGTTTCCGGGTCACTAGAGCCTCGATTCGTCCGATACGTCTGTATATGTCTGTACAGTCTGGCCCGTGCCACCTCGTCTTCTTGCCTCATTCTGTGTGCTTTTAGCCTGAAACCTCTGCCTACACATTGGGCAAAGGTTCTTTGATGTCTCCACATCCAGCCACTTGATGATACAGTGCATGTGGAACCTGTGAGTACACTCTCCGACAATTAAAGGACACTCATCGCCTGGGTACTTGCAAGTTGGGCAGGTGCCGTCAAAAGAGACACGACAGATTCCGCACACCTCCTCTTTAGGAACGTCCCATGACCATACACCGACACCTTTCCACGACTTGATTCTAACCTTCATTACGTTTGGGATCAGAGCACCTGGCTGCTAAAAAAACAAGAGGCACATGTAAAGGTAAACACGCTTCGCGCCAAAAAAAAATTAAAGACGAAACGGAGCACTCACGCTGGGGGTCGAACCCAGAATCTTCTGATTAGAAGTCAGACGCGTTGCCATTACGCCACGCGAGCTCTGTTTGACGAGCGAAAAACTACCCACTTTGCCCTACTGTATAGAATTGCAATCTCGGGCATCTAATGAGCTCAGGTTGTGGACTTTTTTGCCTGACGCATGATACCTAGAGACTACCTCGATACAATTAACTATATCCTTGTTCATATGCGTAAGTCAATATTTGATGCTGGGACTGAGACCAACCCAGGAGTCGATGGTCTTGCCCGATCCGATGAGCAGAACCTGCTGCGCATCGATGAAGGGCTTACCGCGTCTCTTGTAAGCCATTGAGACACGCTCATGAACGTGCTTGTACATCACCATATCGAACTCCTCAAAGACGCCGTCATAATCTGCCTGGGCCTTGTACTCCTCTAGGAAGGAGTCCCACAGCGAGGACTCCATGAACATCTTGAGACCGCAAATCGACAGAACACAGCACACGTAGTACATGATCTTCATTGCCGTTGGGTCTCTATCCAGAACGAGTCCCAGGAATCCAGGAGTCTCAGATATGCCATGGAGCGCTCTCAGAATTGGTATAATGTAGCCAAACTTGATGGCCCTATAGCACGCAGCATCAAACTCGTCCACGGCGTGGTGGTAGGCGGCAAACAGCGGGGTGTCGGGGTCTCTGTCAACAAAGTCTCTGAGGTGCTGGATAAATGCAAAGCTTGTCTTCTGTGACGGTGGCGGGTAGATCTTTGCCTCCTCGAGGTATAGCGCAGTCTCCAGGGGTGACCCTATTATGAGGTCCGCTCTGAGTCTCGCCACCTCTCTTGCCCCAATGGAGATCTCACACAGTGCGACGAGGTAGTTGGAGGACCCGTTGAAGGCGTTGACGATACTGGGCGAGACCGGGTGCACAGATATCACCGTAAAGAGAAAGATGTTGGAGAGCAGAATGGCGCCAACCTCATCCTCGGTGGTTAGATGCCCGACCAGCCTCAGCCCCTCCTGCAACTGCGTGAATGTCTCTCGGATGTAGTCATCCGTGATGTCGAAGAGCGACTTGGCTGCCGGGTCGTTGTTGGTGTGGATAACGAGATAGTGGTCTCCTGAGAGATAGACGTTGGCGATGTGGTTCAGGTTGTAGAACCGCCACAGGTACATCGTCGCCACTGAGTAGATGGCACTCTTCATCGTGTCAGAGGAGTTCCAGAGCCGTGGGACGTCCACCTCAAAGACCCGCTTGGCCTCTGTATTGCGGTTGCCCGTGAAGAAGGCCCCGCCAAAGTCCAGGTAGAACTTCAGCAGCCGCTGCTCAAACCTCGAGATGCGCATGTTGTTCTGCATCGAGTTGAGCTGCTTCAGGAAGGCGTTGGCGACGTCGTTCTTGAGGATGTACTCGGCCTCTAGCCGGTCGGCAAGGTAGTCGTCGTCTGAAGGCGCTGTGTCCGATCGGGAGCCCGATCTCTCGGTCGACCCCTCGGTAGACCCCTCAGTAGACCCCGTAGAGCTCTCGCTCTCCTTCCGCCTCTCCACGGCCCCGCGAGGGTACACGCAGATCCTTCCAGTGTGGGCACAGTACTCGCAGGCAGGCGTCGCCTCGTCACACTTGATCTTGAGCTTTTTGCAGCTGAAACAGCCGTTGCGCGAGCGCTTGGGCTTCACCACCTTGAGGGCCTTCTTTGCTGGCCTCGCTATCGTGAGCGCCCCGTGCGGTAGCGCTTCTAGTCCAGCTGGCATGGCGGTTAGTGTGCAGGTTTAGTGAAAAGTCAACTTTAGCGCGCAGTATCGCTAGAGGCACGATGGCTCCCATGGGGCTCTTATTGGGCTCCAGCGAGGCTCCTGGAACGCTCTAATCACCAATTGGACCCCTAGCCACGTCACGTGCCAAAACTGGCACCTCACCACACGTCAAGCCGCCGAGGCGTCCGGCGATGCGCGCTAGTGCGTCTCGTATCGTGGCGATATACGATGCTACAGGAGTGTCTCAGTCGGGGTATCAAAGCCCACTCTATGGCCATTCGTGGCACTACTTGGTGTTGCGAGGGTCTTTGTGGCATTTGCACTAGTGGTCGTCCAGGAACTCCACCACAAACTTGGCAAAGGGCTCGTAGATCTCGTCCGACTCGTTGTGGAGACAGTGGCGGCCCTCCGCAATCCACAGGCTGCGCTTGTCCTTGACGCCCGCCAAGTCAAAGAACTTCTTGGTGCCGTTGACATCGTTCACCTTGTCAGCGTCCCCCTGTACCACGCACAGAGGCACCCGGTCAAACTGCTTAGCGTACTCCGGCTTCATGAGCTTTTCGCCCCTGTCGTTAGCACTTTCTGGTGGTATACCTACCTGGCAATCGCATCGTTGAGCTGTCCCAGCGTCCCAACTGGCGGGAACTGGTACGGGTTGTGGCGGATGAACTCCTGGTAGTCCTCCCGGTGTGTCAGGTACTCCTCGTTCAACTCAGTGTTCATCTTCATCGTGGGCCACACCTTGGCTATGAGCTTGGCGATGATCACCACAGCACGTGGTGGGAGCGACTCGGGCTGCAGTTAGTAGGGGCTCCCAACACACTTACATTCACCATCACCATCGGCGCTCCGGCAAAGATGCCACTGAGCCTCTCCCTGTGCTTGCCGTGGATCCCGTAGTTCAGTGCTATCCCGCCTCCCATCGAAAAGCCTCCCAGGAAGAGCTTGCCATCGCCAATCTCCTCCATGTTTTTCTCCACAAAGAACTCGAGGTCGTCAAACACGCGTGCCTCATTCGTGTGGCCCTTCATCTTGGCTGGCGACGTCTTGCCCTCGCCTCGCTGGTCGTACAGATACACCTCGTATCCAGCAGCGGAGACATCGTCCAGAAGCTGGTAGTATGGCACTGCGTGCTCGCTAAAGCCGTGGAGGAAGATGATGCGGCCCTTACACGGAACGCCCTCAGGCACAGACTGCGGTTAGACTGGAGATTGCAGTGACTCACCCAGAAGGAGACAAAAAAATCTGCCCCATTGTAAGGCACAACGTGCTCTTTCGGCGGGTTCTTGGCTACAAAGGGCAAGGGTACCATGGTTGCGGGGAAGTTTAGAATCGGAAACGCGATCTAATCGGCGAAAATATTATTTATGGCCTCTGCACCAGCGCTTATCATAACCATTGATTTAATTAAACAAAACGATTCTTGGGCGTGTAAGGCTCCTCAAGGTACTTGATTTCCTCTTCAGAGAGCTTGAGGGTGGCACCAATGGTGAGCTCCTCAACACGCTCCACACTCGAGCAGCCAACAATAGGGCTCGTGCCCTTGGCGATGACCCACGCGGTAGCCACAGCTGCCATTGGCACGCTGTGCTTCTTGGCCACCTCCTCGATGCGGTTGATGATGGCAATCTCGCTCTTCTTGGAGTCATCGCCAGCCACAATTCTGAGCCGTCTCTTGTCGTTGAGGTACTTCTCTCTCACAGTCATCTTGGACTCGTCCTCGTCCTGAGGGATCGGTCTGGCCAGCAGACCACGGGCAATTGGGGACCATGGAACGAGGCCCACTCCGGTCTTGTCACAGTAGTAGTTGAGCTCGTGCTCGTCCTCGCGGTTGATGAGGTTGTAGTTACTCTGCATCGACACAAACTTGTGCCAGCCATTCTTTTCGGCAATGTTCTGGAACATGACAAACTGCACAGCCTTCATCGTGGAGGCTCCAATGTATCTCGTGTAGCCCTTCTCCACAACGTCGTTCAGTGCCTTCATCGTCTCCTCCATTGGCGTCGTGTAGTCGAATCTGTGGATCTGGTAGACATCCATGTAGGTACCAAGTCTTCTCACAGAGTTCTCAGCAGCGTCCATGATGTGCTTGCGGGAAAGGCCTCTCGAGTTGAGGAAGCTGATCTCCATGAGCCCCTCTGGCTTGCCCAAGAACACATCGTGCACCACACCAGGATCGTAGTCTTCATCCACTGGACAGAACACCTTGGAGAGAATCACAATCTTATCACGCTTGATGTTGTACTTCTTGATCCACTTGCCCAGGATGATCTCACTCTGGCCGTTGGAGTACATGTCCGCAGTGTCGAAGGTTCTGATACCCAGCTCGTAGGCTCGGTTCAGGATCTTGAAGATCTCCTCCTCATCCTCAAGCACCCACTCCTGCCACTTCTTGCTGCCAAAGGACATGCACCCAATGATAACGTTTGAAATTTTCAGGCCCGTCGAGCCAAGCTTCTGCCATGGTACAATCTGTGGTTCGGCCATTGTCTATCAGTGATTAAGGAGAGCAATTGAGGTGGGGGATGTGGCGCTTTAAAAGGGGCGGCCGAAAGCGGCTTGCGCCGGCGAAATGCTCGGTGCGGAGTTAGCGCATTTCGGCCTTGTGACCCGATACGGGAAGTCTGTGATAAAGGCTTGAATCGCTATAGCTTTAGGCAATTGAATCTATAGTAGCTTTAGTGCTCTTCTATAGCATATGCAGAAGCTAGCAACGCTAGCATGAAGTAGCTGACAATGCCAGCTCGTCATGGCATGTCATGATCCCGTCTCCTCACTCTCTATTGTGCCTGTCTGTGTAGCCTTTGCACAGCACTGAGGTAACCCGACAGCCTCTGTGAACCCAAAGCAGATCTTCAGCATGTCCAGCGTGTCATCCTGTGGAGTCTCAGACTTGCACTCGTTGTACAGCGTGAACTTCCTGAAGAACAGAGCCGAGTCTGCTTCAGTGGCCTTTGAAGCCTTGAGAAAGGAGAATCCTTCAGGCTCTTCACTGCTCTCCTCAGTAGCCTTGTCTCTTATGTCATTACTAGGCTCTGGCGCTGTGGTGGCACTTTTCCGTCTGGGCGCCGGCCTTGACTCTTTGCCATCATCCCCAGTCCTGGAGCCCATTGGGCCACGACCACCTCCACTCTGTCTTCTCTTGCCATTCTGAGGCTTTCTGCCCTCGTTGTGAGTACCAGAATGTCTCCTTCCGCTCATCGCAGAGTGGTGAAGTGGCTAACCTCCAATTGCTTGCTTTTCCCCCCTGAATGCCCGGAGTGCGATCAACACCACACCACAAGGGAGCAGTGGAGGGGTGAAGCGAGCACCTCATAGACTCTCTATCGGCTGTGAGAGGTGATGGGCTTGGAACTAAAGGCTGAAAGTAAAACCCGGACACCACTGTGAGACACCCGGACACCTCAATATGTATGTGGAGGCCATTCTCACTCTCCCAATTCGGTCAATTGGGTTTTAACCACTGGCACCGCTATCCTTGCAGCTCGGCGATTGGTGTGGAAGTTTCCTGCAAGCGTACGAGTCTGTTTAGTGGAAGTGGCTTGCACAAGGAGATTGGCAACTTTGCTAAAGCTTAAATCTACAAATGCCAAGTTGCAGATGGTATTCCCCATTTGTAGCAATTGAAGCGCATGAAGCAAAGGGGCTTGCTGGGAAGCAAGCGTTGGTTTAAGCTCGAGTGCAGGGTCTCGAGGGTGACAGGTGGAATTGAGTGGAAGATTGCATCAGTGCGGAGTTCCATACTTGTAGGCACACTTGCTTTTGTGGAATTCGCAAGGCATGTCATCATGGTGCTTGTGGCACCAGCAAGCCAGAACAGAGTTGGGCAAGACGGTACTTATAGCTGAGGATTCCCCCACCGTAGTGTGTAGATGGTAGAATGCGTTGGCCTTACATTGTGTCACTAGTGGCGCTCCTCGGGGCGACTCTGCTACTCTTCTTCAACATCCTGTGTGGAGCCACCAATCACGCCCCCCTCAGCAGATGGTACTGGCTCGAGGCCGATACGAGCCAGATCCCGGGAGCCCAGCCCGTGACGAGATGGACAAACTACGACTCTTGTGGAGTGGTGGATGGCCGCAACACCCAGTGCTCCTCCAAGCACGCTGCGTACCCAATGTCGCCCGTCTCCAACTTTGGCACGACTCAGGGAGTGCCTAGGGGCATCCACATGGAGCACGGCTCCACGTACTACCTGTCCAAGACTGGGTGGGCCTTTCTGCTGATTGGGCTGGTGTTCACGCTGCTTGCGCTAGTGCCAGTGGCTGTTTCGCTCGCCATCCCGGGGCTCAACATGCTCAACGTTGGTACGGGGATTGCCATTAGTGCAGCCCTCTTCTTCACTCTGCTGGCGGCGTGTCTGCTCACTGCCGGGTACGTGAAGGCCCGCAACGCCTTCCAGGATGCTGGGCGGAGTGCCCACCTGGGCAAGACGATGACGGCGTTTGTGTGGACGTCTGTGTTTCTGCTGGCGGTGAGCTCCGTACTTGGCGGCGTCGGGTGCCTGGGCAACTTTGCTGCTGGCCGGAGACACAAGCGGCACTCTGAGAGCTATGAGTCGTCGTCCCACGAGACTTATGGCAACGACTACACCTCTGAGAAGGGCCGGGGGTGGTTTGGGCGTAGGAAGGGCAAGCACGATGTTGAGGATGTGGGGTACGCGGCTGGGCTGGAGGGCTCAGGGGCCACGACGGACCCGGCTGAGACGGTGGTTGTGGGCAGCCGGGACCCCATCAGCGGCGAGGTGAAGGGTGCTGGAGCTGGTGCTGGTACTGGAGCTGGAGCTGGTGCTGTTGCTGGCAGAGAGTATGGTGCTGGGGACGGAACTGGTGCAGATGTGGGCACTGGCACAGACTTTGGTGCTGGCTATGGTACTGGCTATGGTGGTGGGACTGGTACTGGTACTGGTACTGGTACTGGTACTGGCCACGGTACTGGTACTGGTACTGGTACTGGCACTGGCACTGGCACCGGGACTGGCACCGGGACTGGCACCGGCTACGTCCCGGCAATTGCTGCGTACGGCGCTGGGGCAGCAACTGCGCTAGGCGTGTCTGGCCACGCTAAATCGCCTAAAGCCACTGAGCCTAAAGCCATTGAGCCTGAGACTGCTGAGCCCGAGACTGGCACCACCAGCGTGTGGGCAGCGGCGGCAGCGGCGCTGGGCCTAAGCAAGCACGAGCCACAAAAGGATACTCCCCAGGAACCTTTCCAGGAAACTCCCCAGGAGGCCCACCAGGAAACCCTCCAGGAGCCTCCCCAGACCCACGAGCTCCCCTACGACTCGGCCAACACAGACACCGGTGCTGGCGCCACGCGCGCCGGGCTGAATGCCCCCGACACCCACCGGGACGTGACGTACGAGAACAAGAGCACTGTGCTACCAGTAGCGGGCAAGCACGTTGAGCCCGGAGTGCCAGAGGGCTCTGCCCGGTCGGCTGCAACTGCGTCCGCTTCCGGCGTGGCTGCCGGCGGCGCCACTTCCGTTTCAGGCAAGGGTGCCTACCGGCCTGTGAAGGAGGGCGCTGCGAGCCGCCCAGAGGAGACTTACTCCTACGTCTCCACCAAGCCAGGCAAGGACCTGACGACGACGGAGGGGTATTTGGGCACGGAGTACTACGAGCGCCATACGGGAGAGGCGCTAGGCGCTGGTAGTGCAGCCAGGGCAACAGCGGAGACGCGTGCGTCGCCAGAGGGTGATGTCTCAAACTCTGCCGGTGGGGCCTACGAGGCCACTGGTGAGGATCGGTACGAGTTAGTGGGGCAGGCCGGCGGCGCTGGCGAACGCTGGAGCCAGCCTGAAGGGGAGACGGTGGACTACACTGCGGGAGCGTCTGGCGCTGGTGGAGAGAGCGAGCCAGTGGAGCCAGTGGGCGGGCAGCGTGGTGCCAAGATGGAGCCCCCTGAGGCGAGTGAGGCCAGTGGAATTTACAAGGGATCTTCAGATGAGAATGCAGAGGATCTTCCTGGATGGTTCCCCGAGGCTGCAGGCGAAGGTTACGAGGCAAAGGCGCAGCGAGAGGAGGAGGCGCCACCAGGGCTTCTACAGCAGATTGTGGAGAGTGCGAGAAGCGTGATGTGAAGATATGTAAGTTTTGTGTCTATTACTGCCTGTAACACTGGCTGATGCGCATAGTTGGATAGTATCGGGAAGTGCGAGCAAGTACGAGTAGACGAGCCTGTAAAGGGCGTTACATCACAAGCGGATTAGACGAGGATCGGTGAGGGAAGGTTTGCTAGGCGCCTGGATTGTACGTAATTGGGTTTGGACACAGCGAGCACGCAAGCGGTGTCATTGCGCCTAAGGACAAGTACACCGCTTCTGCTCCAAGGGTGCAATGGTACGCCAAGGGCCTAATCCTGACGTCAGGAGCCATGACAGCTTCTAGAATACGGTAATGTTTCACCACCACCATCATGGGGACGAGCCAGTGAGCGTGCCTCGCCAGATGCACGTCGTATGACACGTTGCTCGCGACACGCCCAGGACACCGCTTGTCCTGTCCCAAGAGGCCGCGGGACAAGCGTATCTCGTCTACAGTTACGGTGATGGGCCCCACACTCTTAGCACTCCCCAATCAGGGCAATTGGGCTCGGTGACGTTGCGCCTTGGGTACGGCGTGTGGCGGGGGCTGGAATGCTGGACGGCAATCGTCAACCTAATCTCGGGCCACTGGGTGCCAGGCAACCTTGACAAGGTTGCAGCAAGTGTTACGATATAATGATCGCCCTTGCTACACCGTCCCCAACGGCCTTGCACGCACAGCACAACGCACCCACTAGTGGCGAATTGCATGCCACCCTTGGCATGCCACTCCTTGAACACCACAATGACGGTGGGACCCAACCACCGCATGTCCCAACGAGACCTGTCCACAGGGCAGGGGGCCATCGATGCACGCGCCCCGCCTGCCAACCAAGGCGGTCCTGCGGGACACGGGAATTGTCGCTATAACAAAGACTCGGTGCGGCTCAGTGAGGCTCAGTGGGGATCTAGTGGGGGGAGAGGGGGGTCCAATGGAGGGGCTGGCGCGATCCAGGTAGCCATTAGTGGGGATCGGTGGGGGGTTCATTGGCCTGGGATCGTACACAGCACTTGCGATGCACGGTGTTATGCATGTCCCGATTCTCCTTTGTCCCACTGTCCCATGCGATAGCGCAGCCGGTGTATGTGGTTACGTGTATGCAGCAAGCTGCAGGCGGGTGTAGGTGCCTTCGATTCCAGGCGTCTGTGTACTCCAAGGCGGACTTTGCCATACAATCTCACAGCCGGGTTGGAAAAAGTTAGACAGACCCATTTCTCCTTCCCCATGGGGCTTATTTAAATGTAGCGTCTCTGCTGCCACACTGTTTGGCACGCAAGCCTACAACGGGCTATAATAGGCGATCCATGTGCAAAGATTAATTGACCATACAATATAGATACACCAGCATGGGACAACGGGACATCTACCCTGATCCCGAGGCACCCTATGGCCCCCCGAAGGACGACTTCCAAGGGTACCCGATGGGCTCCTTCCCGAAGGAGCCCTCGAGGCAGGAACGCCAGGAGTTCAGGCAGGAGTTTCGTCAAGATTTCCGCCAGGAATTGCCAAGGCAGGAGTTTCGAGTCGAGTACCCACCACGGCAGGAGTTTCGGCAAGAGTTCCGTCAGGAACTTCCAAGGCAGGAATTCCGCCAGGATTTCCCCGTACCGAGGGAGTTTGGCCAGGTGCCCATGTTTCGAGACTTCCAGTACGAAGATCCACATTACTACCATCCACAAGAACCCCCGAGGACAAGTTTTTCACATCCGACACACGCAAGACAGGAGAGCTACCCAGTGTACACAGAGCACCCAGTTTATAGAACACCAGTGTATCACTATCCACAACAGCCTCCACCTCAGCAGCCAATACAACAACCTCAGCGATACAGCGACCCGGAGAACGATGCTCGGAAACGGCCGAGACAGGAGGAGTATCCCGAATACATCCAACCCCCACCAAAGCAAAAACGGGAGAGAGACACCCCTCCAAGCAAGTACAACCCACTAAAGTGCAGCGTTTGCCAGCGGCTTATAGCTCGGGACATGTCCCGTCATATGAGGATCCACGAGAAGGTTGGACGATTCCGGTGCGTTTTCCCCAAGGAGTTTTGCACGCACAAGAGTGGCTACTTCAACCGGCAGTACGACTTTAAAAAGCACCTTTTACACTACCACTTCCGGTTCGAGGACAACCGTGCACGTACTCTTAACGGGCTCAACGAGAAGCTCAAGTTGGAAGGGTGGTGCGGGTGTGGCACCAAGTGGACTGCGGAGGAGTGGCTCGATACACACATCCTCACCAAGAACGGCGACCGGTACGTGTGCAGTGACCTTGCGGGCAAGTGGGAGGCTCACCACAAATCGCACGCCTCTATAATACATAACGACTAATGAACCACGATTGCATTCCGCAAATGGACGTGTAGTCTTAAAGCCGCCCCCCTCTGGGTAAACCACAGATCTCCATTCCAGGCTTCCGGACATGCAGCACCCTTTGCGTATACGCGTGGCTAAGCATTTTGTCCTGTCCCGATGGCTAGTGCGTGCGCCGCGCAAATCCGACGTTGTCCGAGGCCCAAGGCCTGTCAGGACATGGCGCGTCCGAGGGCACTCAACCCGCTGATAGATAACGCTACAAGTCCAGGTGTCAATTGTACCAATAAACATAGTTGAATATCAAAAAAAAGGGTCATTTGCCAGCAATGACTCTGCGGTTGTGCTCGACAATCTTCCAGTACCTCTCCTTGGTCTTGTTACGCCAGTATGGCCCCGTGAGCCTCATCACGATAAAAGTCAGGTTGCAGAACATGAGAATGCAAGCTGCCGAGATGAAGGCATTCTTTGTTCCGAGGTTCTCGACCCAGTCCGTCAGCCCGTACGAGCAGGCAAACGACATGCAGTTGCGGATCACAATAACGACAACCATTCCCTCGGTGCCCATCTCGTGGTAGCAGTCACTGCAGTACGTGACGCCGCAAATCACACCAAACACGCCGGCTCCGCCCAGCACCCCCATCGAGATAACGAGGCACATCCAGTGAACCTCGTAGTGGGCGCCGACACCCCACCCAATCATTGCCAAAAAGCCAAAGACGCAGTAGATGAGCACGACCCACAGCCGGTCCTCGGGCAGCGAGAGTCCGTCCGGTCTGCCCTTTGCGATGCGGATCTTGAGCCAGTCCGAGAGGAAGCCGCCAAACAGGTAGAACACCACGGTGAAGATCACCGGCGAGATGTACGCCAAACCACACATCGAGGGAGAAAAGTTGTAAGGCGGCGACCCGAGAATCGTCGCCTCGGTACCGTTCAGCAAATTGAACCAGACGAGCGACGAGCCGTAGAGGAAGCCTCCCCACAGCACAGGGGGGAACGTGGCCATCTTGAAAGGCCCCAGCATGAAGTGAGGAAGCAAAAACTTCTTCTGAGCCCCGGACGTGAGCGACAGCTTGTCACGGAACGTCTTTGTCGACACCGGGCCGTACTGGACCTCGTCCGAGGAGGAGTCAAACTGCTCGTTACCCTCGGCGAGGTGCTCCTCCACCGTCACGTTCGACAGCACAGCCTTCATGCCCTTCTCGTCCACCTCTGGCTCCGTCTGCTCAATCGTCTCCAGCAGCCGCTTCGGGTTGATTGTGCGGGAGTAGTTTGTCTCCTCCATAAAGAGGAAGAGGAAGACAAAGCACACGGCGCCCCAGATGGCACACAGAAACATCACCCAGGTCCAGCTGATGCCGTTGGTGATGAAGCCCGCCACGAGCGGAGCAACGTAGTTGGACGTCAGCAGCGCCACGCCGTAGACGCCCATCGCGGTGGCTCTCTCGTGCTCAAAGAAGAGGTCCGTCACTGTGATCTCACATAGCGACTCAATTGGAGCACCAAAGAAGCCCTGGAGAATCTTGCCGCCAATCCACTCCGAGTTGGACTTGGAGTAAGGGGCCCACACACAGATGAGCGCCGTCGCCAGCATCGAAAACAGGTAGACGGGTCTCTTGCCGTACTGCAGCGCTAGCGGCTGGAAGACGAGGCAGCCGAGCCCAAAGAAGAGAAACATGTAGCCCGTGCCGGCGTTGAGCTGCGAAAGCGTGATGTCCGTCTCCTCGGCAATGTTGGTGAGAACGGAGTAGATGGCGGCGGACGGGATGCCGACGCCGTAGGCGTACACCACCATACAGAACATGGCCCACCACTTGCGCTTGGGGGTCCAGTTGAGCGGGTCGTCCGGGTCGTCGCTGGGCGTCGGGATCAGCACAATCTCTCTGTGGCCGGCGGAGTGGCGCGCAGCCATGTGGCCGTCCTTGTCGACGAGGTGGGAGTTGCCCGGGATCGCTTCGTAGTTGATTCTGCCCATGCCCTGGCGGCTCAGGGGTGTTGCTAGGGGGTATAAATACGGTGGTGATGGCTTATCGCGCTTACCCTTTTCGGCCCGCTTAGGCGATGGCCCGGGACGCTTATCCACACCACCCCCCACTGGCCGATAAGCCCAAGACGGCTACTCCGCGCGAGGGCCCCACCAGATAAGCCCGGACCCGGGCGCTAATGCTTATCTGGCTACACCGTCGTCGTCGTGGGCCATTGTCATTTAGGCACTCAGATAAAGACCCGGCTCAGCATCGCCGGGTCCAGCAGCACGTCGAGCCCGCGCGACTCGCCGTCGTTGCCCAGCTTGGACCCGCGGCCCCACGCCACCTCGAGCGTGTCGATGATGGTGTAGATGAAGCGGCCGTGGATGAGCTCCCCCAGCAGCAGGCACGAGCTCAGCACCTCGGCTCGGGCCTCGTGGTCCACACAGGCGAGCCCCACCACCAGCAGCACAAACGGCGTGATGGCGCGGATGCTGCTGGCTGGCGAGAGCTGCCGCAACTGGAAGATGGCGCCCTTCACCTCGTGCTGAACAACGGGGTCCGTGGCGTGGAGAAAGGGCGCCACCGCCTTGAGCAGCACGATTCGCGACGCCCGTACCACCATCTCCGCCAGCAGCGTCGACTCCTTGAGCCCCTGGTAGAGCTCTGAGCCCAGCCCCTGTGGCAGCAGTGGCGGCGGTAGCGAGTCGAGCGTCTCCAGCACGGTGCTGGCACACTCGTGGGCCCAGGGCTGCGCCACGTTGCGGATCACGTACGAGGCCTTGGCGGCACACTCAAAGGCATCGAGCGATGCCCCCAGCACTGGGTTGTTCATCCAGTGCACGTCGCAGGTGAAGAGCGGCGTCCGGAGGTAGCGGCGGAGGTCGCGGAACACCTCGAAGGGGCTCGGCAGCGTGCCGTTGCTCACCAGCAGGCTCACCGTGTAGTTGTAGATGAAGGACTCGACAAACATCCGGTGGAACTGGCGCTCGAACGGCGTCTCCAGCGGCTCCGCCAGTGCTAGCGCGTTGGCCACCTCCACTGCGAGCCCCGCGTCCCCCTCCACAAAGGCGTCCGTGGCCCTAGTGGGCTCCAGTACGGAGGGCCGCGCTAAATAGTGCGCCACCTGGCCCTCGCTAATGGCCCCACCACGCCGCGCCATCTTGAGCCCAATGAGCTCGTACGCCATCCTCAGGCTGCGGACACAAGTGCCGCTATCACAGCCCCAGGTGACCTTGGCTGCCAGGCACAGCAGCTGGAACGACGCTGCGAGCCAGAGCTCGTCGCTGCGGCGGATGCCGTTCGCCGCCACGTGCTCAAACAGGCTGGCGAGTGCCCTCGCGTACTTTTGTGCACTGAGCTGAGTGAGGTCCGGGCTCGTCCACGACAAAAAGGCGGCGCCACACGCCTCCGCCACCTGTGCCACCATTGCGTTGGAGCCAATCATCGGGGTGAAGGTGGCGTGGGTCGTCAGCAGCGGGTGGGTGTGCTGTGGGCCGAGCGAGGCGATGAAGCCGTTGACAGCAGCGGCCATAAATCGGGAGCCGGCAGAGGGCAGCAGCCGCTGGTCCGTGGTCGGGGAGAGCTCCAGCGTCGCAATCCGGGGTCGCTGCTGCTGCGGGGGCGTGTGCTGCCTCAGGGACTCGTCCACTGGCGGGATCACGTAGTTGGCGGGCACCTTTTCCTTGCCCGAGGGCCAGACGCACTGGATGCACTTGTGGAGGCACGACGAGCACGCGGGCCGCCGCTCGTCGCACTTCTTCTTGCGCTTGCGGCAGTTGAAGCACCCGTTGCGGGACCGGCGGATCTTGTGCTCGTGGTGGACGGTGCTGCCGAAGCTCAGCACGAGCTCGTAGGGCAGGCTTGCCTTGGGCATGGTGGTGGGGATCTCCGCGACTGCGCCAGCGTAATTAGCGAAGCGCACCGCGCCTTGACAGCTGCCAGCAGCCTAAATTAGTGGGGGGGCGCTAGCCACTCAGCGAGTAGAGCGGGCGCTGGCGTAGTTGGCGCTACGATTAGCGGGGGGTTTGGCAGTGGGCGTTGGTACCAGCTAGGGTCCAGCTAGGGCCCAGCAGGCGGCCCAGCAGGCGGCCGGCCACCAGCTACCGCGCCTTGACAGGTGCCAGCTGCCTAAAATTAGCGGCCACTAGCGGCCCCTAGCCCCGGCCTAGCCCCGCCCTAGCCACTAAAGCCCCTAACCAGCGGCCCCCACCAGCGGCCGCCCTAAACACTAGCGCCCCTCACTAACCCCTAGCGGCCCCAGCGCCGCCGCGCCTAGGGGCACCACCACACATTAGCGGCACGGGCCGGCGCGCCTTGACAGCCAACAGCCTAAATGCCACTAACGGGGAAACGCCAGCAGCCCTGGCCCTGCCCCCAGCCCTGGCCGCAGCCCTGGCCGCAGCCCTTAGCGGCCCAATGGGGAAACCAGGGGGATGGGAAACACTGCCCAATGCGGACGCCCCGGCCTGTCCCATCCAGCACCACCTTATCGGCTTATCGGCGGCTTCCCGATGCGCTCGCTTACGCGATAAGCCTCGCGCACTAAAGCGGTAGCCGCTAATCACACCCCACTAATCGCACCGCCACGCCCTTATAAGCGGGCGGGCCCTGGGGCCAGTAGCAGCCACCGAGCCATGTCCCCCGCCAAAGTGAAGCTCATTGTCGACCACGCCGCGCAGCCACTCACCACGACGCCCTCCCACTACAAGGGCAACCCGGAGGTGTTTGCGCAGTGGCAGCCCAAGATCAAGGCGTACAACGATGCGCTGGAGAAGGCCACCCCAAAGCACTTCCTCGCACCACCGCACCTCGTGCCAGCCAACCTCGACACGGCGGACTTTAGCGCGATGGGGATCCCGCGCCAGGTGATGCCCAAGGAGGCGTTCGCCATCACAGAGCTCTCCGCCACGGCGATCGCCGCCGCCATTAGCGACAAGAGCCTCACTGCCGTCCAGGTGATTACCGCCTTCATCCAGCGTGCGACGCTGGCCCACCAGTACACCCACTGCGCGACGGAGATTCTCTTTGAGTACGGGCTCCAGCGTGCAAGGGAGCTCGACGAGATCTACGCCGCCACGGGCAAGCTGGTGGGCCCGCTCCACGGGGTGCCGCTCTCGCTCAAGGAGCACTACAACTTTGCCGGGCACGTGACCCACGGCGGGTTTGTCGGGCTGCTGGAGAACGTTACCGAGGGCTTCTCCCTCACCAACCAGACGATGTACGACCTCGGATGTGTCTTCTACATCCGAACGACCCAGCCACAGTGCCTGATGCACCTGGACTCGGCAAACAACATCACGGGCCGCGGCCGCAACCCGCACAAGCTCTACATGTCGCCGGGCGGGTCGTCGTCTGGCGAGGGGGCGCTGATTGCGATGAAGGGCTCGCCTTTGGGGATCGGGTCGGACATTGGCGGCTCCATCAGAACACCAGCAGCCTTCAACGGGTGCTGGGGGCTCAAGCCCAGCACAAAGCGCATCTCGATGCTCGACTGCTTTGCGCCGGCGGGCGACACGGTGGACGAGCTCATTGGGTGTGCCCTGGGCCCTTTGGCCAACTGTGTGGAGGACCTCGAGCTCTTTATGGAGGCGTACGTCTCTGCCGAGCCCTGGACCAAGGACCAGGAGACTCTGCCGATCCCCTGGCGCAAGTGCCACAAGCCCGAGCCCCAGGAGCTCACCATTGGCATCTGCTACGACGATGGCGTCGTCAAGCCACACCCGCCAGTGGTTCGTGCGCTGAAGATGGTGGAGGCCAAGCTTAGGGCCCACGGCGTCAAGGTGGTGGCCTGGGACCCACACAGGGTGTACGAGTGTGCTGAGATTGCCAACGCAGCCTACACCAGCGACGGCAACTACGCTGCCATTGGCCGGCTCGCCGAGTCGGGCGAACCCCCACTACCGCTGTCCCAGCACTTTTTGTCGATGGGGAGAGGCGATAGGGGGCTCACCACGGTGGAGTTCCAGTACTACACCCACAGCCGCGAGGTGCTTCGCCAGGAGTACTTGCAACTCTTTAACGAGCGCAAGGTGGACTTTGTGATTGCTCCAACCTACGTGGGCGTGGCTCCCAAGCCACACCAGGTCAAGTACTGGGGTTACACCTCTCTGTGGAACATCTTGGACTACACCTGTGTGACTTTCCCGACTGGCGTGCTGGCAGACAAGGCGGTGGACTTGGAGGACAAGGCCTTCCAGCCACGCAACGAGTACGAGGAGTACGAGTACGGCCTCTACGATGCCGAGGCGGCACACGGCCTGCCAGTGGGGCTTACGCTTGTCGGGAGACGCTACTCGGAGGAGAAGGCGCTCAAGGCGGCGGCCGTTGTGGCGGATGCTCTTAAATGATACAGTATGGGAAGGAGGCGTAGCAGACAGCAGCAATGGTTAGCCACCAATAGCCAGCAGCTGGTAGAACTCAGTAGCCAGCAATTGGTTAGCACTCAGCAGCCAGCAATTGGTTAGCACTCAACTGCCACCATTGGATAGCCAGCTGGATAGCCAGCAATAATTAGCCACCAATAGCCACCATTGGATAGCCACCAACAGCCAGAATTAGATAGCCAGCTGGATAGCCACCATTGAATAGCACTCAATTGGTCACCAGTTGGTTAGCTACCGATCAACTCAGTTTCTTAGTTGACTCTGTAGCTTTCCAATGACTTAGCAACCTGTTGGCCAATTGACTCTGTAGCTTTTCAAGTGGCCCACTTACCAATTGTCCCAGCCAATTGTCCTAGCCAATTGTCACAGCCAGTTGCCTCAGCTAATTGTCCCAGCCAATTGTCCTAGCCAATTGTCCTAGCTAATTGCCTCAGCTAACTGTCTCAGCTAATTGGCTTATGTTTCACCTAGGGACTCCCAAAAGGGAAAGTGCCACAAATTGTAGAGCCAATGACTTGACCCCTACCCAGCCATTGAGATAGCCACTTCACCACTTACGCTACAAATCCTGAAACTACCCACTACAGAGACAATTGACCCAGTGCTGTATAACGCTACCCCGTCACTTCACCTTGTTTGTGAGCTCCGGAACAACTTCAAAGAGGTCCCCCACGAGCCCCACGTCCGCCACGTTAAAGATGGCAGCCTCCTCGTCCTTGTTGATGGCGACAATCGTCTTGGAGTCCTTCATACCAGCCAGGTGCTGGATCGCACCGGAGATGCCCACGGCAACGTACAAATCTGGAGCCACAACTTTACCAGTCTGCCCCACCTGGAGCGAGTTGTCGACAAAGCCAGAGTCCACTGCGGCTCTCGTGGCTCCCACGCCGGCTCCCAGGGCATCCGCCAGTGGGAAGATGAGCTCGTCAAAGTTCTCCTTGTTCTTGAGCCCACGGCCTCCAGCAACGACTCTCTTGGCGGACGAGAGCTCTGGTCTCTCGCTAGCGACAACGCTCTCAGAGATCCACTCCACTGGAGCCTCGCCAGAGCCAGCGGCAACCTCCTCGACAGCGTACGACTCTGCGGACGACTGCTCCACGGGCTCAAACGCTGAAGCTCTCACAGAGACGAGCGTCTTGGGGTCTGTGGACTTGACGGTGAGAATCGCATTGCCAGCGTAGATCGGTCTCTTGAAAGTCTGCGGTCCCTCCACGGCGATGATGTCTGAGACGGGCTGGACATCCAGCTCAGCAGCGACTCGTGGCAAAACGTTCTTACCCACTGCCGTGGCTGGAGTCACAAAATGGGAGTACTCGGGCCCCTGGAGAAGCGCCGTCAGCACTGGCGAAAGCCTCTCTGGCAGGGCGTGAGCCAGCGACGGGTCCTCGGCAACGAGCACCTTTTCCAGGCCAGCCACCTTGTTGAGGGAGGCGGCGGCGGACTTGACGCTACTGCCCAGCAGGATCGCCACGACGGGGTTGCCCAGCTGCTTGGCCGCGGTGAGCGACGAGAGCGAGGCCGGCGTGATGTGCGAGCCCTCGGCCTCCACAAGGGCCAGCGTCGAGGCCAGTCTGCGAGAAAGCGGGCGCCTAAACATGGTGTGAGGAGTGTAGTGTGCTGGCGATGAGAAATGGGTGTCTGGCGCACACCCGGACACCACGGATCCCGGTGCAGGGCAGGCGCGGGAGTTGTGGTGTGCGGGTGTCCCCTGGCTGGTGTCCGGGCGATGGTGCACAACGGCCCGAGCCCGCCTAGCCGGAGAGACGGCCACCACTACATGAGCCTGGTGTTGATGATGGAGTCGACCTACAGGGACTTGGCCACACGGGCTCTTTCGCTGCTGGAGCACTCGGGCCACTACCGCGTGGTGATACTGCTGATTGGGGCTCCTGGCTCGGGCAAGTCCACAGTGGCCCAGCGGGTGGTGGAGCTGCTTAACGAGGCCCAGAGAGCCAGCACAAGCACAATTACTGGCTGCCCCAGCATAGTGCCCAGCCTACCGCCGCCGTCGCCCGCCACAATCGACCCTGAGAACCAGCACTACACCCCTACGCTGGAGCCGCTAAACGGTACCAGCGTCATCCGGGGCCGTGGGGGGAACGATACGGCGGTGCGGGTATCGCCGCCCACGCCACAGGGAGAGCTTGCCCAGGTGGTGCCGATGGACGGGTTCCACCTACCACGGAGCGTTCTCCAGCAGTTTGAAGACAGCGCCGGGGCACTGGCGAGACGGGGAGCCCCCTACACGTTTGACTCGTCGCTCGTGGTGGCTCTGGTGGAGATGCTCTCCAAGACGATGCAATTGGCTGCTGGCGGGCTGGATCCGCACGTGACGGCTCTTACGGACATCCCCAGCATCGACATTCCGAGCTTTGACCACGCCGAGCACGACCCGAAGCCCTTTGGCACGAGGATCCACTCCTCCACAAGGGTCGTGATAATGGAGGGGCTCTACCTCCTGCTGGACAACCCGGTCTGGGCAGACATTGCGCACACGCTCGAGCCCACGGCGGCCAGGGACCAATTGCACCAGACAGCCTACACTGCGATTGACGAGATCCCCGTGCCGGACAAGGGCTTCGAGTTCTGGAAGATTCTCGTCGAGGAGGAGACGATGGTGAGGCGGGTGGGCAGGCGCCACCTCAACGCCGGCATCGTCGACTCGCTGGAGAGCGGCGAGCAGCGTGTGAGGCTCAACGACCTGCCCAACGGCCGCAAAGTGTACCGCGAGAGCTTCCACAGCGATGTCAGCATCGTCAGCATCGACGACGCCAGCGAGGCGAAGGGGCTACAGGCCTAGGGGACCAATTGGCCGCATGGGCCGGCTTACAGAGCAGTGTGGGGTCCAGCTTTGGCCTCACGTGCCATGGCCCTTGAGAGACGGTGCGTACTACGAGATCGGTTGGGCCAATTGGGGACCAATGCATACCGGCCGTTACAGGCTTTAGGCAGATCACAGATGGATTGTTATAATTCATATGCCAATAGTGACCAAATTTGTAAGGCAGAGAGGTGGCTCCAATGCAGAGGCACAAACTCATATCGACCGTTGCAAGCTTCAAGGATTGTACAAAGCTTAAGGGAGATAGTGGCCTTAATCCAATAAAGATGGATCGTCACAAGGCAGTGGCACAAACCCAGATAGTGACACAAATCCAATGTACACCGACCGTTGCGAGCTACTAGATGGATAGTACAAAGCTTAAGGCAGATAGTGGCCTAAATCCAATAAAGATGGATCGTCACAAGGCA
Organism: Petasospora adriatica; assembly: GCA_030558135.1. Classification (NCBI taxonomy): domain Eukaryota; kingdom Fungi; phylum Ascomycota; class Saccharomycetes; order Phaffomycetales; family Wickerhamomycetaceae; genus Petasospora; species Petasospora adriatica. The sequence continues at coordinate 288,816 of JAJMRX010000011.1, read as the reverse complement.
GTGGCACAAATCCAGATAGTGACACAAATCCAATGCAAATCTACCGTTGCAAGCAATTAGATGGATAATAGTACGAATTCTAAGGCAGATGGATGGCACAAAACATCAAGACAGATGGGGCACAAATCAATGCAAATGGTGGCACAAATCCAATGCAGATAGTAGCTAGCAAATGCAGACAGATCGTTATAACCCCAAGATAGTGGCACAAATCCAGTAAAGATGGATCGTCACAAGGCAGATAGTGGCACAAATCCAATAAAGATAGATCGTCACCAAAACGCCGACAGATCGTTACAAATCCAGATGGTGGCACAAACCCAATGCAAATAGTAGCTAGCACAAGGTCTAAGGCAGATAGTGGCTTCACCCAATGCAGACAAAGAGCAAAAATCCAATGCAGCTAAACTAGCACAAAATCTTAGGCAGACACCACTGGAAAAGCCCCCACCGCCGTCACTACAAGCCACTAACTATGCATATCGTGTAATCGTAACTAAGTGGGCGGCCCGCACGCCAGGCTGCCAGACATTTTGCGCCTGCTCAGCAGCGTGTTGCCGTCAAACCGCAGGTTGAATCCCTCCATGGCCTGGAACGGCTTTGCCTGCTCGGGCTTGCTCTTTTTGAGGTACGGCGTCACGGGAAGCTCCTTGTCGTGGAACTTCTTGAGTACGGGCGACCGGGCGTAGAGCGGAGTATGTGTATAGGAGGACTCCTCATCCTCCGACTCATCCTGCGAGCTCTCCTCGTCAGAATTCTCAAAGTACTCATCCTCCTCCAGCAGCCTACGCAGAGGCGTGGCGGTTCTCTGGATCGAGATTCCAGTGTCAAGCGCAAACTTGAGAGCCTCAGCTCTCGGCGAGAGGTAGCCAGAGCTGTGTGGCGGTATCACCTCCTCAAACCGCAGTACAGACGAGGACTTTGTCTGGTACATTGGGGCGTCTGGAGCTGGGCTCGTGGGCTTGGAGTTGCGGAGGATCCAGGGATGGTTCAGCACATCGTCCGGGCTGTACCGCTTGAGTGGATCCACCGTCAGCAGGTGCGAGACGAGGTCCTTGGCCTCCTTGGAGATCTCATCCCACCAGGGAGACAGGAAAGTGTACTCGCCACGGCTCACCCTTTGTGTCAGAGTCTTTGGGTCCGAGTCGTAGAAGGGTGGGAACCCACACAGCAGCGTGTACAGGACACAGCCGATGGCCCACATGTCTACGCTCTTGGAGTAGGACTCGTCCCTCACAATCTCCGGCGCTGTGTAGGAGGCTGTGCCACAGGGAGTCTTTGTGTTGGAGTCCCACAGCACCTTCGACAGCCCAAAGTCTGCGAGCTTGACCCTGCCCACAGTACCGCCGCCAACGTTGGGTACAAAGGCGCCCTCGTTCTGCTTAGTCACGTCGTCCGACTGGCGCCGCTTCTCCATCGGGTCGGGCACAAAGGCAATCTCCTCAAAGAGCAGATTCTCGGGCTTGATGTCTCTGTGGACAACGCCCACCTCCGAGTGGAGGTAGTCCACCGCCTTCACCACTTGCACAATGACGTGGCGGGCCAGCTCCTCGGAGAAGTACGTCAGCTTGACAATCTGGTTGAAGAGCTCGCCGCCACTCACGTACTCAATCACGAGGAAGGTCATGTGCTCCGTGTTGAGGTAGTTGTAGAGCTTCACCACGTTCGGGTGGTCGATGCGCCTCATGATGGAGATCTCCTTGAGAGTGCTCTCAATCTGCGACGACGAGATGGTGCGCTTGTCAATCACCTTGACGGCAACGGTCTTGCCGAGCTCGTGGTCCGTCGCCTTGTACACCTTGGAGAAGGCGCCCTCGCCAATCTTGGAGACGAGCTCGTACCGTGGCAGCAGCTCCTGGTACTGCGGTACTGGCGAGTCGTAGAGAGCCGACGCGTCCTCGAGCCGGTCGTGGACATAGCCCTTCTTCTCCTTCTCCTTGGGCTTGTGTCGCATCAGGTTGCGGAGGTTCTCAAACATTTGGTGGGGGGTGAAGCAGCTAGCCCGCTAACTGGGGGATGTGGAAGGGAGTGTCTTGTTTATGGGCCGTGTGCGATCTATGGGGAAGGGGAAAATTTCTGCTTGGGAAAATCACACAATCGCTAGGCACCTTAACAGCGCAATGCGGCTTTAAATATCCGCGGGGCACTCCGGTATTGTACTTAGGCTTCCAGCGAGAGTGGTGGGCGGGCTTTTAGCGGTGCAATTTCATCAGGGTCAAGGCTCCCAGGCTCGGGCCGTGGGCACTTGTGACGTCACGGCACAGCCTGGAATTGAAAACAAAGCTGTTCCTGGTTCGGGCTACAGTTATAAAAATAAAGAGAAGCGCCCAGGATCCCTGCTTGAGCCTAAGCCTAAGTTAGATGGATAGAGGCGTACTGGTGGGCTCTGCTGGGCTGGGCTGAGGAGAGCCCTTGACCCCCCGCTAATTATGTCCCACGCTAATTATGTCCCACTCGGGCCATCTCCGAGAGCCGGTGCCTGCGACTCCTCCAGCCTCCAGTGATAGCCCCCAGTGCAGGATCACACTCGCACCTGTAAGAGGGAGACGACCCCGTCGCCCCGGCCACACACCACCACGTCTCCGAGAGTGTCGATAGAGCTGGCCACAGCCCCGCCGCCTAGTGGCACTGTAAGGTGCTGGGAGGCCTCGTAGCTCCACAGGTGGAGCTTGCCGTGCTCCGAGCCGCTAGCAACGACTCTCCCCTCATTGCAGAGCCTCGTGTCGATCTTGTACTGGGTGTCTGGCTCGCGGTGGTACTCCCGCAGCATCGTTTGGGAAGCCACATTCCACAGCTTCACAGGGGTTTCGGTGCCCATCACCGTCATCAAAACGTTGTTCTGGGTACACTGGACACTGGAGATGACGCCAGCGACGTCGTCCGCCACACACTGGCCCTGGCGGAGGTCGTAAGACAGCAGCCGGCCGTCGCTGCCCCCACAGCAGATGGTCCTCGAGGCCTCGGAGTAGTCAATTGCATTGAGCGAGTCGCGGGCCTCGTCAAACACCTGGACGGGCTTCCACAGCGTGGCCTGCCTCAGATCAAACACCGACACCTGCTGGTCCTCTCCACACACCGCCACCACCTCCTCTGCGAGCCTGGCGATGCCCGAGATGGGGAACCGGCCCTCCACGCCAATGCGCCTCGTGTAGTGCTCTCTGCCCACGTCGTGGAGACACAGAACGTCGGAGCCACTCACAAACGTCGTGGCACTCAGAAACTCCAGCGATCGTACAGTGCGGTTGTGTCCCGAGTACGACGACACCTTCTGCGACGACTCGGGCGTGTAGAGGTGGACCGCGTTGGCCTGTGCCAGGAACAGGAAGCTCGACGTGACGAGCTTCAGCGCATTGATGGGCGTCTTGTGCTCCGTGGGGACCGAGTCGTGCCTCACGACCCGCATCGAGCTGGTGGTGGTGGATGAGGGTAGAGGCTTTGCGGTGTGCGGGTTTTTTCGCGCCCGCTGACGTCACAGCATCGAAATTGACATTATGTATTAAATTAACAGCGGAGGATGCAAAAGGCGTTTTAGAAATTAGTGGCGTTGTTCGGGGACCGGAAGGGGCCCACGCTGCGGTCGTCCTCCGCAACTGTCTCGTCAAAGAACTTGTCGTCAATCATGGCGTCTGCTCCCTGCCGCTTCACGAGCTCTCCCTCACTGTTGATGAGCGACCGGCCCCTGTTGTGGACGTGGCGGTAGTATGCGAGGAAGGCGATGAGTGCCAGTAGCGGCACTCCCAGCCCGACAACACACCCGATGACGATGTTGCGGTTGCGGGGGGAGAGGCCGCTTACGGGAGCGACCGACGCCTGTGTAGGCAGCGCCGTAGCGAGCGACGAGTCGGTGGCTGTGGATGTCTCGGACGCTGACGCGGTGACTGTGGTTGTGTGGTTGATGATGACAGTGGCGCCCTGCGCGTCTGTCGAAGTTGTAGCTGTGGCGGAGGAGGAGGTGGAGGAGGTGGAGGAGGTGGAGGAGGTGGAGGAAGATGAAGAGGTGGAGGATGAGAAGAAGGAAGACGAGGATGATGAGGATGAGGTTGAGAGGAGTGAAGATGAGGATGAGAATGATGATGAGAATGATGAGAATGATGAGGATGAGGATGAGAATGAGGACGATGAGAATGATGAGGATGAGAATAAGAATGAGGATGAGAATGATGAGAATGATGACGAGTCCAGGGAGCTCGGTGGGTATGAAGACGACGAGAGTAGCGTAGTGGAGGACTCCGAGAACATTTGCGACTCGGAGCTCAGCTCGGTGGAACTCAGCTCGGTGGAACTCGTCTCGCTCGTGCTTTGCTCATCAAAGCTTGTAGACTCCCCCCAGTTGACGGAGCTCCAGCTCGAGCTGCCGCTCACCGTGGAGTTGTCGTCCCTCCTCTCAACCACAACACGCTGCTTGTCAGCAATCTGCTGGAGCTCCTCCACCAGCCGGGCACTGCGCCTCTCCAGCAAGCCGTGGCGAGGGTGCCTGTGGGAGTGTCCCGAGGAGAGGCATAGGGCAAGAGCCACTAGTGACACCACAACCAGCGCTATCCGGTGTGAGATGGCCATGTCGCAAGGCACTGTGCTAGCGCCTGTGGTGAGTCTTGTGGTGGATGAGTTTCACAAGACAGATCCAGGGTCGAATTCGTGACGCTTTTTTCCCTCACGCCGTTGCGGTGAGATGTACCTTGGCGCCCTTTGTGGAAAAGTGTAAAGCTTTGCATACTAGCGCGAATGCTACGGCACTAACGCTACGTGGCTACTTTGAGGCTACTTTGCAACTGGAGGCTGCCCTGGGCTGGGGGACCTCTTGTAGATCTGGCCTTAGTGGATCTGCCCCTTGTGGATCTGCCCGTTACCGGCCGTGGGTGAGAATCCGATCCCGTTTCCGCACAGACACCATGTGCTAAATTTACATCCACGCAAGGCGATCCCGCCTATCACGGCCGAGCACAGGGCACAATAGTGCGGTGTCCACGTCATAGGGGCTTGTATGCACCGTTCCTTATTCGACGCAGCGGCGCTTGGCTGCGGGACCTAAGGAGGCAGGGGAGGGGAGTGGTGGAGGGCCTTGTGGAGCGATGGAGGCAGAGGCAGAGGCAGATGGTTGAGAAGAGGCACTGGGTCAGCTGGAGATGTAGAGCCATAAGGGTGGCCATGGGGGCATAGCTGGGGCATAGCTGGGAACTAAGAGCTATAACTGGAAGCTGGGAGCCATAGCTGGGGGCCAGGAGCCATAGCTGGGGGCATAGCCATAGCCAGAGATGGGAGCTAAGAGCTATAACTGGAGGCCATGGGAGTCATAGCCATAGCTGGGAGCCATAGCCAGAGATGGAAGCCATAACAATAGCTGGGAGCTAAGAGCTATAGCTGGGAGCCATAGCCATAGCCATAGCCATAGCCATAGCCATGGCCATAGCCATAGCCCTTCCCAATGCCCCGCGCGCGGATCGAACCGCCAACCCGCGCCAGCCAGAGTCAGCGCGGGCCCAAATTGCCCCTCATCGCATCAAATTGGCACATTTATATCGCTCCAACCCTCAGCTAGACACCAACCATGTCCAACGACAAGTACGCCACGCCGCTGTCCTCGCGTTACGCGAGCGAGGAGATGTCCCGCATCTTCTCGCTGAGAAACCGCTTCTCCACCTGGAGAAAGCTCTGGTACAACCTCGCCATTGCCGAGAAGGAGCTCGGGCTCGATGTCATCACTGACGAGGCGCTCGAGCAGATGAAGCAGCACCTCGAGATCACCGACGACGAGATCGCGCTGGCCTCCAAGGAGGAGGCCAAGGTGAGACACGACGTGATGGCTCACGTGCACACCTTTGGCGACACTGCGCCAGCAGCAGCCGGTATCATCCACTTGGGAGCCACCTCGTGCTTTGTCACCGACAATGCCGACCTCATCTTCCTGAGAGACGCCTACGACGTGGTGATTCCAAAGCTCGCCAACGTGATCAACCGTCTCGCCAAGTTTGCCGAGGAGTACAAGGACCTCCCTGTGCTTGGGTGGACCCACTTCCAGCCAGCCCAGCTCACGACAGTCGGCAAGAGAGCCACTCTGTGGTTGCAGGAGCTGCTGTGGGACCTGAGAAACATGGAGCGTGCCCGAAACGACATTGGGCTCAGAGGAGTCAAGGGAACCACCGGGACACAGGCCTCGTTCCTCTCGCTCTTCCACGGAGACCACGACAAGGTGGAGGCCCTGGACGAGCGTGTCACGGAGCTGCTGGGCTTCGACACGGTCTACCCGGTGACTGGCCAGACCTACTCGAGAAAGATTGACATTGACGTGCTTGCGCCACTCTCGTCGTTCGCCGCCACGGCCCACAAGATGGCCACCGACATCAGACTGCTCGCCAACCTCAAGGAGGTGGAGGAGCCGTTTGAGAAGTCGCAGATCGGCTCCTCCGCCATGGCCTACAAGCGGAACCCAATGCGGTGCGAGCGTGTGTGCTCGCTGGCCAGACACCTCGGGTCCCTATACAACGATGCTGTCCAGACAGCCTCTGTGCAGTGGTTTGAGAGAACGCTCGACGACTCTGCGATCCGCCGGATCTCGCTGCCGTCTGCTTTCCTCACCACAGACATCTTGCTGACGACTCTGCTCAACATCACCTCGGGGCTCGTGGTGTACCCCAAGGTGATTGCCCGCAGAATCATGGGCGAGCTGCCGTTCATGGCGACGGAGAACATCATCATGGCGATGGTGGAGAAGGGCGCCTCCAGACAGGACGTGCACGAGGAGATCCGCGTGCTGTCCCACGAGGCTGCTGCTGTGGTGAAGCAGGAGGGAGGCGACAACGACCTCATTGACAGAATCAAGAAGACGGCCTTCTTCGAGCCGATCTGGAACGACCTCGACAAGCTGCTGGACCCGTCCACCTTTGTGGGACGTGCTCCACAGCAGGTGGAGAAGTTCCTCCAGCGCGATGTCGCAAAGGCGCTTGCGCCATACAAGGCGGTCATCTCCGAGGAGCAGGTGAACCTCTCGGTGTAGTGGGAATTTACTCATCTAGAAGTCTGGTCTTGTAGCTAGTCTAGTGGCTAGTCTAGTGGCTAGTCTAATAGCTCGTATAGTAGTCTTGTAGCTAGTAGCTAGTCTAGTATCCAGTCTTGTAGCTACATCAGTAGGGCATCCAGCTTCTAAGTCCGTCAAGTGTAGCTATATCGCCCCCTGGAAAGCCTGGAAAGCTTTAAAGGTCTCAATTGACCACCTAGATGCCCTCCATCAGCTGCGCCAGCGTCTCCTTACACTCCCAGACGTCTCTGTGGCCGTGGGCCCTTTTCCTCCGCCGCCTCACTAGCGTAAACGCCAGCCGGCCCTCGTGCCGTAGCAGCGTCTTGAGCTTGGAGTGGACTGCAGACGCAATCATCGGGTGGCCATTGAGACTCTCCACCCCGAGAAACCGCAGTACCGAGTCCCGGGAGCCAAAGTCCGCCGCGAAGCAGTTGCGGCCGGGGATTAATGTCTCCTCATCGCACGCCGCCAGCTCCTCCCTCGAGAGATTGGACAACAGCAGCTTGAAAGGAGCCGTGTCCAGCGGCGAGTCGAACGGCCTGCCGACGATCTGGCCCCTCGGCGGGACCATCCCAATCACGTGGAACATGGCATTCACCTCCCTGCCCGGCTCGAGGCTCTCCCGCTCCATAAAGCGCTGTGTGAAGCGGGGCTCCGTCTCAAAGCCCTCCTCCTCCGGCCGTGGCTCCACCAGCTGGCTCAGAGGTTCCTCCTGTGGCTGCGGGTCCAGAGAGGCCCGCCGTGGCCTTTCGAGCTCGCTATCGTCGCTCACCGTCTCATAGGGCTGCGAGTCCCGTTGCGAGTCCCACTGCGATGCTGGCGGGTTCACAACCTGCGAATCGGAGGCTCCAGGCGCGTAGAGGATGTTGGAGTTGATGGGGATGCTGATTGGCACGGGCTGCGGCTCGAGCTTGGGCTTCTTGAAGACGGGCTCTTGGTGGGGCTTCTTACGGTGCATCAGCTCCAGAATGCCGCGGAAGTCTTGCTGGAGCTCCGCCTTCGGGAACCGCGCAGTGATCTTGGTGACGAGCTCGCCCACCTTGTGGCGGTGCACCTCCTTCCACTGGAGACTCGCCTGCGGCCTGTTGTTGAGGATTGTGAGCTCCACCACGTCGCACTTCACCTTGAGCTCGATGGGCTTGAGACGGGTCAGCCTGGCATGGCACAGCACCAGCACGTAGTCAGCACTCTCCAGAAACGCCGGCTGCTCCGGGTGCCGTTGCACGAGCTCCTGGAACCGGCCAAAGGCCCTGGAGTTGACGCCGACCCTGGCGGAGATCTCGTCGGAGAAGTCCGCCAGCACCAGCGAGGTCCCCCAGGCGGAGTGCACGTACGCCACAAAGAGCACATCGGAGGGGCTGCCCGTCACGAGGTTGAGCCGCGGGATGTCGGCGAGGGCGGCGAGATCCCTCAGCATGGTGGGTCTCAGTCTTGTGAGTGGATCTGGGTCACCCGGACACCACGTCCTTTCGCGAAAGCAATCTCCTAAATCTCAACCGCCAACCAACTCCACTACAAGATGGGCACGTGTCTCGCCGTCATCAAAGTCGTCGGAACAACGACGCTGGGGCTGTACGCCGGGGCCGTGGTGGCTGCGGCGTCGGGCTCGGAGATTGTACGCCACGTGATTCTGGCGTCCGCCCAGGCTCAGCAGACCCAGAGCGTGCTGAAGAAGAGTGCCGTGTGGTACGCCGGGGCGCTCGGTGTGCTGGGCACAGTGAGCTCCAGTGCCTTTGTACTGGCTTACGCTGGGGCCCCAAAGGCTCTCAAGCACCCGTACCTGATTTACGCATCGCTGGTGCTGCCACTCACCAGCGCAGTCTACTACCTCACGGCGGCGCGGGCAGTCCAGAGATGGTGGCACATGCCTGAGCCCAAGAGCCACGTTGTGTCGGAGCTCGACAACTCTGTGTACCGGGACCTCGGCGAGAGCGATGCGAAGCTTGACGAGGCAGAGGTGGAGGCGCATCTCGTCCAGCAGACGGCTCTCCAGGCGCTCGACCGCGTGAGCCTGGGCCACCGCCTCGCCAGTGGCATCAGCGTGCTGGGGCTGCTAGTGGCGACGATTGGCGTCTATGGCGATTACTGATATACGAATTACGGCGCCTGTAGTGGATGTAGGCACGTGTGCACGTGACTGGCTGCTCTTATCGTGGCTTATCTTTCGCGAAGATCGCGAATCGTGGCGCCACGGGGAAGCTGCCGTAGCCAGGGCCGTGAGGCCATAGGCTGAGGCCGTGAGCCAGGCCGTGAGCCAGGCCGCAAGCTGCCAGACGAGGCCACCCAAGTCAAGGACAGCCCACCTAAGGCCATAAGACCATAAGCCCAGCTGGGCCCAGTTGGCCGCGGCCGCCGCGGCTGGTTCTAGAAGCGGCTGCGGCGTGCGCGTACCGCCAGATAAGGCGCCGAAGTCATCCGAAACGAGATACGCTGTCACACGAGATAAATTGCTCCACTCCCACTCCAAACATCAACACCAAACCCAAAGCTCCAGAAGACCCACACCCCAAGCCAGAGCTCCACAACATCCACATCCACATCCACATCCACATCCACATCACAACCCAAGCCTCCAAGCTCCACGATGACAGCGGCGGTGGCAACGCTCCCGGCGCCGATTGTGGGCTCCAAGATTGACGAGTTCACGGCGTACGAGCAGGGCGTGTTGCTGCTGAATCGGTACCGCAAGCTCGCCGACATCCAGGCCGGGTCGTACGGCCGGGTCTCAGTGGCGTTCGACTCCGCCACCATGTGCCAGGTTGCCATCAAGGCGATGGACAAGCGGGTGGCGGGCGTGAGCGCTGTGGCGAGACACGAGGTGTCGATCCTCAAGCGGCTCGGCTCTCACCCCAACATCTGCTCTCTGCTGGAGTGCTTTGAGACGGCGGGCCACTACTTCCTCGTGTTTGAGTACTGTGCGCACGGCGATCTCTACGACTATCTCCAGCGCTCTGACAACCATCTGAACCCGGCCAAGCGCAACGGGTCCCCGCTAATCTTCAAGCAGTTTGTCAAGGAGCTCGTGGCGGCAGTGCAGTACGCCCACTCCCGCGGGGTGTACCACCGCGACATCAAGCCCGAGAACATTCTGATTGACTCGCACGGCACCGTCAAGCTGACGGACTGGGGGCTCGCCACGGTGTGTGGCCAATGCTTTGACCCTTGCATCGGCACAGAGAAGTACATGGCGCCAGAGACCTTTTTCCGCCAGCACTCGAAGCCCAAGCAGCTCGTGTCGTACGACGCAGTCAAGGCAGACTACTGGTCCGTCGGCATCACGATGCTCTACGTGCTCTTTGGCAAGTGCCCCTTCCGGCTCGCCAACGTGTCGGACGAGGACTTTTCCCGCTTCACGAGGGAGCCGGACTTCCTCTTTGCCAAGTACCCGACTCTCACGCCTCACGGCCACGATGTGGTGATGCAGGTGCTTCAGCTCAATCCGAGCTACAGAAGCCTCGGCGCATGTGTCGAGGTGCTGATGAGGGAGTACAACTCGCCGCTCACTACGGAGCAGCTTGTGGAGTTGCCCGAGTCGTTTGCAGACGAGATCTTTGCCTTTGACGAGGAGCCAGAGGCCGAGCTAGAAGCCGGGCCAGAGGCCGAACCAGAGGCCGAACTAGAGGCCGGGCCAGAGGCCGAGGACCTCCGCGACGTGCCGGCCATGTCGCTGGAGTTTGCCTCGCTCCCGCCATCGCTCGTCTCGGGCGAGTCCCTCGGCCAGTCCTGGGCCGACATTGACGACTGGGACGTGTCCAAGTTCCACTTCTGCCTGCCCCAGGCGGAGCGCGGCAAGTGGTGATTGCATTTAGGCATCTTAGATGTGCCGTTTCAAGCTGGATCAAGGCTCGCTTGAAACGGTACCGATTCCAATTAGATTAAGGCATGCTTGAAGTAGTGCTAGTGTCGTTATTCATTACGTAGCGGCCATCCCCACAAGCCGGTCCTTCCTGTCGAGCATCTCGAGATTCTCCACGCTGTGCACCATGATCCTGCTGTTGTCCTCGTTGAGCTCAAAGACAAACAATCCAGCCAACACCCGCACATCCCCCTCCTCCGTCTCGAGGCTCTTGAGCAGCCACCGCCACTCGGTGTGGCTGGTGCCGATGCTGCGCCTCTTGAGCGAGGGCAGGTGCTCGCACCCTTCGTCACACGTCCGCCACTTGACAATCACCTTCGTGGCACCCTTATAAAGCCCGTAAGAACTCGTGCCCTTCTCGTCCACCTTGAGGTCGGTTATGTGCAGCTTGACCCCGCTCCCCAGCACAAAGCTGTTGAAGATGAGCTGTGTGGCCTTGAGAGCAGTCACGTAGCTCACGGGGCCCTTGATCATCGGTACGTTCTGCGAGATCGTGCTGGAAACCCTCAGCACAATCTCCTTGTCGAGCCGGTCCGTGTCGGGGATCGTGTGCAGAGCCTCGGGGATGATCACCCGCAAGTACTCCACCATCGACCCGAGGTTGGCCTTTCGTAGTGCCTCCAGCGACCGGTTCGTGTGAAAGCTCGAGTGTGCCCTTACGGGCTGGACTCGCCTCATCGTGAGCCCCAGCGCGGGCCTGAGCAGTCGCCTGAGCATGGCTTTGTGGCTTTGTGGGTTGATGTGCTACGTCCCTATGGCTCAGTGGCTCTGGGTAGGATCGCGCCGGTAGGCGCACGCCCGCGCGGAGAGACACAAAAAATCGCGAAATGCACACACACCCGGACACCACCATATATACACCTCTACACCGCCATATCCTAAATGTTTATTCGTGTAGCCATTACCCAATCCTAGTTCCCTCACCCTCTCTGCATCCCCTCCAGCTTCCGCTTGAGCGCCGTGAGCCGCAGCGAGATGCTCTCGATGTACCGCTCCACGGCGGCTCTGTCGCCCTCCTCCAACTTCTCGCCGTACTGGTCCCGGTCCAGCAGCCCCTCCAGCATCCAGATGGCTGTCGAGTACGCCAGCTCACACCCAAGCAGGTCTGTTCCACCCATCTCGGACTTGGCCGTGTTCTTGGCAATCTCCAGTGCACGGTCGTAGATAAGCCGCTCAGCGTAGATCTTGTCATCCACGTAGTCTGGGCCCAGCCTCTTGGAGGCCTCCTGTAACTTGAGCTTGGCAAACTCCGCCTTCTCCAGCACCTCGTTGAACCGGTCCCGGATCCACTGCACAATCTCGTTGAGCCTTGGAAGCGGCTTGCTGCTGTTGTTGTGCCACCACTCAGACGCCACGTTCATTGCCTTGGCCAAGAGCGACAAGGTCTTGACGTAGAGAAGCACAGCCTCATCGGCAAGCTGCTTCACACTCTGTGGAGGAAGCGCATCGTCCTCGTCATCGTCCTGGATCGCATACGACGAGGGCGGCGATGGGATGAGCTGTGAAAACTTCACCTCGGCAAACAAATTGATAACGTGGGCCTTTGTGGCGAGAGCCTCGAGCTCTACAACAATGTCTGCGGGCTTGGAGGTGATGCTGGAGATGTTGGTGATGTTGGTGATGTTGTTGGTGATCGAGTTGATCCCCGTCATGTTGCTTGCCGAGTTGCCCGTGACGGCATTGCTCCCTGAAACGTTTCCAAAGAGCCGGGTCGATGCCAGTCCAAGTGCCTTGGAAAGCGCATTCGTTGGCGATATCGAGATCGACACTCTTCTGTCAAAGGACGGCCGTCTTCCAGAGGACCCTGACGACCGTGAAGACCGTCTCCGTTGGTACGGCTGCGCAATGGCTCCGGCGCCGGTACCGGCGTTGGCCAGCTCATCCGCTAGGGCATTCACCTCCACAGCAGTCTTCTCCACCACAACGTACTCCTTCTCCATCGCCAGCTCCGACTGGGTCTGGAAACGGAAGCTCGAGCCTCTCCGCCGCTGTTGCAGAGTGAGCTCCCGCCGCACAGGCCTCACCTCCTCCTCCACATTGTTGATGATGGCACCCTTCTGGATGTACTCCGAGATGAAGAGGTTGTCATCCACCTGTTGAGCTTCTAGACTGACATCCTCGTTGGCACCTTCGAGCTCGGCGAGGTTGCACTTCACCATCTCGTTGCTGAAAAACTCTGCAAAGCCCATCCGCTCGCTCGGCTCAAACTTGAGCAAGGAGCATATCAACCGCTTCATCTCCGGGTCGATTGTGTGTGCCACTGCGCTGGGGAAGTGGATCCGGTCCTTGGCCTTCTTGATCTTGTTGAAGAGCTCCATGTGGTTGGATGCGCGGAAGGGAGGCTTCCCCACCGACATTTCAAAGAGCACGGCACCCACAGACCACAGGTCTGCCTTGGCTGTGTACTTTTGGTAGTTGAGGATCTCAGGAGCCATGTAGAGCGGCGAGCCACACAGCGTCTCAGCAAGAGAGGTGTTGGGCAGGAAGCGGGCAAAGCCAAAGTCCGCAATGTGCAAAATGGGCAGCTCCGGAAGCCCCACAAAGCCTCTCGATTCAAACTCCTCCTTGTCAAAGACTGGAGGACTCAGCAGCAAGTTCTGCGGCTTGATGTCTCTGTGTACGAGGTTCTTGGATCTGAGAAACTCCAGCGCAGACGACAGCTGCTTGAGATAGTTGAGAACGAGGATCTTGTTGAGCCCGTTCGAGTTCTCCGGCGAGGGGTACTTGGTGAACATTGTCTTGACGAGCGGGTGCTTCTCGCTTAGCTCATCCTTCTTGCGGATGAAGAAGGAGAGGTCCCCCAGTGAGCAGTACTCCATAATGAGGTGGAAATGCGACTCCGTCTGCTGGTAGTCCAGCAGCTCCACAATGTGCGGGTGCTTGAGGTCCTTGAGGATGGAGATTTCAATCTCGAGGTTCTCCAGCAGCTTCTTGTTCTTTAGCAGCGACCGCACCACGGACTTGACAGCCACGGGGGTGTGGGTCTTGAGGTTGACTCCCTTGTAGACATTGGCGAAGGAGCCACGCCCAATCTCGGCTCCTATCCTGTAGCTCCCTATGAGCTTTGTATCCCGCTCCGGGGCGGGGGACGGTGACATCTCGTGTGATATCTCCCCAGTGTGAGACGGTGGCAAACGAGCTTGCTCTAGTGAGTGTGAAGATGGACTCCACTAACGCCACCAAGACGACTGTGGTCAATACAACAGGGCTCAGTGTCAGAGCCAGTAACGCGTAGCGGGTGGATACGGATAGGGCAATGTAATTTTGAAAACAGGCCGTTAATGCGATAAGGCCAGTCGCGGTCCAGTTACGTAGCGTGACCAGCAGGGGGTGCAGATGTCTTACCCCAGGATCCCGTCACTAAACAGAGGTTGAGCTCCCTAAATTTAAGGTGACCTCAGTGCTGACTATTTATCGCCACCTTGCTACCGGTGACGCATTTGCGGGTTTGGCGTCGCAACATGTGACCCGGTACGCCCACTCCGCGGGATGACACATTTTGGCTTATCGTCCGCCATATGTACTACGGGCTATGCTGTGGCGTCTCTGCCTGGCGCTCGTGCTGTGGCGTGAGACGTTTGATTAGCGGATGCTTCTCTCGCGTGGAGGTGGAGATTAACTTTACGAGGGTACGGGAGGGCAGTGGGGCATAGGGGCTAGTGGGACATGAGTACTAATGCCAATGGGACATAAGGGCTAGTCCCAGTGGGACATAAGTGCTAGTACCAGTGCCAGTGCCAGTGCCAGTGTATTGCCAGTGCTAGTTTACTGCCACTGCCAGCGCCCGCCAGTCACCGATTGTGTCATTGCCCTAATCCTTGCACCATTATACCCAACCCTTGCACCACCGCCTATAGCTACCTCTACAATCTACAGCACTCACGTCCTCGTCAATTACTGGCTCGCCTTCACCTTGGCCTGCAGAAGCTCCTTAAATCTCGGGTTGGTCTTGGCCTCCTTTGTGAGGTCCAGCGCACGGCTCCAAACGTTGCCCTTCTGATAGAACTCGTCCCTCTTGGCGATAAACTCCTTCTCAGCAGCCCTCACGCTCTCGCTAGCCTCATCCTTCTTGGTGTTGTACTCCTCGTAGAAGGTGTCCAGCTCCTTCTCGGCAGTCTCACGTGTCTCCTGGGCCTTCTTGGCATCGTTCTCGTCTCTCTGCTGAATCTCCAGGTGATAGCGCTCTCTCCACTCCTTCACTGCGTCGCTCTCCGTTTTTGGTGGGTTGAATACAGGCTCCGAAAAGTCCTCCTCCTCCTCCTCAGCCACTGGCTCGGTCTCGGCAACGCTAGGGAACTGCTCCTCAAACTTCTTCACTTCATCCTCCTCCTCCTCTGCCAGGATCTCCGCATCCTGCTCCGTTGTGAACTGCGCAGCGTCCTCGCCGAGCGCCGCCTTCTCACGGGCAAGGAAGTCGTCCTCAAACTCGTCAGGTTGCGAGCCGTTGGTCTCAATCTCCGGGAATTTGTCAGCCATCTTGTGCAAGGATTCAGCAATCAATTGGCTATGCTATTGAGACGTGCAGTTGGACGATAGCGTATGACGATTGTTGCCTGGATAAAGTGCCACCTTCGAGCTTCTAGTGGCTGAGTTGTCGGGAGGTCGCGGAACCGGAACGGCCGGAAGTCGCGTTTGTTTTGCTACACGAAACTTTGGCTAACGGAGATTTAGCACAAGGCGTTTGCGTTTTTAGATAATGACACTAGCAGAGCCGCTCGTGGCCATCCCGGCCTCAGAGGTACAGGCAGACACGACAGACGAGCAGATCGACAACCTGTTAAAGGAGGTGGAGATCATCAAGCAGAACAGTCCGGTGAAGCTGCCGTCGATCGAGCCGGAACCCGTGGAGGCGGAGCCAAAGGACACACAGGGCAAGGCGATACCAAAGTCGATCTCCCAGGCTTTCAACTCGTCACTCAAGGTAACACGTGTGCGTGATAAGGGGCTTGCCCCCAAGTACGTGGGCAAGCCCGTGGTGGATGTCGCCGCAGCCAAGAAGATTGAGGCGCTGGAAAAGCACGACCACGAGCTTACACACAAGATCCGCAAGCTGCAACGGGAGATCGACTACCTGAAAGAGCTCATAGAGACTGCGAGCGTGTCGAGCAACCTGGCGGAGCTCAGAAAGCTCAAGTACGCGATCGAGCGGCTCGAGGAGTTTTTGGACCAGAAGCAAAAGGAGAAGTACGAGGTGGGCATTCTGCTGACACGGGCAGTGAGAAAGCGGGTAGACAGCGGCGAGCTCGGCGAGTTCTGGTCGACATGATGGTGTATATGACAGTTAGGCAATATCTTTACGATTGCGTAGCGGCTTTGTGTCTCAGAGGTGCAGTTGCAGTGTCCGATATGTCCCAGATGCAACGATGCCTGTCTGGGACAAATGCAACAGTGCCTACGAGGGCTTCCAGCAGGCCGGGAGGGGCCTTCTAGAAAGGAGCTGCGGAGCGGTAACTTTTAGCTAATGACGCTGCCCGCACCGCTGTGGATGTCATCACAATGGATTTTTTTTTGGTCACGGAGTGACGTACAGTCAGCGCATACGCGTATTAATCCCCACTATATATGGCGGCGCACTAGAGGGGCCACAGCCCCTGCACACAGTTTGCGGACTAAAGCACAGTGGGTGAGTGCCAATTGGTACGTTGCTGTAGCGGAGAAGCCGCAATCCCAGCAGCTGGGCAGGCCCGTATTTCTGCGACAGACGCATGCACGAGTGACGTGGCGAGACACAATAGCACCATCCCATGTATATTGTTGTACGTGTTGTACTGGCAGCCAGTACACGGGCTACGTATTGTCAGCGGCATCTAGGGTCTGGTCACCCGATTGTCCTGGTGCTAATTGGGTCTGCGATAAGCAAAAAAAAAAAATTAAGGAATCCCGCGGACGCGCCCATTATGGATGCACTTTTCAGGCTCAATGTTTAGCCATAAATAGGCGCCGATCCCCGCTACATTCCCCAGGCATATATTGCAATCCACAGAGCCCCTGTGACACCAGCCAGGGAGCACCGACTGGACTGCCATAGGAACCGCCCGCCATGGGCGCACACTACATTCCCTTTGAGAAGAACCCCAGGGTGATAACGCTCAAGCGGGAGACGCACTCGTACACGGGGCAGGTTTGGGTAAGCACAGACTCTTTGCCGAGGCAGCCACTAACACTCAGCCCGTCGATGA
Organism: Petasospora adriatica; assembly: GCA_030558135.1. Lineage (NCBI taxonomy): Eukaryota > Fungi > Ascomycota > Saccharomycetes > Phaffomycetales > Wickerhamomycetaceae > Petasospora > Petasospora adriatica. The sequence goes on along the minus strand of JAJMRX010000011.1, from coordinate 271,769 downwards.
GGACCAGGCCTTCAAAGGACGCGTTCTGATCCTGCGCAATCCGGGAGAGGACGTGACGATGTACCGCCGCACAATCGACCTGCTGGCTTCCGCTGGCTACGAGACCTTCTACTACACGTCGTGGCTGGAGCGCAGTGGGATCGAGACGGAGAGGGACATCCGCAAGGAGGTGAACCGCATCGTCAAGATGTGTGTGGACGATCTTGAGGAGACGCGTGGCAAGATGGCGGCAGTCCACCTCTTGGGGAGCCACTTCACGGGCGCAGAGACACTGCTTTACGGCATTGAGGGTTCCTACAAGGCCCGGCTGCGGTCGATGATTGTGATTAACCCCCTGGTGGAGCCGTCGTCTGTGTTTCTGGGACGTCCGCTGGGGTACGGCTTCAAGCTGCGGGCCAGAATGAAGCCAAAGGACCACTCGGACCTCCTGGTACCGCCCGAGATGTTCACCGCAGACCCGTCGTGGCTGGAGTACCTGAGAGAGAGGGAGGCTCACAGAAACGGCTCTGCCTACTCCAACGTCCAGCTCAAGTACACGCAGACGCTGATGGCGGAGCTCACAAGCAAGTCGCGTGCCCGCAAGTTCGACATGAAGCAGGTGCTGCTGGTGTGCTCTGCCGAGGACCCGCTAGCCAAGATGGAGTCGACGAAGCGTTTCATCAGCAACACGAGCGTGGCCAAGGCGTACTTTCTGGAGTACGACCACGGAATGGCCAACTTGTTTATCGAGCGGCAGCGAATCTACCAAAAGCTCATCACAGACATCATCATGTGGCTGGATGAGAGCTGAGTCTGGGCTGGACCCGGTGCACTGGTTGTAACTAAATAAATTGAGTGAATACCTCGGCTGGACCCGATGTCTTAATAAATTACTGAATGTCTCGATGGCTGTATCTAAAAATGGCTGAATATCAGATCTCGGCTGGCTTGACGCCGATGCCGTTGGTGTTTCTGTACATGAGAACACCCTCGTTGCCCTCCACAAACTGGCACGAGCGCATCACCTTCCACAGCGACAGCCACATGTTCTCGCCGTCGTATCTGTAGTGGTTGCCCATCACCTTGCGGATGGCAGCAGTGGCCTCTCTGGCGTTGTAGAATGGGATACGGGACACGTAGTGGTGAAGAACGTGGGTCTCGATGATGTCGTGGAAGATGTGCTGTCCGACAAAGCCAAAGTTTCTGTCGATGGTGGCGGCGGCTCCCTTGGCAAAGGTCCACTCCTTGGCCTCGTAGTGGGGCATCGTCGGGTCTGTGTGCTGGAGGAAAGTCACAAACACGAGCCAGTGGTTGACCCAGAGGAAGGGCACAAACCAGTTGATGAAGGCAGACCACGCTGAAAAGTAGTGGGCCCAGAGGTAGACGGCGGTGAAGGTGCAGATCATGCCAATGTCCGACAGCACGATCCACCAGTAGTCCTTGGCATCAAAGACGGGCGAGCTGGGGGCAAAGTGCGATCTGGCAAACCACCACTTGTCCTGGTGAGGCTGGCCAGTGGCGTTGGTGAGCAGGTAGAGGTGCAACCCGCCGAGCTGCTGGAAGATGAGCTTGCCAAAGGTGACGATCGGGGTCTCCTCCGTGATCTCCGCGAGCTTGGAGTGGCCCTTGGCCTCGACGTACTCCTCCTTGGTGTAGGGCACAAACACCATGTCCCTGGTGAGGTGGCCCGTGGCCTTGTGGTGCTTGGCGTGCGAGAACTTCCACGAGAAGTACGGCACCAGCAGGTACGAGTGGAGCACCCAGCCCACAAAGTCGTTGACCCAGCGGTAGTCAGAGAAGGCGCCGTGGCCACACTCGTGGGCGAGGATCCACAGGCCAAAGCCAAAGAGCCCCAAGGCATACGAGTAGGCGGACCACAGCACAAATCTGAGCGCCTGGCTCTCCACGAGCGGGATCAGCCGGTACCCGACGTTGCCGATCGCTGCCATACACACGATGTCTCTGGCCACGTACCCGAGCGACTGCCACAGTCTTCTCTCGTAGCAGTGCTTTGGGATCGCGTCGAGAATCTCCTTGATGGTGTAGTCTGGCACCTTGAACTCGTTGCCGTGGGTGTCGATGGCACTCTTGGTGGAGCCCAGCGTGGCGACGTTGCCGCTCAGCTTGGTGAGCCTGGTGGTGGCCTCTTCACGGCCCGTGACGACCGTCTCTGTGTTCATTAGCGGTGGAGTCTCTGTAGGGAAAAGTGCCGCTATTTTATATGCGCCTCGTCAGCGCGTCTGCCCCCAACGTGATTGGCTGCCGCCAGCGGCGCCCAACTCCCGCCAGCGCTACGGCCTACACTGGGGCCCGAAACTACACCACCAAGACGGCCGCCAGGGCCGCTGGCCCCGGGGCTCTTCAGATTAGGTTCAGCCGCTAAACGGGCCCAACAAGATTTTTTCGCGGTACGCGCACGCCCGGCATGTGAAGAGCGCGATGGCGCTTTCTTTTGCAAAAGAAATAACTTCAATTGATGCTACGGATGCAGACGTTAGGGGCTTAGCAGCCCCTGCAGCGTGAGCCCGACCGGGGTCCAGCAGATGGCGTAGAGCACGGGCTCGTCGCAGATCTTGTAGCGCCCCCTGCGGACGCGGAACAGCGCCGTGGTCTCCAGTCTCAGCACCCTCTGGAGCTTCTCCTCAATCTCTGCGCTCCTGATGTAGGCCTCCTCCACCTCCCTCATGCCCAGGAACCTCAGCACGTCGTGTGGCGAGTTGATGACAATCTCCAGGCAGTCGTCCTCCAGCGTTTGGCCCGTGTGCTGCTGGAGCTGCTGGAGCTCTATCCTCAGGGCATTGTGCGAGATCCGGCCCGCGGGGTCTGCCTTGGTGAAGATCTGCCTGTTGAGGGGCTCGATGCTGGTGACGGTGGCTGCCACCTCGTACACAACGTCGTCAAACGACTCAATCGCGTTGAGGTCCCGGATCGACAGCTGTGGCTGCTCGTGTGGCTCCGGCTCCGTAGTGGCATTGGCAGAGGCATTGGTGGAGGCGAGGCCTATCTCGTACTGGGGGGCACCCACCGCCATCGGCGACGACTCGGGCTCCGTGTCGGACTCGTGCTGGAAGGTGTCGGTCACGAGCTGGAGGTCCGGCCGGTAGGGCTCGAGCCCGCCCAGCAGAGTCTCCACCGCCTGCTCCGACAGCGCCTTCGCAAAGGCGGCTCTGTTCCGGTGTACAAACTCCTTGGGCAGCCTTCTGGCGATCCGCAGCTTGGCCTCGGTGCGTTCCGGCCCGACATCGCCATCCAGAAGCTCCAGCCGGTACTCCACGCCCTGGCCACGGTTCGACACCGTCGGGTCGAGCTTGCCGTCGTAGAGCTTGACCCGGCACGTCACCTCTACAAAGAGCGCGTGGTAGAGCACGTTGAAGTCTGCGGGCCCGAGCTCCAGCCCCCGTCGCAGCTTCACCTCGCTCCTGAGCCTGGCCCAGGGCTCCCTGAAGGCCACCACACGCAGCAGCTGGTCCTGGCTGATCGCTGGCCCGCCCTGCCAGAAGGAGAAGCCCTCCTTCATGCCGGCGTTTTGGGCCGCCACGTGCTCGTTGCCCGTGCCGTCCATCACCCGCACATTGCACCTGCTGCCCTGGTCCGTCACAAAGGCCACGAGCCCAGTGAACCGGCACTTGTACTCGCCCAGCGTGATCTCCGCCAGCCGGGCCAACCGGGAAACCTCCATCGTGTAGATGTGCACCGTTCGCGAAACCAACCCTCCCTTATCACCATGAGCAGACGGCACCAGAAGCGCATCGAGCACGAGCTCAAGGACCTCATCAACCACAGGGACAACAGCAACAAGTGCGGCGAGTGCGATGCGACTTTCCCGACGTGGGCATCGGTCAACCTCGGCGTCTTTCTGTGTGGGCGGTGTGCCTCGATGCACCGCAAGCTGGGCCCGGACATCTCCGTCGTCAAGTCCCTGACACACGACCGGTGGACCGAGGACGACCTCGAGTCGCTAGCCTCGATGGGCAACCGCCGCGCCAGACGGCTCTGGAACCCGAAGGACGAGCCCTTCCCCTTTGATGACGACGACAGGGACGACGTCTACATGTACTTTGTCAAAAAGTACCAGCGCGGGGCATTCCGCTACGACGGCGTCACTGCTGAGGACTACAGGGGCAGTGGCAGTGGCTCTAGGGGCTCGGACTCCAGGGGTAGTGGCTCTAGGGGCTTTGGCTCAGCAGGGGTGCCCTCGCTATCGCACAGAGACATCCCGGAGATGGAACGCTACAAGTACCGCAAGCAGGAGTCCAAGCTCGAGGCCATGGGGTTCCATGCCACTGACGACAACTACGAGGCGCTCGTGCTGTCAAAGGGCGACGTGACGCTGGCCGCTGACATCCTCGCCAAGAGCGACGACAACGACAAGAAGCCGCCGCTGCCCCGGAGACCGGGATCGCAGTCGCAGCCTCAGTCGCAGCACCAGCCACAGTCTCAGCCACAGACTCAGCCACACTCCTCCGACTGGTGGGCAGCCTCTGCACAGCCGGCGGTGTTTGACGGCTCGTCCGCTCCAACGTCGGCGGGGCTCATTGAGCCGCCACAGCAGTACCTGGACCCGGCCACCGGCATCATCTACGTCGACCCAGTACAGCAGCAGCAGTACGAGCTCCAGCAGCAGCAATTGGCACAGTACCCGCAGAGGACCGGCGTCGACAAGAGTGCGATCATGTCTCTCTACCAGGGCCAGCCACAGGCACAGATGGGCCAATTGGGCCAGGGACAGATGACTGGACAGCCGGGACAGGGCCAATTGGGCCAATTCGCACAGAGCCAGTTCCAACAGACCCAGATGGCGATGCCCGGCCAGATGGCTACGGGACAGCCTCCTATGGGACAAGTCCCTATGGGGCAGATGCCGCAGTACCAGTACACGGGAGCCCAGTTTGGCCAGCCATACCAGAATGGCTACCAGTTTCAATAAAGGAGTGCCACCAGTGGTGTAATGGTGTAGATTGTAATGGCCATTGTAGCGGCCCCTGATTACCTAACGGTGCGCGCACACAGCAACCTGAAATTCGGACACTAAACACAATAAGCTGCTCAGTATCGCCATGGGTGTGCCATTGGACTCCAAGAGCGTCAAGCCTGCTGGACCCGATGCTGCCAAGACCCGCAGAGTGCTTGTGAAGAAGACCAAGGAGCCTCTCAATGTCAAGAAGTACGTCTGGCTCGCTGGCCATGGAATGACGCTGGCGTTTGGGCTCGTCTTCTTCACCTTCTACCTGCTAAAGTGGGTTCTCAGAAACTGGTTCTGGACCCCTCGCATTTGCTACAGATTTGCCATCATTGGCGTGCTGATGTCGTACTCCGTCACCGTGCTAACAACTTTTGGCGGAGTGGTGCCAGACTACCACACACTGCTGGCGACGGAAAACTTCCAGAATCTCATCTTGGCTGGCATCTGGCTCGTATCGAGACCATCGGCCTTCAAGCTGGTTCCATACTTTGCGGTGTCTCTTTTGCAGATTGCAAACACCCTCAAGATCAAGCCGATCCTCAAGCTGCAGAACCCCTTGAGCGATGCCATCTCCACATCTGAGATTGTGGTGGTGTTTGCCCTGGTCTTCGACACTTTCCTCTTCAGAGGAACGTCCGGATTCGCTTTAGCAATCTACCTCATGTTCTACTGGCTCAGAATCAACTTCTCCCCTTACACCCAAGCGTACATACTGAAAGTGGTTGAAATTATCGATGAGAAGGTGATGACGAAGCAAAAGCCCGAGATCAAAAAGAAGTGGCAAAAGCTTAAGGACTTTGTCGAGTTTAGAAAATCCCAGACAAGCAAGATGTACGACAAGAGCTTGGACCATGAGCCTGAGGTGAAGGACGTTGCGGACCATTCCAAGTCGGGCAAAGTGTTGAAAAAAGGCGAGGCAATGGATGTCGTGGGCCACCAGGACACTGACGCCAACGGCAAGCTCTCGGAAGGTGTAAAGGTGAAGAGCAGGCTCTCGTCGGTGTCTTCAAAGATCACGGGGTCCAGAACAAGAACCTCTTCGTCCTCCCAACAGACGTCCTCCCAGCAGACGCCATTGAACGGAACGCGTGTGCCAACATCGTCATCGCAACCTCCAACCAAGGGGTCACTCGAGCCTACAGAGAAGCCTAACGCCAATCCTGAAAAGGTGGAGCCGGTGGTACAGCACTCCTCCCAAAGCGAGATTGACAAGTTGAAAGATGATGAGCAGGCCAACGTTGCCGCCTCACAGCAGTGATGAACACTCATGAACATTACAATTGTAGTTGATTAAAAGCATTCATTATTCTATTGTTAGTTTCATTATCTCTTGGAAACTGGTTAGGTGGTTTGTATCAGAAATTGAGCTTTGGTATATGGGTTATCTTCCTGTATGTTCAGAAGCAGAACTGAAAAAAAAGTTTATCATCAGCAAACAAACCACCGAAACCACAAATAAACTTACTTTATAAAGCCTTTGAAGTTAGTACACTCCTTTGGTGTCAACAATTAAGGGGCCGCTAAGGTTCAGATGGTGATGCATGTTTTCATCCATGGCTCATGTAGAAACTCACCGGGACAAAGTATGGAAAATTTCATCAATACACATCGGCCCTCCTCATAAATTGTCATTAAAACATACTGAGATGTTAGTGATCTTGCTTGGTGGAATTCTGACCAAACGGTACACTCAGCAACATGCTCAATCATAAACGAAGAATTCCTATAGTTTTATTTTGTCCTGCATATACTTCCTCAGAGAGATTCCCAATAAAATTTTATAATCATCTAGATAGATGCTGAGTGATCCCGCTGGTGCAAGAAGCTTACCTTTTGAAGTGAACACCCCACATCCACGCCTGTGAATGGGCGGTGTTGGTACTTGGTGGAAGTAAAAAATTGGCAACGAAAATTATAGCTTTGACAACGCGAAGTGGTTTTAGGGCTTGGAGCTGGGCCAAACACAGAGGCTGATTTTACCAATAGGACAATTCAGCTCAAAGACTTCGGAGCTAATACTCAGAGTAGTACAGTACAGAGTACAGTAGAATAACTTCTAGGAAGCATCATAGAGTCAATAGAGCCTGGCAGCAAGTCTCTGAGGTTTTAGCCCTGCGTTCGCCAGAAGTCAACAGTTCAATTGACTACGTATTCTCGTTATACAATGTACATTACAGTGTGTAGTTCACAAACAGATCCCAAGTATGTTCAACTGTTTACTCGGCAGCGGTGGCACGAGTGTAGATGAGCTGGGTAGCGTGAGTAGACACTGGCTTGATGAGACCCTCCTTCTCAAGGTGCTTGATGGCAACACGAGCGATAGAACCACCAACTTTGAGTCTGTCAACAACGGTGGAGACAGAGATGTATCTGAAAGTTGGAACCTCCTTGAGGATTCTGTCAAACTTGTCCTGGTCGAGAACGACAGCGTGCTGAGCTTTGTCTTTAACTCTGCCCTTGGACCATTTCTTCTTGGACTTCTTACCACCGGCCATGGCGGCAGCGGCCTTGGCTGCCTTGGACTGCTGAACCTTTGGAGGCATCTGATTTGTTAGTATTGACCTTTAGTAGATACCAGAGGTTATATGCATATGGAAACACCAGAGAGTAACGTCAGGATCATGTGTAATTCACTATCCACGCTTCGATTTGTATGATCTGTCTTGATGTCTCATTCAGCTAGTCTCCCAGATTGCAACCTATATGTCGAGTCGCTCCAACCAACGTTGTTGCTAAGTATGTCTTTTAAATTGGTGATTGATCCTGAGTGTGTCTCTCATTGCACGATATCATATAGCACAGTCTAACCTCTTGAATATCTTGATGGGGTGTCTTCACATACTTTTGTTGATGATTCCTTTGGTGTAGAGGTAGGTCAACTGAAAAAAAGACATCTGTTTTTGCGTTCGCGCCCCCAGACCCACCAGGACCGAGACTGTCGCGCACTAAACATCCGTACATCCTCACGGTTGGTGCCACACTATGAGCGCGGAAACCGTGTGCTTACTTATAACCCTAAAAGAGGTCACGTGAACTCAAGCCAATCTTACCCCAAATACAGGCGCGGTAGCTGGTTTCATCTATGTGTCATGGCTATATATGACGCCAGCCTATAAATCTACATCGCCCTTGCAGCCCAAACTCACCTAAGGTCAAGCTCATCTCTCAACTGCCTAATTGGCTCTCTAGACCAGAGCCCATACCACTGCGTTGCCATCTCATCACTAAAGGGCCAGCCCACCGCGAACCAATTAGGAAAACAAACAAGAACGACATCAACAGTCAGAGATACCATCAACGCTATCTTCCAGGCATCTCAGCTGACCATTGCGGCTCGTATTACAGCTGTGTAAATTTATTACTCTGCAGTAATCCTGCTATTTCCTTTGGACATAGATTGAGAGTACACCTAAATGTCGGGCAAACGTGGAGCTGACGACCAGATTACGCGCGAGAACTATCGTGAGTTCGAGGACGACGAGGAGGAGACGCCAAATGGACCATCACGGGCATCTGCTGAGGTTTTGGCCAAGCGGAAGATCCTGAAACCGAGAGGCCGTACTTCCAAGGCTCCTCAGTCTACTGGTGGCTTCTCATTCGGAGCAGCCGCTACAGAGTCCGCTGAGCCGAAGAATGCCTTTTCCGGATTCGGATCCCTCGCCAAACCTGAAGCTCCTAAGCCAGCCTTCTCCTTTGGTCAGAGTTCCACTGCTGAGGAGACTCCAAAGCCAAATCCATTCGCCTTCTTTGCAAAGCCAGAGACGCAGGTTGCCGTTTCGAAGCCAGAGGCGACAACCGTTTCCACAAAGACCACCGAGAAGGCCTCCAAGATTAAGGCCTTGAATGACAACTTCTACGATAAAATCACACAACAGAGACAGGCGAATCCAGTCTCGAACTTCACGCCAATTCTGAGGAAGTACATTGACTACTACGATCAAATTGATAACGACATTGAAGTTCCAGATGCTGAACCTCAGCAGATAGAGGACACACCGCAAAAGGCACTTCCTGCTACAGGCTTCAACTTTGGCAACGGGAACGCCTTCTCGTTTGGCCAGAAACCCGAGGCCATTGCTGTTGACACAGAGTCGTCGAGAGAGCCTACACCGATGGAGCAGTCACAGGAGAATACCAAAGTCGAGTCCGACTCAGACAGCGACGATTCGATCAAGGTGGAGGGACCAACTTTCACTTTGGCGAAGCCACCAACAACGACGGATTCGGTGTTCAAGGTATCAAGCGTCGAGTCGAAAGCTAGTGGTACGGGCCCAACCTTCACATTCAGTGGAGGCAAAGCCTCTGATAGTGTGTTCAAGCTGAAACCACTGGAGAAGCCAGCAGAGAAATTGGAGGAGAAGAAAGAGGAAAAGCCAGAGGAAAAGCCAGAGAAGGAGGCACCAAAGCTAGGGGCCAACAACTTCACGTGGAGCCCTGGCCAGCCAATTGCCTTTGGCAAGGAGGCGGAGAAGCCTGCCCCAACGTTCAACTTTGGATCTAGTGAGTCTAAGCCGGCCTTTTCGTTCGGGAAGCCAGAGGAGAAGAAAGAGGAGGACAAGCCCAAGCCAACTTTCAACTTTGGACAGACTTCTGCACCAGCGTTCGACTTTGGATCGGGTGCAAAGCCCTCATTCAACTTTGGTGGTTCCGAGAAGCCATCTTTCAACTTTGGCGGTGCATCTACAGCGAGCATAGGTTCGTCTGGTTTCAACTTCAACTTTTCAAAGCCTGCCGAGACGAAGGAGACGCAGGACGGCGATGACGAGAAGGTGGCTGAGGAGGAGGCCAACGTCAACTTCAAGCCTGTAGTGGAACTGAATCAAAAGGTTGAGGAGAAGACGGGCGAGGAGGATGAAGAGACTCTATATACGAAGCGGGCCAAGCTGATGCTGTTTGCTCCGAAGGACGAGAATGGTCCTTACATTTCCAAGGGGCTCGGTGAGCTCAAGGTGCTGAAGAACAAGGAGTCTGGCAAGAGCCGAATCCTCGTACGCGCTGATGGCTCCAACAGAGTGCTGCTCAACACCTCTGTAAGCAGCCAGCTGACGTACTCGGGAGCTGGCAAGGGCCATGTCAAGGTACCCGTGGTGAGCGAGGGAGCTTTGGAGACGTACCTTATCAAGGTGAAGACCGAGGAGGATGCACAGCAGCTGCTTACGGCTCTACAGAGTGCCCAGCAATAGCTGAGTGAGTATCGTGAATCGTGAATCAGCGGGGTCTTTTGAGAACCCTTCTAATTGTATCTAGGAATTCGACATCATCGCCCACATCGAGGTACTTCCACCAGGCGCCCACCTTATTGCCGTTGAGCTTTTGTGGCGCCTCCCAGCCAATGACGTTGAGAACCTCGTCGGAGCTTCCGTAGAGCTTGTACCCGATCTTGTCAAAGAGGCCCAGCACACATCGCCAGAGTACGGTATCGCCCTCGAAGGCGTACACGTCCATGATGGCGGAAGCCACCTCCATCGGCAGTATACCGGCAAAGACTGGCTTCAGCAGAGGCAGCAAGTAGGTGGCTGGCCTCATGCGAAGCGTATCGTGGAGATGAGTGTAGAGTCTCGAGTTCCTCTTCGCAAATGTCCGGAGGAAGGACTGGGCCTCCTTCTCAAAGGCAGCGTCATCGCCAGAGTAGGCAATCTTTAGCAGTTTGCGCTGCAAAAGGCCACACAGAGACGTGAAGGCATCCTCCAGGGACTCCGTGTTGAAGAGCAGCACAGCGGCCAGCGATGTGAGTGCGGGATCGTACGAAGCGTGTTGCGAGTGCATCGTGAGAAGCACCACGAGCTCCTTGTGCAAGGGCCCGCTTTGGAAGACGCCGAGATCGGGGAAAACGCTCTCGACGTCCTTTGTGATCTTCACCACTGTCGGAGAGTTCGTTCTGATGAGCGTGTTGGCCCGGCCCTTGAGTGCCTGGATGATTCCGGGCTTGATGGGCGTTGCGAGGAGCTCTGGCCAGATCCACTTCCTGAGCTTGGAGGGCACTCCACGCCACCACAGCTCCCTCGTCTCAGGGCGCTGGATCATCTCTGCAAACTTGGGCACAACGTCTCTCTCCCACACAGCCAGGTCCTGTGCCTTGACCTTGTTGCGTCTCTCGAGCTCTTTGAGCCTCTGCTTCTCGAGCTTGATCTCCTCCTTGATGGCTCTGTGCTTGAGCTCCTCCACCTCGCGCGAGTGCCGCAGAGACTCTGCCCTCTCCTTGGGAGGAAGGTGCACTGGCCTCGTGCCCGTGACAAATCTCTGCTTGACATCGCTCATGGCATTTTGCTCAATGCCCTGTGGTTTCTCCAACTGGGAGAGAATGTGGCACCGCATTGCGGACTCCTGGGCTGCCAGCACCGCTTTGCTCTGTGAGAACTCGTACACCAGCCGCATCGCCTCGTCGTCGTACTCCGAGCCGTCGTGGTCGTAGCTCATGAGCGACGACTGTCTGGTGGAGTCCGACGCGATGCTCATGAGCTTGGGCGTGGGCTTCTGGTTCTGCGAGAGTTGCACGAGCGACTGCGACAGCGGCACGTCGTAGATGATGGTGGACTCGTCGAGCTCGTCGTCCGAGTTGTCGAGGTTGGAGAGGTCGAGTGGCTCCTTCCGCTCACGGAGTTGCTTGAGCCGTTTCGAAGGCGAGTAGCTCGGCCGAGGTGGCAGCGGCTTGTCGTGAGGCGAGTCGGTCCTGGAGGCCGAGCCGGGCTTCGCCTTCAAGGGCGAGCTCTTGGGCGTCGATGTCTGCGGCTCTCTGTCGTTGTGGAGAAGGGAGGTGGTGGACCTATTTATAGCGTCGAGCGAAGCGGTCCCGGGCCGCTGTCCCAGATTGTGGTGGGCGGGCCGGTGGTGGACCGTCGAGGCCGACACGTCGTTGATGTCGACATCGTCAAAGTCGTCGAGGTTCATGATGGCTGCTGTCCAGGAAGCGAGTGAGCTGGGCAGCTTGTGTCGATGGTGGCTGTGGTGTGCCGTTAGTGGAGGCCTGGACTGGGTCGAAGCCGGAGATTTGCAGTCCCTTAGTGGCCAATCGTGCTGGCGTGTTGATGGAGAAGCGAGAGTGAGTGGCTTAGCTACGGAGAGGTCCGCCTCGATGGCTCCGGGTGAAACATGTGGCAGAGGATCGGTTTGTTTTGGTTTGGCGCCGGATTCGGCAATTTGGCGAAACGACAGAGCGCAAATCCCTTTGGGCGGCTTACGTCAGCGAGCGCCATTCGCGCACAGACGCGCCGACACGCGACACGCGTAAGCCCCTTCCACCGCATCGAATGCGTTCCGGCAAGCTCTAAAAGCTGTCTGGACCCCGTGCCGGTGCATCGCCGGGGCTAGGCCGTGCGTCTGAGGCTGTGGCTGCTCAATTGGCGCCGCTACGACTCCATTCGTCCAGCTACAGCTCGATTGGATATCTATATACATATGTCCACTACTTCTTGAGGAAACGGTCCGCCGCGTCCTTGAGGAAATCCACAAACTTGGAGTGGTGGTGGCCCTCCTTCTCGGGCCACTCTCGCGTCCGCTTAGCAGCCGGGTCGCCGAGCTGGTCCGCCAGCGCCTCCAACAGAGCCCTCTCCGCTGGCGACTCCGGTCTCGGCACCTTGACTCGGAACTCAACCTTGAGGTCTCCACGGTTCGCCAGCTTGTTGCGGATCGGGAAGCCCTTGCCCGAGATCGACACCGTTGTCCCCGTCTCCGTGCCCGAGGGCACCTTGATCCTCACCGAGGGCCCGTCCACTGTGGGCACCTCCACGGTCCCACCAAGAGCTGCTGCGGTGTAAGGAATCTCGGCAGTGTAGCGGATGTTGCTACCGTCCAGCGTGAAGCGAGGGTCCGGCGTCACAGCCATCCGGATTATCAGGTCGCCCTTGTAGGTCTTGACCCCTGGCCCCGTCGTGGCTCTCGGGGCATCTCCCTCACCACCCACACGAAGCTTCATCCCCTGTGTAAGCCCCGGAGGCAAATCCACCTCGGTCGTCTTGTTAGCACTCACCACTCCCTCGCCCTTACAAGTTCCACAGGCGTCCTTCGGATCGATGGCGACTCCAGAGCCTCCACAGTTACCACACGTTGACGACATCTGGAACCCGCCCTGGAGATAGTGGTTTCTCGCTCCGGTACCACCGCACGAGCTACACGTCGACTTCTTGGCCCCGGCCTTGAGCCCCGAGGCATGGCACGACCCACACTCGTCCCATACGCCGTACCCGACTTTGGCGCTGGGCACTCCAAACAGAGCCTCCTTGAAGCTGAGCCTCTTGAGAACTTCAACGTCGTCTCCACGGTACTCCTGGACGTACGAACGGCCCCTGCCCCTGGCCTGGCCGCCAAAGGCGCCCGAGAAGATGTCCTCAAAGTTGATGCCGCCAAAGCCGCCAGCACCAGCACCGCCAAAGCCAGCGCCGCCAAAGCCGCCAAAGCCGCCAAAGGGAGACCCCTGACCTCCATAGCCCTGGGCGTTGCCGTTGGCGTCAAAGGCTGAGGCGCCAAACTGGTCGTACTGCTGCTTCTTGTCGGCGTCGCTGAGGATCTCGTAGGCGCCCTGGATGTCGTGGAACTTCTTCTCGGCGCCGTCCTCCTTGTTGATGTCCGGGTGGTACTGCTTGGCCAGCTTGTAGTAGGCCTTCTTGATGTCGCTGGCGGAGGCGCTCTTGTCCACTCCCAGCGTCTGGTAGGGGTCGTCGACCCGGGCGACGCGCGAGGCGTGGAACGCCCTGGTGAGCCGCACTGGAGCCCTCACGCTGAGCCTCACGCTGAGCCTCACTGGCAGCCTAAGCGGGAGCCTCGATACGTAAGCCATGGTGGTTGGAGATGGCGATGCCACTCATTTCCACTCGGTTCCACCGGTAGGCGCACTTTTCGCGATCTTTTCGCGGCTTTCGCGGCCCTTTCGCGACGATTTCGCGATTCCGTGAACCGCCACCTACGGGACAAGAGGACCAGCGCCTACAACCACCAATTGCCACCCCACAGCAGTAGAGTCGACCTCCTGCCATGTCCCAGATCCTCTCCACTCACGCGCCAGTGCACTCGCACTGTTTCTCTGCCGACCGCAAGGTGCTCGCCGTCACCAAGGGCACCGACGTGGAGGTGTACTCCCTGGGCCCGAAGCCCAAGCTCGTGGCGACCCTGGCGGACCACGACAAGACGGTCACGGCGGTGGACATCTCCGTGCACGGGCGGATCGTCACGTGCTCGCAGGACCGGAACGCCATTGTGTGGGAGCCGCTGTCGGACGGCTCGTACAAGCCGACGCTGGTGCTTCTCCGCATCAACAGAGCCGCAACCTGTGTGAGATGGTCGCCTAACGGCTACAAGTTTGCCGTGGGAAGCGGTGCCCGTGTGATTGCGGTGTGCTACTTTGAGCAGGAGAATGACTGGTGGATCTCCAAGCACATCAAGAAGCCGCTGAGATCCACGGTGCTGAGCATCGAGTGGCACCCAAACAACGTGCTGCTGGCCTCCGGGTCCAGCGACGGCCACGCCAGAGTCTTCTCGGGCTACATCAAGGGCATTGACCCGAAGCCCGAGCCGACGCTTTGGGGAGAGAAGCTCCCTTTCAACACTCTGTGCGGTGACTACGTCTCGTCCAACGGCGGCTGGATCCACGACGTGGCCTTCTCGCCATCGGGCGAGGCGTTGGGCTTTGTGTCACACGACTCCTCCCTCACCGTGGTGTACCCTGGAGGCGCAGACCAGCCTCCGAGATCGATCCTCGCTGTCCAGACGTCGTTCCTGCCATTCACCTCTGTGATCTTCACGGGAGAGGACACCGCTGTTGCAGCAGGCCACAACTGCCACCCAGTGGTGTTCCGTGGCTCAGAGACGGCGTGGCAGTTTGACCACTCGATTGACGACCCGGACAAGAGCAGCAACGCAGCCGAGGGCGAGACGTCGGCTCTCAACATGTTCAAGCAGCTCGACCTCAAGGGAACCGTCACCAAGAGCGCCACGGGTCTCAAGACGATCCACCAGAACACCATCACGGAGCTCAGACTCTACGGCAACGGCAAGTTCTCCTCGTCGGGCATCGACGGCAGAGTGGTTGTCTTCTGAGTGGTGTTGCACGGAGCTGTATCAATAAACGTTGAATATATTTCTCAGGAAGTGTTCGGGGAGTTGAAGTGATTGAAGTAAAGTGATTGAAGTAAAGTGATTGAAGTAGAGTGATTGAAGTAAAGTACTTGAAGTAAAGTGATGAAACTTTGAAAGTTAAAGTGGTTGAAGCGATTGGGGCATCGAGTAAATCGAAGCACACTGTAATTGGAAATTGAAGTTTCTACTCCCTACGACTCCAGAGTGCTCTTGCAACTCGCTTGTAAGTACTTGGTCTTTAACGATATTCCACTGAGCTTCAGAAAGATCTCGTCAGTATCTGCCTCAAAATAAAAATTCCATCCATATTTATGGTACCCGAATTTTGTGCTAGTATTTTGTACCAGCGTTTTATACCACTTTTTTACCAGCGTTTTACCAACGTTTCATCAGTGTTTTACCAGTGTTTACCAGTGTTTACCAGTGTTTACCAGTGTTTTCCAGCATTCTACTCAACCAGGGCACCTACAGCCATCCTTCTGATTCCCATTCATTATTCATTAGTTGATAAAGCTCGCCGTCGACTCCTGGAGCACATCGGGCTCCTCAGCGCCCTCCTGCTGCAGAAAGAGCGAGTATACGGCAGCCTTGAAGAGGGTAAAGACGAGTGCAATCTTGGACTCAATCACTCGGAGATTCTCCAGCACCTGTGGAGTCGGCTGTGAAACAAGAGAGTCTATTGCCCTGGCAAGCGTGTTGAGCCTCGTGGCGAGCGTCTGGTACCGCTGGAGCACCGTGCGCTCGAGCTCCGTGAGCTGTGAGGCCTGCGAGAAGTCGGTCTGGAGCACCTCGGACATTTGGCTCGTTGGTGTGGCTCGGGCTCAGCTTGTTGCAACTTGTGTAGTTGAAGTTACGCGTGGTGCTTTATCGCGCACACCCGGACACCCCGGCACCCGCGGGCCGGCCACTCCCGCACACCAGGGCAGTGCCACACCACGGACTGCGACAAACTCCACCTGAAGCCATTCTGAGGCCGTCTCAGCCAGCACACGAGCCAAATTCATCACATCGCCACCAGGATCTCCACACCAGAGGCACACCACCCAGATGGAGTCGTTACCGGAGGACTACCTCAACTTTGAGCTCTTTGAGGCGGAGCCCAGAGAGTGGCAGCGCAACTCGATAAGCAACGCCACGGTGATCAACACCCCAACACCGCCCGAGGAGATGAACGACACCCCGATGAGCGAGCTCTGGGAGATGAACGTGGACGAGCTCAGCCTGATGTACGCGGACAGTGCGACGTTGGCGTCGGAGACGAGAACGTCGTTTGACTTCCGCAACTCGGGCGAGCTCTACGACTTCCCTCAGGAGCCTCCCAAGAGCTTCACGAGCTCCCTGTCCAACTCGCTCTCCAACATCTTCCGCAACTCGCCCAACAACGGCCGCTTCTTCAAGTCGATCAACCCGCTCTTCACCAATCGGGACGAGCTCCCCAGCGTCTCTGAAGACGTGGAGCCCCTCGAGCCGCTCAAGAAGAAGAAGACGGGGCTCAAGAGCGCACTCTCCGGAGCAAGACTGGGCTTTGGCAGGCCCAAGGCGGAGTTTGACTACAACGACGAGCTGACGAGGGTACTGTCGATGGCGTCACTCAACTCGACGAGCTCCTACAACTTCTCCGAGGAGCCGATTCCGATGCCGAGGTCCAGCCTATCGCACGAGATCATCGAGCCCGTGCTGGAGGAGGCTGAGCGGTCGCCCGACTACGCGGCGCTCTTTGCGGACGTTGGCGGCAAGAAGCGCAAGCCGCTGTCGTTCCGCAAGATGGTGGGGCAGGCGCCGGAGATATCGGAGACGGTGAAGCCCGAGCTCGTGACACAGCAGCAGACGCCGCGAAGCTCCGCAGACTCTGTGAGGACCTTCCCGCCACTCCCGGAAGGGGCCCCGCTACCGGCCCCGCCAGCAGAGCCCAGAAGAAGAGGCCGCAAGCCCACTTTGGAGTACGATGCCACCAAGCAGTTTGTGTGTAGCGTTTGTGTGAGGCGATTCCGCCGCCAGGAGCACTTGAAGCGCCATTTCCGCAGTCTCCACACCAACGAGAAGCCGTATGTGTGTGAGCATTGTAACAAGGCCTTTTCCAGATCGGATAACTTGGCCCAGCACAAGCGCAAAAAGAAGACTCACACGGCAGAGGATGTGGATGACGACGAGGACGAGGAGACGGCCATCTAGGGCATTATTTGGGACTATGGGTACACGGGCATAAAAGACAATACATGGCGTAGGATACTGGCGTAGGCTACACTGGTACAGTACAATGGTTACGAATATGTCACACAGGCACCTCCTCGTAGACAATCTCCTCGCGGTACGAGTAGAGCGACTCGCCCTCGCTCTTGGCCTTTGTGTCAGCTGGCTTCACGCTCTTCTTGGGCGTGGCGACGGGCGTAGCCTTAGGGGTGGCCTTGGGGGTTGGCTTTGGGCTCGACTGTGGCGACGAGAAGCTAAACACCTTCTTGAAGAAGCCCTTCTTCTCCTTAGGCGGCTTGCTCTTGGGCGTCGCTGCGGCACTTGGCTTTGCCTTGACTGGCGTCACACTGGCTGGAGCCTTCTTCTCCACTGCGATGCGCTTGCCAGCGTTCTTTGGGTCCAGCGTGATGAAGCCCGACTGCTCGCTCTTGGGAGTGGCGGACTCGATTGGCTCTGGCTTGACTGGGGTCTTGGTCTCGACAGCTTCAGCTGGAGTCTCAATTGGAGTCTCAGTAGGCTCAATTGGAGTCTCAGTCTCAGCTGGAGTCTCAGGCTCAACAGTCTCAGGCTCAACAACCTCAACTGGAGTCTCAACCTCAGCTGGCTCAACAGTCTCAGCTGGAGTCTCCACCGCAGGAGTCTCAACAGCCTCAACCGGAGTCTCCACAGCAGGAGTCTCAGTCTCCACAGCAGGAGTCTCAGTCTCCACAGCAGGAGTCTCAGCCTCCACAGCCTCAGACTGAACCGAGTGAGGCTCTGGGGACACATCCTCCATCACAGTAAACTTCTGTGACTCTGGAATGGCCACTGGTGCTGGCTCGGTGTAAGCCCCAGAGGAAGCCTCTGGAGTGGCCTCTCTGCTAGCCAGAGCCGCAGCCTTCTTCTTCTTTTTGGCGTCTCTCTTCTTCTTGTTCTTCTTGGCATTCTTACCCTGTGTAGAAACCTCTGGTGTTCCCTCACGGGACGTCTCTGTGGATGGGGCAGCAGCTTCTGGAGCAACCTCCTGGATGGCCTTCCCCTCTGGCGAGACAACGGCGAGAACCTCGTCGTGCTCCTTGATCTCCTCAGGAGAAACCTCAATGAGCTCTGTAGTGGAGTCATTGGCTGCCACTGAGACGATTGGCTCTTCGCCATCCTTCACAACCTCAGCGGAGAACTCAGTGTTGGTGACATCCTCGACAGTGGCCGTGGTTGGTGCGGTGGATGGAGCCATTGTCTCCGACTCCGTCACTGGCGAGTCCGAAAGGGTCTCGGTGGTTTCTGGTACGGGGACGATGGTCTCATTGACTGGGATGACAGTCTCTTCCACTGGAGCCTCAGTCTCCTCAACTGGAGCCTCAGTCTCTTCCACTGGAGCCTCAGTCTCCTCGACTGAAGCCACAGGCACGACAGTCTCCTCAACTGGAGCCACTGGTACGACAGTCTCCTCAACTGGAGCCTCCGGAACAATATCCTCAAGTGGAGCCTCCGCAGCAGTCTCCTCCACTGGAGTATCCACTGGGATCTCCTCAGTAGGCGTAGCGGTGGTCTCAATTGGAACAATCTCCTCAGCTGGGGCCTCCACTGGAGCCTCAACACTCTCAACTGGAGCCTGGACTGGAGTCTGGGCTGGAGCCTCGGTCAGATCCTCGGCTGGCTTAGGAGTGACTGCCGTCTTGACAGCGTCGGTGGCCTTGTCAGCACCAGAGGCCGCAGCGCCAGAAGCGGCACCAACGGCAGCTCCAGCAGCAGCTCCAGCAGCAGCAACGGCACCGACAGCGCCGACAGCGCCGGCCGTTACAGCCTTCTTGGCCTTGGTGGACTTTTGCTCCTTTGGCTGCTTTTGCTCCTTTGGCTCCGGCTGCTTGTCCTTCTTGAATGCGGAGAAGAAGCCCGAGATTCTTCTCTTGCTCTTTGTCTCCTTAGCGCCCTTGGCAACAACAAGCTCCTTTTCCTTTGGCATTTTCACTGGCTTCTCAACGGCACTCTTCTGTACTGGTGACTTCACTGTCTCAGGGGCGCTCTTTGGCGTGGCGATGAGCTTTTCAGCGCCGTTCGCGGCAGCGCCGCTTTTAGCGGGGGTGCCACTAATTTTAGCGGTGGGCTCAGGGGCACCCTCACTAATGTTAGCGGCCGCGACGGCGGCAGCGGCTGCGATCCCGCCAGCAACTCCAGTAGCGGCATCTCCCTTGGAGTCTGCTTGGGCCTCAGCACTACGGGCAGCGGCCTCAGCAGCCAGTCTGTCCTCCTCCTCCTTCTGCAATCTCGCCTCCTCCTCCTTACGGAGACGTTCCTCCTCAGCGAGTCTCGCCTCTTCAGCAGCCTGAGCAGCCTCTGCAGCAGCCTTTTCCTGAGCCACTCTGTCCTCCTCCTCTTTACGGAGACGTTCCTCTTCAGCCAGTCTGGCCTCCTCTTCCTGGCGGAGCCGGTCCTCCTCCTCTTTACGGAGACGTTCCTCTTCAGCTAGTCTGGCCTCCTCCTCCTTACGCAGACGTTCCTCTTCAGCCAGTCTGGCCTCCTCCTCTTTGCGGACCCTCTCCTCCTCCTCCTTACGGAGACGTTCCTCTTCGGCCAGTCTGGCCTCCTCCTCCTTGCGGACCCTCTCCTCCTCCTCCCTCTTCAGCCTGAGCTCCTCCGCCTTCTTTCTGCGCTCCTCTTCAGCGATGCGACGTCTCTCCATCTCCTCGTCGTACTCCTTGCGCTTCTGAACAGCCTCCTCCAGTCTTGTGGTACGGTCTGCCCGGCCAGCCTTGACAGCGGCGAGCTCCAGCCGGATCGACTCCAGCCTGGACTTGGACCCAGCGAGCTCACCGTGCAAGTCCTCGAGGCCCTTGCCCGTGTCGATTTCGTCCTGCTCAGCCTTGGCGATGAGTGCGTCGTTAGCAGCGATGCCAGCCTGGAGCTCGGCAACCTTCTCCAGCAACGACGCCTTGGCAGCCTCTCTCTCTGCAGTGGTGCCATTGCGCTTTTCCATCTCACGCCCATTCTGAGTGAGTTGCAATTGGTACAATTCGAGCTCGAGCTCGTACTCAGACTGTCTGGCATGTAGCAGACGTGTTGAAATCTCGTGCCGTTTCTGCGCAATTTGGCTATCGTGGATCGCAGTCAGCTTTTGCTGCTTCTGCTCCTCCGTCTCCTTCGCATGCTTCTCGGTAGCCTCGAGGTGTTTCTGGCCTGCAATCTCGGTGTCTGCCTCGTGCTTTTGCTGGGCATCCTCAATCTCCTTGTGAGTCTTGGAGTCAAACTCAGAGATCTGCTTCTCTACACCGGCGATCGACGACTCCAGCTGCGCCACTCTTTGCGAGTGGTCCGTGTTGAACTTGGACCGCTCCAGATCGAGCTTCTTTTTGAACTTTGCAAACCGTGACCGCATCTTGCCCTCATCCTTGAGGGCCTCGAGCTCCGCCTTCTTCTGGCGCTTCACCTCACGCAGCTTCTGCTGCTGCTCCGCCTTTTCGTTGATTGAGCCCAAGCTCTTGCTGAGCCTTGCCTCTGCAATGGCCATGATCTCGCTCTCCTTCATCTTGAGTCCGCCACCGAGGTCTACAATGGGCTCGACAACAACTTTTTTCGCAGGCGTGGGCGCCTGTTTGGCCGGCTTGGGATTCACCTGCTTGATCTCTTTGGGCTCCTTCACTGGCGTGTGCTTCTCCTTGGCGGGCTCTGCCGCTGGCTTTGCCTTGACACGTCTTGCGCTAGCCTGCACAGCGCTCCGCTGGCGCTCACGGAAGGGCGAGACCCATGTGTTCTCGTCCTGTACAATGGAGAGCGTATTGCGGAAGGCACTGGCCTTCTTGGGCGCCTCAGGAGACTCTGTGGACATCACAATGGTGGGGGAGATTGTGCTATCTCTGTGAAATTGGGCGTTGCTCGGGGCACGGTCGGGCCACGCCAATCAGCAAACACCCGCACACCGCGCATCGCCGGAAGGGGCAAATGTGCCATCCCAATGCGGTAAGGGCCCTCTGTGTGTCAACACGGCCTGAGAGCTAGTGGGGAGAGCTCCTGGTGAGGGTGGGATGCCATAGTGAGGCCAGAGGCTATAGAGGCGGAGCCATACGGAAAGCGAGGGCACAAGCTCGAGGCAGGGCTAAGGCTATAGAGCCATAGAGGGCCATACAAGCCAGTCTCGGCGGCTGTGCCACTGACACTCGCCATCACCAACTCTGGCCTGCCACTAAGACCCGCCACTAAAACCTGCCACTAAGGCCTGCCACTAAGACCTGCCACTAAGACCTGCCACTAAGTCTGGCCATCACTGAGTCTGGCAAGCACCAAGTCTGGCCATCACTAACACTGCTCTGCCACTAACGCCCCAGCCCTGGCCATAAGCCAGTATCACCACACTGACCCTGGCCTTAAACCACTAGCGCTAACACTGGAGCTGGCCTTGAACCACCAGCACTAACACTGGCACTGGCCCGCCACTATCACTGGCCCGCCACTATCACTGGCCCGCCACTAACACTGGCACTGGCCCTGGCCTCTCCTAACACTGGCCTCTACTAACTGGCCTCTACTAACCCACCTCTACTAACCCACCTATACTAACCCACCTCTACTAACCCACCTCTCCTAACCCTGGCATGCCGCTATCACGGCACTGGCCTTAAGTCACCACTAGCCTTGAGCCCCCAGCACTGGCCTGGCGCTAGCGGGTGTGCGGGTGGACCCCCAACGAAAAAGTGCAACGAGCGCACACTCCACGATACAAACAGCGCACTGCTAGCCGGTAGCACCACCGATCATGGCACCATTGCTGCCCTCCGAGGCTGCTGCGTACGCAGTGGAGCTTCCCGAGTCGGACCCGGACGACCGGCTAAACCTCAAGACCCGCACCGGCGCGGCATCCACTTACACAAGGTCCACAGTGGTTGTACACGGCGGGCTGACTGTGGGGCTCGGGCTCGAGACCGTCACTGCGGCGGCGATTGAGGCCCAGCTGCAGTCAGTGCTGGGCGAGGCCAATTGGACCAACCACGTCTCCAACGAGCTCTTCTACCTCAGCATCGTGAACCGCCGGTGGAGCAGAGTCGGGCTGGCACAGGGCAGTAGCTCGCCAGCGCCGCGGCTCTACCACTCGCTCGCCTTCTCGGGCAACGCCATCTTCCTCTTTGGCGGGCTCGTCGTGGCGGGCAACAGGCTCCAGCCCGCCAACGACCTCTGGCGCTTCAGCCTGGGGAGCCGCGAGTGGGTCTGCCTCGATGACGGCCGCTACAGCGGCGTCGTGGCCCGCTACGACCACACGGTGCTGGCGGTGGACTACGTCTCGCCCCACGACGGGCTGAGCCACCAGGGCCTCGCCATCACGGGCGGCCGCGGAGAGCTCGGCCAGGAGCTGATGCACATCTCCGTCTACGACATCCAGACGGGCCACTACCTCAACAACACCGAGATGCAGCTGACGCTCAACGAGGTGAAGCCCAAGGGCCGCGCCAAGCTCAAGGTGACGTCCGGCTCGAGCTTTGTCGTTTCCGGGCCGGCGTCGCTCGAGAACAACGACGCCAACGACACGCTCTACGTGCTTTCGCAGGACGAGCCCGACCCGCTGCTTACGTTACCCGCGGCGCCCAATGCCACCGGGTCCCGGCTCCCGAGCGCCGAGAGCTCCACCCGCAACGGCGTGGTGCCCCGGGGGTTGCGCCGCCCGAACGGCGGCATCTTTGGCACAAACGTCATTGTGTCGGGCCAGGGCGCCGCCGAGTACGAGGTGTTCCTCTACAACCGGCCGTCGCACAAGTGGACCCGGCTCAGCATCGACTCCAAGCTCCGGGCCACGGAGATGTACCTGTGGCGGTCCTTCTCCTGGCACTCCCACCACAAGGTGCTGGTGCTCGGGTCCAGCACCTTCCCGGCAAACTCTGAGCTGGGCACCGTGCAAAAGTTTGACCTGCTCGTGCTGGTGGGGCTGCCCATCACCAACGTGTTCCACGCGCTGGCACACACGCCCCGGGCCAAGGTGGAGGTGAAGCAGAGCACCACGTTCGAGGCCTACTCCAAGTACATGGCGCCCACCTCCAAGATCTCGTCGATCCGGTCGGTGTTCCCCTCGTACGCGGTGACGTTGGGACGTAATGCCTTTGAGCGGTACGGCGCGTCGCTCGCGGACTTTGAGTTCATCAGCGCCGACGGCGGCAAGGTGAATGTGCCGCTGATGCTTCTGCGGAAGCGGTGGGGCCGGTGCTTCGACATGCTGCTGGCCAAGGCGTATGCCCGGGCCGTGTACAAGCTGGAGAACACCCGGGACGACGAGAGCGAGGTGTCGTACAAGTCCCGGGACGCGCCGCAGTTTAGGCTGCCGTTCCAGGACAAGATGGCGCTGACGCCGCTAAGCAGCAACCTCAGCGCGCCGCCGTCCCGCAAGGCCTCCGTCGTGTCTGCGAGCTCTGTGCGGACTGGTTCGACTGGTGACCCGGAGGGGCTCGACTTTAGTGCGCTGCCCGCGGCTACGCCGCCGCCCCTGGAGCCGCTGCCGCCCGTTGAGCTCCGGGACCAGCGCCCGGCCTTTATCAAGAGCATGGGATCCCGGGACTACCTCCGGGACAGCCCGCGCGGGTCCGTCTCCGGGGCATCGGTCGCCACGTCGCACTCGGGCGCGACCCCGGCCATCAAGCTCCGGGACCTCCGAACCCCGGCGGCCCAGCTCAAGAAGCGCGGCTCGTCCCGGAGTACGCCCTTCCAGGAGGAGTCCTCCTTCACAGAGAGCGTCGTCTCCGAGGAGGAGCGCAACACGCTGGAGCCGCTGCTGATCCCGCGGTCGCTATACTTGCCCTTCTCCACAGCCACCGTCCAGGCCATTGCAGAGTTTCTCTTTGTGGGCAACTTGGGAGACCGCTGGCTGCTTACCCCCACCACAACTGACACGTTTCTCGTTGCGAAATTCTACGAGCTCCCGCTGTTGTACGACCTCATTCTCGAGGCGCTCTACGCTGTGCTTGGGCGCAAGGAGGATGCGCTGATGAAACGGTTTGGCCGGTTTGTAGAGGAGTACGAGGCCCGGCTCACACGGGCAGGGCTCGACCATAAGGACTTCTTTGAGGCCCACCCGCACGTCCAGGCCGAGCTCCACGAGATGGAGGCGTACTTTGCCACTGTGGATGACGGCTTCCTCAACGTGGCTTTGCTACGGCGTGCGGGACGCCACGCCTCGCTGGCGAGTCACAAGAGCTCTGTGGGGCGGAGACCTTCAGCGCCTGCGCCGTCCCGGGAGACAAAGGCACAGCCCGGGGATGAGCCCGGGGATGAGCCTGCGGATGAAGAGGAGGAGTCTGTGCCCGGGCCCGAGCCCGAGCCCATCCGGTTCCGGGCAGCGTCGCTTGCGCAGCCGCGCAGTGCTCCACACAGCGAGGAGGCGATTGACCCGCTCTCTGTCGACCCCCGGGACACTGCCCGGAGCGAGTCGGAGGGCGAGGCGTTTGCGGTGCCCGAGGGCAACTTTAAGCTCCGGGGCGATCTTGTGCGGACGGGGTCGCAGTCGAGCTCATCGCACAAGGAAAAGACAACCACGAGCGACTCTGACGAGCTGACGATGGGGCTTGGGCTCGTCACCAACCTCAAGAAGAAGAAGAAGAGCACAAAGGATGAGGACGAGGTGGAGGAGGAGGGGCAGGAGGAGCTCGATGCGATGCCGACGCTCGAGCAATTGGCATCGCCCAACTCGCCCGAGCCCTCGGACGAGGTCATCTCGGTCATTTACGAGGCTGCAGCCCTTGCATGTGACACAAAGCTGTTGCTGCGGTCTCTCAACGCACTGGAGATGTCTCGTATCCTGACACAAAAGACCGAGGCACTCTTCAAGGACCTCGCTGAGAGCCAGAAGCAGTCCAAGAAGGAGCCCAAGAGGGAGACGAGTGCTGACAAGGCTGAGAAGGAGCGGCTCGAAAGAGAGCTGGCGGAACGCGAGAGACTACTCTCGCCCACTGCTTCGAGCTACGACCTCTCCCCTAAAAGCACAAAGCCGGGTGCAGGCCACCCGGAGTCCCGGGCAATGAAGACGGCACTGAGCTCGCGGTCCAGCGGCTCGTCCGAGTCGGTGGCGTCCAAGCGTGGCATCATCAAGTCGCTTTCGAGCTTGAGCCTTCGCAAGACATCCAATGCCTCCGCGGCGCCGCAAAGACGTAAGGGACTTCTCAGTATCGTATCACGGAGACTCAAGGACCCACAGTAATGTACACGGATAGGAAAAGGTTTAGAGAGTGTAGAGGGCTTGGCCCGTGGTCCCAGGCCCGTTGCGCACTTGCAGTGTCTCAATGTACGCCGCTGCACATTGTCCTACAGACTACAAACCTTATAGTACATTCTATGCATCACTCCTTCTTCTCCTCCTCATGGGGCGGGTACTGGTAGTAGCCCTGGTACGGATAGGGCTGGTAGGGCTGGTAGTAGTCGCCCTCCTTCTTCTCCTTGGGTGGGTAGATGGCTGAGGTGTACGACGAGCTCGTCACCGTCACGGGCACAATGTTCTTTGGGTTGGAGTTGGCAGCCGCAGTGAGCCCGCCCGAGTACTGCGGTCCTTGGTAGAGCTCCTTGATGTCCTTCACAAAGAGTGGGTAGAGCAGGTCGACAATGCCCTCGTTACGCGCCAGTTCCAAAGCCCGTTCAAACGGGATCCACACGCCCTTGAGGTTCATGGCCCCAATCTTGACAACGTACCTCACCTTCTCCGACTTGAGAATGCCGTCTCGGCGGCCCCTCGTCATCCCGGCAACGTTCAACAGCTTGGTGCCGTTGATGAAGTTTGTGTCCTCCCTTCTCGACACAGAGATGCCGCGAGCCTCCACTTGGTAGCACACCGTGTTTTCATCCTCCCAGAACGTTGTCGTGAGCTTGGGCCTCTGCGGCACCTGTGTCTCTGGCGTCGGTACTGTGCGGAAGTTGGTGAGCTGTGTCTGGGGCTTGTAGGGCGAGTTGTCCTGTGGTGCACCGTAGGGCAGGTACTGGGGCTGTTGATATCCATACGGGTACTGGTACTGCTGGTAGACTGGGTACTGCTGTGGCTGCTGAGGTTGCTGAGACTGCTGAGGCTGTTGTGACTGCTGAGGCTGTTGTGACTGTTGAGGCTGTTGCTGTTGCTGTTGTGGAGGCTGTGGTTGTGGTTGCTGATGCTGCTGTGCCTGGTATCCGTATTCGTACGAGTAAGTGTAGCCCCTGGGCTGGGCCTGGGCCTGGCGAGGCTGGTACTGGTATCCTTGGGGGTATCCCGAGCCTTGGTGGTCGTTCATCGGTGTGGTATTCTGAGGTGTTAGTACTGAATCGCCAAAGTGATCCGTGTCTCGAGCGCTAGCCAGGGGCGAGACAAACGGGACAAATGGAATGAGGCACAAGTTGCGACAAGTGCAGATACTCACCTCGAGTTGCAGTGTGGGTCGTGGTGTATCCCGGTGGTTGCAATCCTTGTGACGCTTGGGGGGTTTCAAGGCGTATATATATCAAATTAGGCGAATTCACCTCTCCGGTTTCATCAAGGAAATGTGCATCCCGGCATAACGTCCCTCATGTAAGGGAGCCTACACGCTCTGGCCTAAATCCTAAACCCGGGGCGCAAAAGCAACGCGCGCGGAATACGACACCGCCACACCGTGCCATAGAAAACGGCCAACTATGCGCGCAACTCTCGACCAGCAACCCACAGTGCGTCATTCTCAACACACTGGGTAGTGTCATTCTCATGCCTTGGGGCTCGCCATTTGTGGGCACAGCTTGTTCAAGTTTCAGGGCGCCCGCGTGCATAAGCTGTCCCGCATACGCTTGCGTCACCGCCCGGCTTGCGCAGCAACGTGCAGCGCCTACAAGGGGCACTGGCGCTCGCGGTTTGGCGCCGCGACTGCCGCTTTCGCAAGAGTGGCGAAACCGGCCAGAGCCCGGGAGAGGAGGGGCACGTCAGCGGGCATGACGCGCAACACTATATTCTTTGGTTGTAAACACGTCTCGGTAAGTGGAACTGGTCGATATCATCTATGACGCTGGGGGAAGCAGGTGGAAGGGTGTTTCTCCGACAAGATACAACCGTTCCTGTATGCCGCTTCACCATGTACACACCATCGGGCAATACAGCGCCCAATATATAGCACGCTGCACAACTTGCAAATAGCACCTATATGGTGCTAATACCCGAGCCAAGGTGCATCCTCTGGTGCAAGTGAAGCTTTGGCACCTCGTGTGGAAATGTGCACGTTGCGCTGCAGAGCCCATTACGACGTACGTTGCTGGGGCGCTCTGCGGATATGCACACGATGGCAAGCTCAATCTCATGGCACGATGGCCTCACCAATTCTGGTCCCTTTTGCACGACATAGCCACTAAAAGTTCGGAGTTGTCGAAGCGAGCGAACTGGGCCAGAACTGGGGGGCTGACGCAAACGCTGCAGGCGCGCAAGCTTGCCAAAGTTAAAGTGCGCGACCTTCCGCCACTTTGGCGCACGCCGTCATTCCTTCACTCGCACCGTTACGAATGGAGTGACAGCCTCCGGGCTTAGATGCAAGCACCCGCTAAGTGTGTCATTGCGGTGATTGAATGACGGGGGCAAGTGGTGCGGATCTACGCAATGGGGCAGCAAGTGGGGGAACGTCACCGATGCAATGCTGTGTAAAGTGGTTGCACTTGTAGACAAGTGGTGAGGATCTTGAAACCAAGGTGAGACAAGGGAGACAAGCTTTCGTTGGAGATCACCAATGTTGCGAAACGTCTAGAAGCACCGGTGGAAGGTGTTTGTGCGTCCGGCAAAGCACACGTAGATTTCCATCATCACCCGCAGCGAATGCGAGTTTCATGCCGAGACGCCGTTGAAGAAGCCCGGGTTGCCGTGGAGGACATGGTGGACAAAGAGTCCGACTCGTGTTGGAGCAATGCAAAAGCAATGGGCTGCTAGATGCCGATTGCCTTACATCAAGGCGTAGGCTGCTAGCTCCGCTCGTCGCTTGAGGCCCCGCAAAAGCAATTTTGGGCCATGCGCGCCAAGGTGGGCGGGCGCACCCACCGCATACGAAGGAAACGGCCGTGCAGAGAAGCTAGGACGGACTTCGACGAGATGAGGGGGGGAAGAGGGACAGATATCTTGTCCAAGCCTTCCTTGTCTTCAATGAGTAGTGCCAAGTCTCTGGGAAGATCGATCCAGGTAGCTAATCCCGCGAGATTCGTCTGCCCCGGCCACCCGCCGGCAAACCAAAGGCTACCCGCCGGCTTACCGCGGAGACGCCTACACAAAGCCATGAGGTTCCACAGTCCCGCTTCACCCCCCGCAAAATGGCGTATAATCCTACAGAGATTTACCGTCACATCACTATGCACTAAAACTATAACATCCAGCACCATTCCAATCCCCGGGCTGCGCGGCACGTCAAAGCCCAGCGCAAATCGTGCAAGGATCGGCGGCCCCTTGCAGCGCTACACCTTTGCCATCTCGACGCCTCCAACAGCCCAAATCTCATTGAGGTCCTCGATACGGTCGGAAAACACCGTCTCGTCGTCTCCCCCAGCAGAGATTCTTTCACGTTCGACGGCGGCGAGTCTTGCGCCGACTCTTCTCGTGTAATCAGCCATCGACCGGGACTGGATCTGCTGTCCCGAGGCCGCCACCATCTCGCCAGCGGTTTCGAGCCACTTGGAGAATTGTACCATCTTCTCATCCTCCACGAGGTTGAAGAGGGCGAGATAGGCCTTTTCAGCAGCGAGCTTGATTGGGATCACGACATCGCGCACACAGGCAAACACCGATGGCGCAAGCAAGTCCCAGTGAGGTTTCAACAGCTCGCCCTTGGCAAGCGAGACAGATCTCACCACCACCAGGGCCAGCCGTCTCGTGTCGAGAGAGCTGCTGTGCGGCTTGCACGCTGCGAGCGCCAGCTGCTCAACGAGTGTGCGCGCTAGCGCAAACGGCACGTCGAACGGCGCACTCGCCGGCGCACTCGCTGCGCGCACTCCTGGGGCCGCCGTTTCGCCCTGCAAAAGCAGCACCTTGCCAATGGCGACCGTCGCATTGTCGCTAACGTACGCCGATGACGACTCCACGGCCCTCACAAGGGCAGTCACAGCCTGTGGCAGCACCGCAAAGACGTGGTGCGGCGCATCGCGCAAAAAGGCATTGAGCGTAAGGATCGCAAAGCGCGACGTCTCCTCCTCATCAAGAACCTTCTTGAGCACCTTGGAAGCCTCGTCGTGGCTCAGAATACGAGCGAGGGACCCCAGAAGCCGGGCATACGCCACTGCCATCTTGTCGTCGAGCACCTGTGCCTCTACAAGCTCGAGAATCGCCGTTTTGGAGCCTTCGGAGAGCTTCTCGCCTGCACGTGCAATAACCTCCAGCACTGCTCTCAGCATCGCTGTCTTGACACCGGCAGATTCTGCCGTCTTGGCTCCAGCCACGAGCTCCGCCACGAGCGGGTCGACACGCGGCTGGTACTCAATGAGCGTTCCGAGCGCCTTGGCTGCGCGCAGTCGCAAAGTCTCGTTAGTGGCATCACCCAACGACTTGACAAAAGTACGCTGGAGCTGTGGAATGAAGGGTCTCAGCAGCTGAGGCACCTTGGCAAAGAGCACGTTGAGGGCGTAGAGAATCGCCGCCTTGAGGTCGCTCGGGAACCGCTCGCCAATGACTCTGATGAGCGGGCCCGTGATGAGCGTCACGAGCGGCTTGAGGCTTGCCGGTGGAGTCTTCTCCACCACTGCGGCAATGCCCATCGCAGCAGCCTCTCTGACATCGGTGGAGCCGTACATGAGCCCGTGTAGGAAGACTGGGAGGATTGCCCTTGCCCCCTCGAGGCTCAGTGGAGCATCGCCAGCCTCGAGCGATTGTCTCGCTGGCTTGACGAGCCGTTCCAGCGTCTCCTTGTCCTGGCGCTTGACGAGTGCGCTGAGCGCACTCACTGCGCCCTCCACGCCATCCTCCATGGCGCCCAGACACTCCTGAACAAACTCCACCGTGTAGGCAGAGTAGTCGAGCGCCGTCTCCTGGAAGAAGTGGCCCAATTGCTCCACCACGACAAGCCGCTTTGCCGGGTCGTCGCCCTTGATGAAGCCCAGCAGTTGCAGCATCAGCGCGTGGCTTCCCTCCTCCTCTACAGAGAGCAGAATCGTGCCGAGGGCGAGCTTCACCTCCTCGGAGCCCGTACTGACAATCTCCACCACGAGCGCACTGACAATAGTGCTGAGTCTCTTGACGAGCGCCTTGCCAGCGACAGTGGCAAACTTGCCCAAGGCCTGTGCCCGGAAGGCGTCGATCGGCTGTGCCAGCAGCGTCGGCAGCACCACGGGCAAGATCGACTCTGCCTGCGTGGCCATCATCTCCTGGAGTGCTGCGAGCGCGCTCTCCGTGTTGATTTGGCTCAGCAAAAACGGCACAACGCTGTCGACTGCGCGCTTGCCTATGCGCGCTTGCAGTGCGCCAAAGGCGTGCGCGGCCGCTCCGCGCACAGCGCGCGCAGAGTCCACGAGGCTCTCGCGCACAATCGCCACAAACACCGACTCGTACTCCGCCACGGCGGAGTCGCTTGAAGACGCCACGAGCTCGCTCACAGCGATGCAGATACCCTCGCGAGCATCCGGGTCCGCCGTCTGCTGCTGCAAGTTTGGCAGCAATTGGCCCAGGGCGTTCCCGCCCACGCGTCTCACCACTTCGCCCAGCGTCTGCGCCGCAATTGTTCTCTGCGCCTCGTCGGGCAGTGCCAAACGGCGCACAATGGTGGCGGTGAGCGATGGCATAATCTCCTTCACCGTACGAGGAGTGTTGGCCACGAGCGACTTCCACACGTCGATGGCGGCGTTGCGCACAACGACGGCGGTGTCGCTGCGGCAGATGAAGAGCAGCGAAAGCACCCTGTCGCGGCGCTCCTGGCCCAGAGCCTCCACGAGCCGTCTGTTGATGGTGCCGGAGAAGTCCGACTCCTCGTCGAGCTCGTTCTTGCCCGAGATGCCCGTGACTTGGAAGAGCAGGTCGCCAATGAGCTCGACGGACGAGACGCGGATGCGGTGGTTGGCATCGAGCAGCCCGCTCTCGAGCTCGGGCAGTAGCAGGTCGATCGCCTTGGAGGCGTAGTTCTTGACGAGCAGCCGGCCAGCCTTGAGCGCAGTAGCGCGCACAGACTCGTCCGTGTCTGCGAGTCCGCGCAAAATCGCGGGGATGATGGCGGCGATGTACGGCGCAAACTGTGCGCCAAAGCACACGGGCAGAAAGAGCAGCAGCGGCAGGAAGCCTTCGCGCACAGACGCCCTCGGCGCACTCGCGCCCCTAAGGATCACAGGCAGCAGCTCGTCGAGCTTGCGCAGGCCAATCCCGCTGATGACTTCGGCAAGCGCCTGTGCCGAGCCGAGCCGGTCGCCCGCGCGGGACTCGTCGTAAAGCGTATCGAGCAGCCTTGGAATGAGCTCTGGGAAGTGCTCCTCGCCCAGCTTCTCAACGAGTGCGCCGAGCGCGCGCGCAGCCGTAGCGCGCGTATTGGGCACCGGGTCCACCATGGCGAGCTCCAGCTCACCAACGAGCTGTGGCAGGTACGGCAAGAGGTCTCTCGTATCCACGAGGATCGCCATGTTGCCCACAATCTGGCACGCCTTGCGCTTGGTGCTGGCGGACCGGTCGTGCATTCCTCTGTGGATCACGTGGATGATGAGCGCCAGCGACGGGCCGTCAATGTAGTGCACAAACTGCGTCTTGATGAGAGCCTCGAGCGCCGGCTCCGTGTGGCGGGTCGGGTCGCCAATCGCATCAATCAGCACGGGCACGAGCTTCTGGATCTCCGGGTTGCGGATCACCTCGCCAAACCGCTGCAAAGAGGCATCCGCAGCCTTGCGAACCTCCTTGTGCGAGTCGTTGAGCACGCCCACAATCTCGGGCACAATCGTCGACAGAGAGGCCGACAGCTGTGTCGGGTCGAGGTACGCCATCGAACCGAGCAGGTCGACAGAGCCCTTCTTGGTTCGCCACGACATCTCGTCGAGGTTGCCGATCGCCACGGGGATCAGCTTCTTGACACCGTAGCTCGTGGTGTGCTGCATAATCACCTTGGAAGCTTCAGCGGTAGCGTCTCGCACCTCGGCCGTGGCGTCTCCCAGCGACTTGAGCAGCGTCGGCAGCGTCTCAATGACATATGGCTCAAAGAACTTGCCGAGGCACCGGGCAAGGCACTCAAACACGACAGAGGCGCTCTCACGTCTCTTGGCATCCTTCTTGTCCTCGGCAGCGTCTGTCAAAGTGCGCACAATGTCAAACTCTGCGATTGCGGCAATGCCGTAGCCCTTGACGAGCCCGGCAACTCCGTGGGCAAGACCACGTCTCCGCGGAGCAGACTGCGACTTGAAGAGCTGCTCCATGAGCTGTGCAATGTATGCACCCGTCTTGCCCCGGAAAAGAGGCACGAGCGGTGCCAGGACGTCGGCAATCGCAGTCTGTACCTTTTCCGAGGGAGTCACCAGCGTCACAATGAGCCGGTCCACAATCGTCGCCACACGTGGATCGGAGGGAGCCAAGTGCTTTGCGAGCGAGCCATAGAGAACAACAACGTTCTCCTTGATGGTTTCGCCAGCCTTGTCAGTGGCCTGGAGAGCCAGCGCCTTCTCAAAGACGGGGATCAGCGTCTCCACGTTGGCGGCGCCGTGGGCATCAATCGCCGCGATAACAGCCTCCTTGAACTCCTCGGCAACGCTCGTCTCAGCATCGCCGAGTGCCTTGGACCCAATGGCAAACTCAACGAGCTCCACCACAAGAGTGTCAGTGAGGACTCCTGCGGCGAGCTTCAGCACAAGGGCCACGCCGCTACGAGCCTCCCAGGCGTCTCTCTGCTCCTGCGAAGACTTGATGACAAGCCCAAACTCGTCCAGCACCGGCTCCGGCGGACGCGCCTTCTCCTCGTAGAGGGCAAACAGCTCCTTGACAAAGATCTCGGCGCCGCCGGCACCAGCCACACTCGCAATGGCACCAGCCACAGCGCGCGCCACAGAGAGCCGGATCCCGCCATCCAGCGCACCTAAAAAGCCGTACAGAGACCGCACAGACTCCTCAGAGAGTTGGAAATGGTTCTCCTCCCAGATGGTGAGTGCCAGCTCGGCATTCGTGCCGTCGTTGTCGTGGCACGCGATCCACACCTCGTCAGCGTAGCTCAGCTCAGAGAGGTCAAACTCCTCATCCAGGGCTTCAAGCACCGTGTTACGAACAAAGGTGTCTGGCGAAAGCAAGCCTTTGAAGAGCAGCTGCAAATCAGCAGTGGAGAAGTTGACAGAGATGTTCTGGCACAGCGCCAGCAGACACTCCTTGGCGAGCTTGGCCTTGGCTGGCAATGCCAGGAGCGAAAGCAAAACGTTGATGATCTGCTCTCTTGGAATCGCTGGGTTCTGGAACAGCTCCGCGTGCGCCACAATGATCTCGAGGGCTAGCATCAGTTGCTCCTCCTCCCTGTCCTCCTCCACAAACTCCGCTTTGGAGACGGGTTTCTTTGCATTGCGGATGGCAACGGTCTTACCTTGTTCGAGAACGTTGGACAGTAGAGGAAGCAAGTACACCAGCGTGACAAGGTCGAATGGCTGCTGTGAACACAGGAACTTGATCCGGAATAAAACACGTGACACGAGCTCCAGAATGTCCTCTTGCTGGAATCTCTTCTCAATGAGCCCGATATCGCTGATGCGCAGCGTGGCAACACCCACAAGCTGTTGCAAGTGCTCTAGACGCGCAGTCTGGACCGATGAGAGGTTCAAAAAGGCCTCCGTCGCAACGCTGCCACAAAGCAGTTGCGTCACGGGCACTGACAACACCTCCACCAGCCCGTTCACTGCAGAAGCGACCCAGTGCTCCTTGCCATTGTCGAGCGAATGAGATCTCGCCAGAGCATTAACGATGCCAATCGACCGTGTGAGTTTGCGGTAGATGCCATCGACACGCTTTCTGATGGCAGACTCCTTGGCAAGTTGCTCGTTGACAACAGCCTGCTCCTCTTTGCTGAGCTTCTTGCCGCCCTTTTTGGCAACCTCCTGTCTGACACTCTCCTCCCACTTGCGAGTTTCGTAGTCCTTGGAGTTCTTATTCTCAGCCTTCTTCTTGGGCTCCAGCACATTCACCACAAGCTCGCCTTCAACACCCTTCCAGATCTCTACATCCTGCTGCGATAGAGACCCCAGTAGAGAGGCTGAAATATCGCTGTGTATGAGCTCCTGAAGAAGCGGAGTCACTGCTCCAGGGTCGATGAATGCCATCGTGGCTGCGGCTTCACACGCGGCTTCGTATACACCAGAGTCGTGCATCTGCTGAGAGGCACTGAGCAGCGTCTCGGCAATAGAGTTGATGATGGTGGCGTGGTACTCTTTAGCCACGTAGCCAGGGTCGATGTTGCTGTTAAGCACAAGCGGGATCCACGACCCGAGATCCTTGTTGTGGCATGCAACGATGATCTTGGCGAGATTCTCAGTAAGAATCTCAGGGTTGAGAGAGTCCTGTGCAAACGCATGGAAGGCAGAGGAGAGCCGCCCATAGGCAAACTCGAGCCCGTGATCCTCTCTGGTGAGAAGAATGTCGTCAGCAGCAAGCACGATCGACTCTCCAATTACGCCCTGGTTCAGAGCATATGCGCTAGACAACTTTTTGATGTTCAACCGTACGAGCTCAGGGGTGGATGACTTGGCCAGGATAAAGGAGACCCATGCTCTCCCCAATGCGGCAGATGGCTGCGTAACATCCATAGTGGCGGAGAAAAGGGCCTCCACAAACCAGAGCTTCTCGTCTGTTGATGAGAGCTTAGAGTAAACTCTGGCGTTGGTGAGGATCGATGGCTTTTCGCCATTCGCAAGTGCCTTGGTGAAGACATCGCTAACGTCAACAGACTCGCGAATCGTATTGGCAACGCTCAGCGTCACGTATGGAACGATAATGCCCTTGATGTTGTTTGTTGGGTTGGAGATGATGTCTTCGAACGCCGTCACCATCGTTGGGAAAAGCCCAGCAGCAAAATCCCTCACAGTCTGCGAGTCGTGCTCTTTGTAGTGCACACCAAAGTTTGAGTACCACAGTCTTCTGAGCTGGATTTTGGTATCCTTGAAGCCCTTAGTGATGGTGGCCTCCGCATCCTTGGGGAGCGTGCCCCGCTCCACAAGCTCAATGACGTGTGCAAACAGGGCGTTGAGCGAGGCATTTAGAGAAATCTCGTTCTGGTCCTTTGAGGCAAGTGGTAGAATGGCATTCACGAGCTTGGTAGATACAGCGTTAGAGGCTGGTACAGCAGCGGCAACACCATAGTAGAGTGCCTTTTGGTCAGCAGACGATACTGTCTTGAGCGTCTTGAGAAGCTCCTCCGCAATGATAGCAGTAGTCTCTTCAGAAGTTTCGCTCTTTAGCACAGTAAGAAGGTTCTTCTGCGCGAGGGGGCGCACGGCATCTTTGGAGCTTTTAAGGTTGGCGAGAAATTGTGACAGAAGCTTAGAGTTGCAAACTAGCTGTGCCACATCTCCTGAGATGCTGGAGAGCAGACCTTGCGAGAGTGTAAGCGCAGCCTCCGAAGAACGAATGATTGCCTTCTCAAGGGCAGGGACAACAATGGAACTCAGAGTGTCCTGGGAGACAGTTCCAAAGAACGGTCCCAGGAGGCTGACGTTCGCTGCCGGTGCCTTGGCTGCAAGAATGGTCTTAACGTAGAACTCCACCACGAGCTTCGAGTCATCTTCGGACATAACACCACTCAGCACACTCAGAAGTGCAATAGAGGCCTCAACAGAGCCCTTGGATGATGTTGCGGCCTTGACCAAAACAGATGTCTGTGATTGAGTAAGACTTGATGCCGCCCGCGTTGCGCCGTGTAGGATGAACTTTCTAATTCTCTCCTTGTGTTTGGATTCCCCGATCCCAAGGTATACAACCTCGAGGATTTGGAGTTGTAAAGTGGCAATGCTGTCTAAAATGCCATTGAATGAGTCTTTTGATGCAAATGCGGAGGTGATGCCGTTGACATAGCTCGATACAGTGGCCATGTCCTCTAATGCCACAGACTTGTGCTTCAGTGTAGCCTTAACCAGCTCGCTCACCACAGGACCGAGCGAGTCCGGTCTTTTTTCAATGGCCTCCACCAGGATCTGTGTGGCAATGATTCTGGCCTCCTTTTCTGTGAGACGTGCATAGTTTCCCACAATGATGCGCTGGATGAAAGCGAGTGGCTTGTCGCCCTCCACTTCCCTCACATAAGTTGCCAATTTCTGCAACGTTTCCAGCTTAGACTGGCGGGAAGAGAGAAACAGATCCCGCTCTAAGGTCTGGATCCACTCTGGCCCCTCCGTCATCTCTATGTACAATGATAAGTTACCAAGGGGATAATTTTTCAGATCGGGCACCACGGCATAAGTGTCGCGCCCGCGCTCTCTATGCTGCGTACTTTCCCTCGAAAAGTGATTTTCCATTCTTCTTCTTTTCCTTATCAACTATTACAGCCGATGAGGAGAGGCTATAGTTAGATCATCCGTTGTTGGCACAGGCTCTGCCTGTGCGGACGCTGTGGATTGTATCGTGGCCTTCACCACCCTATAACGATACTGCATATGTCTACTGAGGCTGGGTTGATCCAATGTATGTTGTATACTTGTTTCTGTGTATATGTTCTACTATGTGTCAATGTTTGTCTATTTATACAATTGCTTTGTCTACAGGCACTTATTTTAGATGATCACCAACCTCTCCATGGGATCCAGACGTCGCACACCTTGTCATCGTCGTCAAGAATGTAGAAGGCGTTGAAGGAGTCAGCGGTGATGCACGAGTGATTAGGCAAGATCTTCACCTTGGTGTCAATTGGGATGAAGGATGGCTTCTCTCCCTCAATTGGGTTGAGAATACCGTGAACCTGCGACATACGCTCGAGGAACCAGCCGCCATCACCAGACACCACCTTACCGAAGCCGGGGAACTTGCGCGAAGTCTCTCTGGACATCACAATGACACCTGCGTTAATGAGGATTTCGCCGATGTCGTTCTTACGGCCTGGATACTGCGAAAGCACAGATGCTACCACAGAGCAGGCAACCTTGTCCTCAGTAACGCACCCAGTCGACACCTGTTGGAGGTCACAGAAAGGATAGTTACCAGCGTGGAACTCGACTTCGCACTTGATACTCTCGATGATCTCAACGATGCGGGCGTTGGTCTCCTCAAAGACGTGATGCTCGAGCGAGTGCAATGTTGGGGTAGCACCAACGGAGACAACAAGCTTAGACAGATCAAAGGATGGGATGCTCTTCTCGAGGGTATCCAGACCCTTCTTCACAGTCTCAAGCTCGCCCAACAAGCAGTCTTCAGCCTCGGCAAAGTTGTTACAGCCGTATGAGTGGCCAGAGTGGGCGTAGAAACCGTAAAGCTCCACGTTCTCAGCCTCGTTGATGACCTTAAGCACCTTTGTCAGATAGTCAATGTCGACGATACCTGCTCTGGCAGTGCCAGCATCCATCTTGACAATGACGGACCATGGCTTGTCCGAAGGATGCGTGGCCTGGAACTTCTGCAGGAGCTCAATCTGGTCTGTAGAGTCACAGTGCATTCTAAAGTACTTGATCTTCTTTCTGAGCTCGTAAATTTGCACAAGCGAGTCCGAGGTGTAGTCTGGCAATCCGAAGATGATGTCGTCCACAAACTGCTCACCGGTCTTCTCCTGGTAGTCCACAACGGCCCATGCCTCCTTGAGAGTTGACACCACAATCGACGAGTGCTTCTCACCAGTGTATCCTGGGAGATCGTATCCCATCTGCATACGGGTTCCCTCGATGGTCTTGTGAGTCTTAACGTGACCTCTGAAGCGGGCCTTCATGGCACCGACACGGTCGAGCATCCGCTTGCAGTGGCCCTCGATCACGCTCTTCTTAAGAGTGAAGGCTGGGGTCGGCAAGGACTCCCATGACTGGCCCTTGTACTTGCTCAAGAGCAGGTCAGTAATGTCTGGCGATGGGAAAGCGTCAAGAGGGTTAATGAAGGACATGTTGGATGGAGATT
This sequence comes from Petasospora adriatica, assembly GCA_030558135.1. Lineage (NCBI taxonomy): Eukaryota > Fungi > Ascomycota > Saccharomycetes > Phaffomycetales > Wickerhamomycetaceae > Petasospora > Petasospora adriatica. Next base: position 233,649 of record JAJMRX010000011.1, on the reverse strand, counting down.
TGAAAGTTTAGCGGATCTACATCGTTTATATCCTCCCACGGATAAAGGTCGCCGATAGCGATGTGGCGCGTATCAGCACGGTGTGCCATCGCCGACGCTTTCCACCGATACCCGATTGACAAGTGGAGAAATGGGCATCCCATTCCGGGAGGAAGCGAGGGCGTAGTCAGCGCTTAAATAGTGGCTTGAAGTATACAGAATGACTGGAGTAGGTTGATCCTATCCTGAGGTTCCATATTATGGAGCTGTCTTCAGTGCTCCGAATTTCTTTTCAAGAAGCGGAGATTTGTCCCATCACATCGTGGATTACGATCGCGTTACAGCTGGTGGGTACGTGCAGCGCCTACACAGGGCCGTATGGAGGCCTGTGACAGATTAATAGCCAGTCGGCGTGAGTCACTTGGAATACGGTGGAGACGAATTGGGCGTATGACCATTTGGCCGTGGTGTATAGGTGTGCACCAGCTCAACTGTAATTCTCCAGTGGGATAACATAGGGACGACATTTCAGAATGGTGGCGATGGTCCAGCTCTTCGTATCAAGGAATCTGGAGCTAAATGACCAGCCTTGGACTCGGACCGCGGCTGGAGTGAGTTTTTGAGGTTAGCCACTTGGTCTGGCCTCCTTCTACATCGCATCATCTCCATGACGACGGTCCCACACAACTTCTAGGGAGTGATCGTCACCACCCCGCGTTGAGCTTATGATCCCTGTTAGCGATAGAACGAGTGAGTGTCATTACGTTGAAGCCACTCGGCTCAGTAAGCTTGACTAGTCGTCCGGCCTCATACGACACCGAGGCACGAGAGCTTAGGCCCCTTCCCGAGGTGTAGTGCCCCAGGTCGCTACTAGAGAATTCTACTCCATAATACTGCAGACGCCTTACTCAGACGCACGGTGGTCTATGGTTCTGGTTGCCCTGGAGCTACGCCAAACAATTGGCATCCTCCGCCAGGGGGGCATCACCATTCTATGGGCATATCTCAGCGTCACAGCCTTTAGCTGGTGATGTTACAGTCTTTTGCCAGCGATGCCACAACCTTTGGATAATCTCAGGGTCCACAAGGCTTCAAGCCAGCTTTCGATCAGTCCAGCAAGAGCCCAATCATTCAGCTATCTGCATGGAGATTACATGGATTCTCTCGTATGTATCTGTAAGCAAGTCATTTATCTCGCACTCCGAGATTGGTGGAGGTGTGGCTAAAAGGGCTGAACTTTGAGGAAAAGCTGGTTCGTGAGAAAGGAGACGGAGCTGGTTGGCTGGCTCAGTGGATGGCTGGCAGAGCACAAGCTTGTCTCGATGATTGCCCCTTACAATGGTACAGAGCCGGTTCCATCGAGTCTCGTAACCAGATCACTAAACTAGACATCCTGCAGCCCCGCATTATGACATGGCTGTAGACAACGGGCTGAGGCGGTAAAGAACGCCAAGTTCTGAGTGGTTCCTACGCGTTCCACCTCTGCTGGTGCCTTTAGAGTTGACAGTGCGAAATGTGCGAGGCGGTTACGATCGATTTTATGGAGATCAGTAACATTATGGCCAAAGAACAATTCACGATCTAGCTCCATCACCACACATGTTCAAAGCATGCAAAGAGCACCATTGAAATCTCCATCACTGTCCCGACATTTGCCATCTTGTAGAATTTTGACAACATTCGAATTGCGGTGAAGCGCCCGTCAAACAGCCGCGCCGCTAGAATGTGGGTATCAAAGATACAGACCAAATACCCTTTTGGGAAAACGCTTGTGACGAAAGCCGTCACGAAGGCAGAGCCCAACAACTTGCGGTCCCCACATCCCGGAGACTATATAAGCTGGCGATTCCCTCCCCCATGAGTAACTATCAAGCATCTCACTCAGCTACCAACGAGCACCTGCTACAAGATGTCTGCTAGAGCTCCACTCATTACGGTGATGGAGAACATTGACGACGGGCTGGACATGATCCAGGACTATGAGAAACAGCCGCTGGACGATGAGTTCAAGCCCGAGTCGCTAGGATCGCTCGTGCCAGCGTCCTACTCCTCATCGGAGGAGTTTGACGTTGAGGACACAGACAGCGACGAGAGCGAGCTGAACAAGCTTGAGATATCTGAAGAGGAGATGAACGAGACTGTGGAGGGGAACGCGCAGACTGTGGAGACTCGTGGACGTCCCTCATCGTGTGTCTTTGTGGCAAGTCTTGCCTCTGGGCTGTCTGACGATGAGCTCTCAATGTCTGTCACTAAGCACTTTGAACAGTACGGAGAGCTCTCCCTGGTGAAAGTGCTGAGAGACCCTTCAAACAGGCCGTATGCCTTTGTGCAATACACCAACGACGCAGATGCCAAGTACGCGCTGGCACAGGCTCAGCACACGGTGCTCAACGGCAGAGCCATCCGGTGTGAGCCTGCTAGGGTCAACCGAACCCTCTTCCTCTCCACGTGCAACGGAGAGCTCGTCTCCAATAAGCAGATGCGCGACACCTTGGAGAAGTATGGCGAGATTGAGCAATTAGTTGGGTCCACAGACTCCTCTTTCAAGAAGGCCAATCTCAACGAGGCGTGGTTTGCACAGTTTGCCTATCGTGAGGATGCGATCCGTGCCTATGCCAATCTTCGTGTCTCCTCTGACTGGGCTGTTGAGTGGGCACAAAACATTGACCACCCATCGCGTGTCCCTGAGCACGATACCGATGACCTCGAGATTGACAAGTACTCCATCTTTGTGGGCCAGTTGAGCAGCAAGGTGACGAAGCCGCTGTTGCAACAGCGCTTCTCCAAGCATGGCAAGATCCAGGATATTGTCCTCATCATGAAGGCTGGCAACAACTTTGCCTTTGTGCGCTTCGCCACAGAGAAGGCTGCCGCCTCTGCCGTGGAGAGAGAAAACCACGCCATGCTACTGGACAAGACTATGCACGTGCAGTACCGGGAGACCCACCACGCCCGGGGCCACAAGCGTGAGGGCGGCGATGGGCCTAAGCTGGCGCTAGCGCCTCCCCCAGTGAACCTCGCCCCTAGAAGAGCCAGCACCGGTTCTGGCTACGGTAAGGTGGCATCGCACTACCGGTCCTCCCCGCTAAGCATCAAGCCCTTCTACCCTCGAGGCTTCAACACCGCCCATCACGCCACCCACCGGTCCGTCTCCTTCAGTCATCCGGACAAGAAGCCAGACGTGCACACCCCCGTTTCATCTCCAAGCAGCCACACCGTGAACTCTGCTAATGGTGAGGCCAAGTCCGTGGTGTCTGCCACGACGGTGTCTGCCTCAGAGCACCCGGAGCTCACCAAGGCCAGAAAGCGGCCGATGGGGCCCAATATGCCATCTCCCTTCTTCTTCTACCCTTACGGCCCGCCACCAGGCAAGGAGATGTACGACCATGGAACGTACCCTGTTCCTTACTCGTACCCGTACTTCTACCCTGACCAGGCGATGGATTACGGGGCGCCCGTGCCACCAGCTCCGTACTACACGTACTACGGAATGCCACCAGCGCCCAACGGCGGCGAGGATCCTGTTGAGGAGACGCTGGAGACGCCGGAGCTTGACTACTAGGCTGGTTTTGTTTTTTTACTTCTGTGCTCTGGTAGCACCACAAGTTTGTGCTTGTTTCTGATCAAGTGTAGTGGCTGTAGTGGAGGCCAGTGGGCCAATTAGTTGCAATGTCGTGTAGTTTACCAGCTACCGGCCAGTGGTTAGTGGCACGCCTGGTAATTTTGGTGGCCCAAAGATGTCGCTAGGCGTGTTATTTTGCCTCAACCGCGAAGCCAACCCACCATGACGTCCCGCATACTGGAGAACGTGTACTCAAAGAAGGACACTCACCTGTTCCGGCACTTCTGTGGTGAGGATGACGACGAGCCTCTGGAGACGAGAGAGGTGGATCTGGGCGCAGTGTTGAACCAGAGCGCTGGCGAGCGTGCGTCGCTCTTCTACAACGAGCAGAGCAGCGCCACGACCCAGGCTGTGCTCCAGTCCACCAAGCCCTGGACCAAGGACCCCAACTACTTCCAGCAAGTGCACGTGTCGTCGCTAGCGCTCCTCAAGATGACGATGCACGCCAAGAGCGGCGGACCCATCGAGGTGATGGGGATGCTGACGGGCAAGCTCGTCAAGAACGGCATTGTGGTGATGGATGTGTATCCGCTACCCGTGGAAGGTACTGAGACACGTGTCAATGCCCAGGCTGAGGGGTACGAGTTCATGGTACAGTACCTGGACTCACTCAAGAAGGCGGGCAGACACGAGAACATTGTAGGCTGGTACCACTCGCACCCGGGCTACGGTTGCTGGCTCTCTGGTATCGATGTCAGCACGCAGTCGCTGAACCAGAAGTTCCAGGACCCGTACCTGGCGATTGTGGTGGATCCGCTAAAGACCCAGGCCAATGGGCTAGTGGAGATCGGCGCCTTCCGCACTTACACAGACGAGTACGTCAAGAGCAGCAAGAGCTACGGGGTGCCCTCCTCGCCGGCAGTGAGGAGTACTCCAAAGAGGGGGAGGGCTGACATCCCCGAGGAGAAGTTCCGGGACTTTGGCATGCACGCGTCCAAGTACTACGCGCTGTCTGTGGAGGTGTTCCGCAGCGATGTCGACCACATGGTTCTCTCCAACCTGTGGAACAAGTTCTGGATCACGAGCCTTGTTGAGGGGACGAGCGACGGTGAGAAGCGAGCCGAGATGGAGGCATTTCTGAGGGAGAGACTTGTGGATCTCGAGCGCAAAGTGGATTTGCTGGGCCGGTCGGAGATGAAGCCGGCGGCTCGTGCCAGACGAGCGTACGAGCTGGAGCGGTTCCCGGAGTCCCGTCCCCGGGCTCTCTTCACGAGGCCCGAGCTGATGGGCCGGTACCGGGGGAAGGAGCCCGAGTCAGACGGGAGTGACTCGGAGATGAACGACGCCGACTCGGACCTCGACAAGCACGAGACGGACGACGACCGGTCGGGCTCAGTGGGGCCGATGCCAGTGGCGAGAAGAAGGGCCAGACGTACGCAGGAGCCTGGTGCTCCCGAGGCTCAGAGTGTGAAGCAGAGGAAGGAGAACGAGAGGGTCAAGACTGCGGCGGCGGAGGCAAGCCGCAGCCTCGTCAACCTCAAGCTACAGGAGATTGTGTTCCTGAATGAGTAAAGCTACGAATGCAAGTGTAGAGCCCTGCGTAGTCTCGGGGTCCGCTGCAATCTCCATCACCGTAGTCTATTGTGGAGAAGCGCCTAAGTCCGAGTGCGGAGTACATACGCTGCGGAGATCCAGAGCCAATCAGCGCGCGCAGATCTGGAGGCAGCCTCCACAGCCACCAGGGGTCCCTGGGCGTTGATCACAGAAATCCGCCAAGGTGGGGATGGCCAAGAGGGGAGAGTATTCCTTTTTCTTCGCCAGTTGGCCAGTGTGGGGCGCGCGCCGGTGCCCAATACGGTAGGAGGCGTCGTGCTGCGGCGCCAATTGGCGCGAGGCTCGTGCGCCGATTCGCGCAAGCACAGCGCCAGAGTTCCGAGACGTCAACTACTCTGCGTTTTCTCCCAGAGGTCAGCTACACCACAAAGAGCTACAAATGGGTCTAGGGCCTGGTGCAGAGTTTGCCCCAGCAACTTCACACTTAGAGACTAGAGAGAGCACGCCCACGATGGAGAAACTGGTGCCGATGAAGGACCAGAACGCTCTTGTGATGGGCGACGGCAAGGTGTATAAAATCCAGAAAGTGCGCCAACGGCGGATCCACTCGTGTGTGCCATGTCACCAGCGTAAGGTCAAGTGTTCCCGTGAGCATCCGGTATGCCAGAACTGTACCAAGAACGAACTGGAGTGCAAATACTTTGTCAACGACCGGGTGTCCCGTGGCAAGAAGAACAACGAGGCTGACCCAGCTGCGGTACAGCGCCGTAAGCAGGAGCTCAAGGGGTACATGCAGAAGGCCAAGTCGCTCACCACCACCCCGTCTGTGCCAGTGCACATCTTGCCGGACTCCGGCTCGGAACAGGAGTCTCCCAAGGAGAAGAGCCTCACTTTCTCAGACTCGGACAGCGCCAGCAACGAGAGTCTGTCTCCGCCTAAGCTCAAGGCACAGGTTCTCCCCACCGACAAGGAGGCTGTCCCGCTAAGCAACGCTATCCTCAACGACTTTAGGCAGACCCCCACACAGGAGATGTTCCCGAACGGGTTCAGTAACACACACGCCGTCTCCACAGCACTCAACTTGCAGAGCCAGACGGTGCCCGTAATACTGCTACGGAAGCCGCACATCATCCCTAATTGGAAGCTCGAAGAAATCTACGGGTGCCTGCCTACTAAGGAGCGGTCCTATGGGCTCGTCAAACGGTACGCCTCTAGCGTGCACCCTGTGCTGCCGCTGCTGGACTTGAAGGAGTTTCTGGTGGAACACGATGCCTTCTGGGAGGGCCACGTGGAGAACAAAATGGAGTTTGTCTTGCTGCTGTTTGCAGTGCTCTACGCAGCCTCCAAGGATGAATGCTTCGAGTTCAGCTACGACGAAATCACAAAGTTCGAGCTCAGCAACGAGATCCACCGCTACCTCCGCGTTGCCCGTAGCGTGATGCTGGCAATCAAGTACCCTCACAAGTACTCGCTGCGTGTTTTGCAGGCGTCTGTGATTATTCACAGCACTTTGGAGAACCCACACCTCGTGGACATTGGCATTCTCGTGCGCATAGCACACTCCATCAACTTGCACAGAGACCCAGCCACTTTCCACAGCATCTCAGACCCGGCCTTGGTACATCTACGGCGGCTGCTGTGGTGGGAGATTTTCTATCTCGACTGCATGGTTGCACTCAAGCAGATGTCCACTCCGCTCATCAGAATGGATGAGTTCGATACCTCGCTGCCTGTGGAGTTTGTGGACAACAGCGTACGTGCTGAGACGTGTTTCCTCAATGGCAAATTCCGGTTCGCCATGATTGTGAACGAGCTCACTCGTTTCATCTACGGGATCCAGATCTTGCCTTTCAACACGATCCAGGTTCTCAAGCAGAAAATCCTCGACTTGCACATGAGTTGCCAGGCCTCCATCATGAGCCTAGACAGCACAGACAAGTCGTCGTACGAGCAAAAGACGTTTGTGGACTGGGCCAAGTACATGCTCAACGGGTACTGTGACCGTGCGCTTTTACTGTTGCAGAAGAAGATTGTGCTTTCAAACGTGCTCAACACGGGAGAGCAGGGCAACAGCGTTGTGTTCCACTCGAGTTACGACCAGATGGTGAACAAGCGCTCCTTTGAGAGCCTCAACTACACGTTTGACGATCTCGCCAACAATCTGATTCCAGCATCGCTGCACTACCTGTACGAGTTCCTCAAGAGCAACAACGATGACATTTACAACCGGTTCAACTGGGAGATCCGCAACAATTTGCCGTTTGATGCGATTGTGCTCGTGCTCACCAATTTGATTTCCGATTTGGAAAAGAACAGGGACCCAATGTACGAGCTGCGCAACGATATCCGCTACCACCTGCTGGACAAGGTGATTGACCTCATCTTCATCAAGTTCGACAACAAGAAGCGGTCCATCATCAAGAACTGCTTCACGCTGATCCGCTACCTCTTCCAGATGCTGCGGCTGCGCTACCTACGCAACGACCCGAACGCCAACCTCGTGGACTTCAACATCGCCTACACTGAGCAGGTGATTCCGAAGCCGGTAAGCAGCCAAAGCTCCAGAGTATCGCAGACGCTTTTCCCACTGCCACACACCACATCGTGTGCTCAAGTAGCACCAAGGGCGATGCGTGCCATCTCTGGCCACACGCAGTCAATCAGCTTTGCGCCAGTACAGCAGTTTGGCAACGTGAGCCTGAGCGACATGTTTGTCAACGGGCTCACAAGCGACGTGCTCTACCAGGCTGTGGAGGTGCCAGCTGTGGATGACGGCTACAAGGAGCACGAGCTGCAACGGATCAAGTCGCAGATCACACGCTTCCTTAGAGAGGAGCGCCTGCCTGACGACGACCGCTTCAACAACAAGTTCTACATCCAGATTGAGAACGAGGTGAAGGAGCTCATTGAGCGGCTCGTCTAGAGGGTGTAATTACGAAATGTACGACTCACGAAGGTTGCTTAGCTAAGGGAATGCGCGATTAGGGATTTACGAACGCGAACCGTTGCGCAAAAGGATCGCCTGCGCCTCTATCAGTAATCGCATCTATACCCACAGCTCCATATTCAGCTCCATATTCAAATCCTCTAGCCACCCCCGTACCGATGAAGGAGGCGCTCTTTGAAGCGCACACGGCCAGCTCGGATGAGCCGCGGCTCTCCTTTGCGCAGATCGACCCGGTTGCTGTGCACGTGCGAAGCCTCTCTGTGGCGGCTACAAGCTCCAAGCTCTTCAAGTTCAGGGATCTGGAGAAGAGTGCTGGCAGTGCTAAGCGCATCTTGCAAGAGACCTCGTTCGATCTGCCTGCGGGCTCGCTGATGGCCATCATTGGCGGCTCGGGCTCGGGCAAGACTACGATGCTCAACGTGCTAGCCAACCGCTCCTCGAGCTCCACTCTACTCAAGACTGGCGATGTTCTCTTCAACGGCGGCGGTCTCGACACCGTGCGGAGTGCCTACGTTGTGCAACAGGACATCCTCTCGCCCAACCTGACGTGCCGTGAGACTCTCCGCTACGCAGCAGAGCTGAGGCTGCCAGACTCCACTACTCACGAGGAGAGATTCCAGCTTGTGGAGGAGGTGATTCTGGAGCTCGGGCTCAAGGAGTGTGCCGCTACTGTGGTTGGCGACTCCACGCACAAGGGTCTCTCTGGCGGCGAGAAGCGTAGGCTCAGTATTGGGATCCAATTACTGGCAAACCCCTCGATGCTCTTCCTGGATGAGCCCACCACGGGCCTCGATGCCAACTCGGCCTACCTGCTCATCAAGACGCTCAAGAACTTGGCGCAGAGAGGCCGTACCATCATCGTCAGCATCCACCAGCCCCGCTCAGACATATTCTTCCTCTTTGACCGGCTCGTGATCCTCTCACAGGGCAATACCGTCTACGCACACAGCGTGGAGGGCGTGCTCTCGTACTTTGAGCAGTTTGGCTACTTTGTACCCGAGAGCGTCAACCCAGCAGACTACCTCATCGACATCACTGCGGTTGATGTTCGTACAGCATCTTCCGAGCAGGAGGGGCTCGTCAGGCTAGCAGAGTTTGCTGAGCACTGGAAGTCCTACAGTCTCGGGATCCTGAAGCCAGTCTCGCAGAGTACGGGCCAGAAGGTTGTTCAACGGCGGGCTCCCTTCATGCGAGAGCTTTCGATCCTCACCAAGCGGACGCTGTCGCTGACCCTCAGAGACAAGTCTACGCTCTTGTCGCTGTACTCTGAGTCCATCTTCATGGGTATTATTTGCGGCTGGGTCTACTACAAGCCTGGCGGAGACCTGGCTGGAATGCGGACTGTGGCTGGTGCCATCTACTCCTCGTGTGCCTTACAGGGCTACCTGATGCTTCTCTTCGAGACGTTTCGGCTGTGCCACACAGACATCAAGGTGTTTGATAGGGAGCACGCAGACCACTGTGTGACACCGGTGGGATTCCTCATTTCACGCCGTATCGCAAAGCTCTTCATCGAGGACTTTGCCGTGACGATGCTCTTTTCGTGCATCACCTACTTCATGTACGGGCTGGACCCAAAGGCTAACAAGTTCTTCATCTACTGGCTGATCGTTTTCCTCACCCACCTCACATCGATGACTGGCGCCATGTTTGCCGTTTCTGTGTCACGCAACTACGCCATCGCGAGTCTCATAGCCAACCTCAACTACACTTTGCAGAGTTTTGCGTGTGGCTTCTTTGCCAATGCGCAAACAATGCCCGTGTACGTTCGCTGGACCAAGTACGTGGCGTACCTGTGGTATAGCTTTGGCGCGACGATGGTGAACCAGTTTGCAGGCTATATGGGCTCTTGCCCCTATAGTGAGCCCAGCGCATGTGTGAGTTACACGGGGGAAGCCATTCTGGAGCAGTACGGCTTTGCCCGGAGTCACTGGATCGTGGTGTGTGTCTTCGTGGTACTGGCATGGTCGCTCTTCTTCTACGTTGTTGCCGGAGTCCTGCTCTCGGTAAAGAAGGTGGACGTCACTCTCTCGAAGCAGATTAAGGCTGCTAGAGAAGAGGTCCACGAGACTAAGCGAAGCCAGTCGACAGGAGACCCTATTGACGTGACTATCACGAACCTCTTCCTCAGTGTCAAAGTGAGACGTCTGGAAAAAGTTATCCTCAGCGGGATTGATGCCTCTTTCAAAGCGGGCAAGCTGAATGCCATCATGGGTCCCTCGGGCTCGGGGAAGTCCTCGCTGCTGAACTTGGTGTCTGGCCGGCTTTCTTCGGACCTTGTAAACCGATACCAAAGCAGTGGACAGATCCTTTTCAACGAGTTGCAAGTTTCATCTACCATGATGAATGCTGTGTGCTCGTACGTGTCACAGGATGACGACCATCTGCTATCAACTCTCAGCGTTCGGGAAACGCTGCAGATGGCTGCGAATCTGCGACTGCGGAATGTGAGCCCGTCAGAACGAGTGGCCATTGTGGATGACGTTATTAGCAAACTGGGACTCAGAGGCTGTGCTAACACGCTGATAGGCAGCGAGTTCATCAAGGGTATCAGTGGTGGAGAGAAGCGCAGAGTGTCGATCGGGATTCAGCTTCTCAACGACCCACAAGTGCTCTTCTTGGACGAGCCCACGTCGGGACTTGATGCCTTTACAGCAGCTACCATCTTGGAGATTTTGCAAGCCCTGGCAGACCAGGGCAAGACTGTCATCATGACGATCCACCAGCCGCGGTCTGATCTCTTCACCAAATTTGGCCAGGTGCTGTTGCTCTCCAAGGGAGGCAAAGTGGCCTACAACGGGCCTCAGATGGGCATTGTGGAGTACTTTACCGGGCTTGGGTACCCCTGTCCGAAACTCACAAACTCTGCAGACCACATCTTGGATCTCATCTCTCTCAACTTGCAGTCTGCAGAGAATGAGGACCGCTCCCGCAAACGTATTGCACAGCTGCTGGAACGCTGGGACGAAGAGCCCAAGCCACAAGTGGAGTCAAGGGCCATCTCCGAGAGAGAATTCCACACCACTTTCAGTCGCTATGTTCGCAGGCGGTGTGGCTTCGTGCCTGCGCTAATCGAGTGTACGAAGCAGTTTGTCATCACCACAATGCGGAACAAGGAGGTGGTTAACGCCAAGATATTCAACGCCCTCGGTGTCGGGATAGTGGTTGCCCTCTACCTGGCACCGCTCAGAACAAACTACAACGGTATCCAGAACAGGCTGGGAGCCATTCAGCAAACGACAGCTCTGTACTTTTGCGGTATGCTAAACAATCTCGCGGCTTACCCTGAGCAGAGAAACTACTTTTACCACGAGCACGACGACCGTGTCTATGGGGTACTGCCCTTCTTCCTCAGCTACTTGCTCGTGGAGATCCCCTTTGACATTGTGGCAGCGATGCTGGTCTCCACCTTTTTCGGGCCCATCATCGGACTCCCACGGACTGCAGAGATGTATTTTGCCCTTGTCTACACTACTCTGATGACGCTCATGTGTGGTGAGAGCCTGGGCATCATCACCAACACGCTTTTCATGGAGGCCGGGTTCGCCGTCAACACGGTGAGTGTGGTGCTGTCTGTGGGTGTCTTTATGGCTGGTATCATGTCTCTGCACATGAACAGCTTCCTCAAGGGAGTCAACTACATGAGTCCGCTCAAGTACATGGTTGCGATTCTCATCAACATGGGCTTCCCGGACGATCTCGAGTTCACGTGCGACGATACAATGCGAGATGCCGCTGGCAACTGCCTGCTGGGTACAGGCAGACAAGTGCTGGAGACTTATGGACTCAAGCAGGAGTACACATCGTACTTTGGCGTTTTGCTTTGTGTCGCCGTGATCTACCGGCTCATTGCGTACGCGCTGCTGCGTGTGCGGACGCTAAAGCTCGACATTGGTGTCTTTAGGGCAGCCAAAGTGTAAATAGTGACGATTTACAAATATTGTAGTTGCTTCAGAGCCAGAATCGTTAGAGAGTTGTCGCGGCCCACCAGCGTCACGGTATAGTCATTCTGCCATAAATGGCCGTGAAACTTTCGATGCTGTGGCCAGGCGGCGACAGGCGCGAAAGGCGGTTCGATTCGCGCGGGATCTGTTAAAATGATGATTTACAATCGGATGTGAACAATCTCTTAGCCAAAGGCTGTGAGGAAAAACCGTTGCCTTCCTACTGAAACAGAACTCTTTTTTTTCCCACCATGTCCAAGTGGAAACCGGTCAACGTGAACCCAGACGAGGCAGATGACTTTGACCTCGAGCCTGACGTAATTGAGCCCGACGACCCAAAGCCCCAGCCAAGGGCCAACCCGCAACCGGCCAGCACACCCGCAAACGCACAGTCGAGCTTCTTCAACTTCACATCCTTCGCCACACCAAACATTGACCTCTCCAACATCGCCAACCCTCTCCAGAACGAGCAGGTGAGAGAACACGCCTTCACTGGGGGTGACACGCTGGACGAGCCCGTGTGGCGGACTTTGGAGAGAGACCTCACCGCCATTGGCAAGAGGCTGCTGAGCGTAATCTGGCCAGCGTCGCTTTCCAAGCTCGCCAAGGTCCAGCAGCACAATCTGCTGATAGCAGCGAGAAACGCCGGCCTCAATGTCGGGGTCAACTTTGACCCGCTCGAGCAGGACCTCGAGAACGACGTCACAGCCGCAGTGGACGACTCGGAGCTCAAGACGCTGGACTGGGACCTGTGGGGGCCGCTGATGTTCATTCTGACCTTCTCTGTGATTATCGGGCTGCTCTCGCCCACAGACTCGAGCTCGCACGTCTTTTCCGGCGTCTTTGCCCTGGTGTGGGCTGCGCTGGCCGTGATGGCCTTCAACATTCAGCTCCTGGGAGGCACAATCTCCTTCTTCAATGCTCTCTCCACCACGGGCTACGCGCTCTTCCCGCTGCTGATTCTGGCCACTGTCTCCATCTTTGTGCGCCTCAGCTTTGTGCGCTTTGTGGTGTACCTTGTCGTGGAGGCCTGGGCTGTGTACGCAGCCACTGTCAACCTCAAGGTGAACGGAGTACTCCCAGGCCGGATCTTCCTCGCTATTTACCCAGTGGGGCTGGTGTACGCCACTCTGGGCTGGCTTTGTGTCATCACATAGCGATAACTTTTTTCAATCTACACCAGGAATATGCTATGCCTAATCATGCTATGCTAGTACCGCTTAAAGCGCTTGGACCGCCCGCTCTTGCCCACGTACCGCTTGTTCTTGCCGAGCGAGCTCGTCGGTACCACGGGGCCCATCTTGAAGCGCCGGTCCTTCACTGGCGACTTGCCTGGCTTTGGCCTCTGTATCTTTGTCTTGGTCTGGGCCTGCGTCTGGGCCTGGGCCTTGGTCTGGGTCTCGGCCTTGGTCTCAGTCTTGCTCTTAGTCTCCTTAGTCTCAGCCTTGGTCTCGGTCTCGGGACTAGTCCCGCGCTTCGTCAGCCTCGTGTAAATCAAATAGTACGCTGACGAGTCCCTCAGCGCAGCCTTCTCCGAGATGGCGTTGATGTACTCATCGTCGTAGGTGGCCCACGACCCGTCAGGCTGCCGACAGTGGGCAATGTAGTGGCCCGAGGAGACAGATCTCCCCGCGTGCACCACCACGGAGATGAGCTGGTACATCACGGGCTCCTCGCTATCGGTGTACTCTGACAAGTCGAGGATTAGTGGGTAAGAGACTCCCTGCTTCACTTTGGAGGAGGAGCTCCCGTTGAAGCGGAACCGCTTCAAGTGCACAGCCAGCGTCTCTGGTGCTCTGTTGATGCGGGAACGCTTTATGGCACTCGTACGCTGTTTGCACTTTTCACAAACGTACCCGCTCTTGTCTGTGCGGTCCGGTCTGATGAGCTCTGGCGAAAAGAAGTCCTTGATGGATTTCTGGATCGAATAGCGCTGCTTGGGCTCCTCAGCCTTTTCCTCCTTGTCGTCGGTCTTCTCCGTCGTGATGCTGCCTCTTTTCGAGGCTCCCAGGTGTAATGTCAGGTCGTAAAACTCCTGCTGGGTCTTGGAGTCGTGCCCGCAGCTCTTGCAAGTCACCGACTGGTTGAGAAGCCCTCCAAAGATATCGTAGATGATACTCTCATTCAGCTTGCTCCCCTTTGGGGTGCTATCCTCCTGAAGCCTCGACATGAGCGACATAAAGTACTCGTGCGAGTCCTCCTGCTGCCACTCAGACATCATGCAGTTGATATCGTCTAGCCGTCCAATCAGCTTCTTCGGGTTGACGTACTTGTCCGACTTCCACATTCTCAGAGCCGTCTCCGCAAGCACGTGAGTCACCGATCTCGGGCCCACATTGTGCTTGCCCTGCATCACCTCGTTGAGGTAGTGCTGTACTGCTGGGATGTGCACCATCGCCTGCACTGCGGCGTTGGTGTAGCACGTGACGCCGTGGTTCAGCAGACCCGTAGGCTTCATGGATGAAAGCTCTGGCCCCCAGTTCTTGAGGATCCGGGTGGACCCGTTTGAGCCGCGATCGCTCGCTAGCTCGTTGAACTTGTAGAACTGATTGAGGTGAGTGTGTGGTTCCTCCTCGGACTCGGACTCGACAGACGTTGGTGGGCTAGTCTCTGGCTCCTTGAGCGCCGCCTTGTCTGGGGACTCAGACCCGGACTCGGACTGGGACTCGGACTCGGACCCAGACCCAGACTCGGACTCAGAGCCCTCGACGTAGTCGTCATCCTCCGACTCGGGCGTGTGTGTCTCTGACTCGGACTCGCTCTTGAACTGCTCAAACACACTCTTGCTGATGATGTTGCGCGGGGTCTCCGACACAAAGGGCGACTCGGACTCGGACTCGGACCCGGACCCGGACTCGGACTCGTTTGTCCCCGTCTCAGACTCGTTTGTCCCAGTCCCATTTGTCGCAGTCTCCAAGGCTGCACTCTCCGTCTCGAGACTCTCACCGACGTCGTCGCCCAGCTCGTCACTCAGCGCCGTTTCCGGCACGGCACGTGGCTTGTGCCTCTTGCGAGGAGAGTCGCCCTCCTCAAACTGCCGCTTGCCAGTGTACCCAGCTAGCGCAGCCGCCAGGGAGGGCTGTCTCTTTGTGGAGTCGCGAGACTTTGGTGATGACAGGAGAGACGATTCTGGCGAGGACATTTCGGACCCACCGGCAGAGCCGCCGGCCGGGCCGCCCGCCAGACTGCTTGCAGAGGGTCTCTGCTCCTTGGAGTGTGAGGAGCCTATCTTGATGTAGGTGTGTGGCTTGTTGTCCTGTAGCTCGGGGCGCTTCGCGGCGGTGAAGCGTAGGGGGTCCGACAGGATTCGTTGCACAAGGGGAGCGATACTCTCCTTGACAACGTCAGTGGACATTTGATGTGGCGGCTGGATAAGCGGCTTCTCAGGCTTGGGACGCGCTTGTGGGGCTTAGCCTGGAGAGATGCCCTGAAGCCTTTGATGTGATGAGGACGTTTGAGAGAAAAAATTATAGCCAGGGCGATAGGCGCGTTCGGGGAGGGCAAGGCGTGCGCGTAGCGGACAGAAAGCGGTACGCACCTCGGCAGCGTCTCTAGTGGCTTAGTCAGTGGGTGGAGCCGCTAAATGGAAGTTTTGATTTCCAGGGGTGCTGATAGTGGTGATGACGGTGTCGTGGCCCGCACGCTGCCAAAACCGCTGGCTGGGAGTGGGAGCGCAAAAATCTTTTCGGTTGGGCCACCGCGCGCCAGCCGATACGGGGTAACATCACTTTGATGGGACAAGCACGCGATGCGGACAGGGACACGGACCCTGGCGTCCACGGGCGAGTCTCTCCACGGGACAAGTGCTCTGGACAGGGAGACTGCTCTCCACGCTGAGCGTGTGCACCGGAGCCCACAGTACACGTTCCCGCGGCTCCAGCGCGCCGTCCCTGGCACAAGAGCCCCCTACGTGACACCTTCGCGTCTTGAATGGCTCGATACGAGCTCGCTACTGCTTGTGTCCCAGGACAATGCACTCAGAACCTACATCATGCCCGAGACGCTGCGGGACACGGAGACAGACGAGCTTGTGCCCTTTACGAGGACGTTTGTCCCGCCCATCACCGCTACTGAGCCCCATACACACGCCTCGCCTTACAACGCGACATGTCCCGTGCTCGTCTCCTGTAGTGGCTTGCCACTGAGGCTGCTGGACCTACTCCCCGACGACAATGGCAAAGCCGGTGTGCTGCGGACATACGACACGCAGAATAGGCACACGGAGCAGTTCCTCAAAGTGCACTCGCTCAAGTTCCTCAACCCTAGCACGTTTGTCGCTGGGATGCAGAACGGGGTACGGGTATATGACCTCGAAGGCGCATGTCTCAGCTCGAGTCCCGTGTCCGGCATCGTCAGCAGTGTGGAGACCTCGTCTGGCGAGTTCTCACGCGGGACATTCTACACGGGGACTTTCCAGGGGACTGTCTCTGTGCACAACGAGGCCGGACACACGGTGATGCAGACACGTCTCGGCGCAGTGTCGCAATTGCTCGAGTCCAGCAATGGCCGCTACCTCTACGTTGTGCCGAGGGACTCCACTGAGGCCCGCGTGCTCGATGTGAGGATGGCACTTCGTAGTGTGGTGACGCTGCCCAGCTACGCCTCTGGACTCCAGCGGCTCTATGGGTGTGTCCTGCCCAGGGCGCAGGGACTTGTCCTTGGGACATGCCACGGCGATATCAACTGGTACCACGACGCAGAGATGGGACAAGGGACACACACCGCACTAAAAGTGTCCGAGACATCTGTCGTAGCGGTGGATGCCAACCCGCACGACCCCACACTCATTGCCTACGCTGTGGGCGACCGCGAGTGCCCAGCCCCAGCAATAGCCGTCTCGCCTCTACCCCGCGCGCGAAACGGTGTGCAGTGACCGCAAGGTGGCTATATAAGCGAGGAGCCGTGCCCCGGTTTAGCAGGGTATGAGTTTCAAGTCTGAGGAGATTTTCCAGCAGATCAAGTCATCTTTGGCGGACAACCGCGGACTAAGCGGCGAGCTCGTCAAGAAGACAAAGAGCGTCATTGTGTTTAATCTGAAGAACAAGCAGGGCCAGACAAAGGCGTGGCGGCTGGACCTAAAGCAGGACGGGACGCTGTCTGAGACATCGGGCAACTTTGCAGACGCGGACCTTGTGATATCGCTTGGGGACATTGACTTCAAGCGGCTTGTCAATGGCAAGTCCAATTCGCAAAAGCTGTTTTTGGGCGGCAAGCTCAAGGTGAAGGGCGACGTGATGAAGGCGGCCAACATTGAGTCGATTCTCAAGTCGGTGGCGCCGCCCAAGGCAAAGCTGTAATGTATATTTTGGTGATGGATGTAGTGTTAGTCATTGCGGCGATTTGTCCCGGGTGCGATAGTGCGATATTGGCATGTGATTTCCCCGCCCCCCGCGGTGACAGCCTGAAGGGGACACGCCCGCGGGCGGTGGCGGCATGGCACCATCGTGACATGTCCTGACGTGTCCTGGCGCAATCTCCTGGCATTTTGCGGCTCCGTGTCCCGCCAGTGCCAGCTCGACATGTCCCCCGCCAGTCTATGCGGCGCACGGGTGACACATTGCGGCGACGGCAGCCCGAAGCGACGCGTGCCCCGTGCTGAACCTTAACCCACCGATGCCCTATAAAGGCACCGCTCCGCCCACCCTTCAACCCGCCAATGCTCGACATTGCCTCGCTGTCGATATCGTCGCTCCAGTCGGGCTACAAGAACCTGCCCTTCGTGGGTAAGGAGGCGCAGTTCGACGCGGTGCTGGACCTCATTGACGAGTACGGCTTCATCCCAGACAGCCTCATTGAGCAGGAGGCGCGGTGGTTCTACGAGGCGCTGGGACTCGACGACCTCTTCTTTGCCCGGGAGTCCCCCGAGGGTATCGTCAGACACATCCATGCCCTCTACTCGGCCAAAGTGGATGCCTTCTCCCGCAACGAGGCCCAGCCACTGATCCACCACAAGCGCGAGGAACCGGACTACGCCGTCTACTTTGACAGCTCCGTTGCCGGATCGGCTGAGGCCCGGGCCACGGGCTACGAGAGCCGCATCGACAGCCTCTACCTGGACCAATTGGAGGGCTCGTTCCGGGTCGAGAGCTTTGTCGCTCCGCTCCAGCTGAAAAGTGTCCCGGGGGACTCGCTCATCAGGGCCCACTTTGTCTACCGCAACGTCTTTAGCGGCAACGACGACAAGACGTTTGCCCTGCTGGCGTCGGCCCACACAAAGCAGCTCTACGCGGAGCTCGTGGAGCTGGCGCTGAGCCAGACGGGGCCCATCATCAGACATATCCCGATGGAGTCAGAGCACAGAATCGTGGTGGCCTTCCGCAAAAACACCACGAACCGCTTCTTCAGTGCCATGTCGGCTCTCACGGGCTACTACGGGCTCCACCAGACGAGACGCTACGTCGAAAACTTTGCCAACGGCGTCACGGTGATGTCGCTCTACCTGAGGGCCAGCGACCCGGCTGTAGTCCGCCAACTCACGAGAGAGGCGTCGCTGCTGTTTTCGATCCCTCATGGAGTCTTTTTCGACTCGTTTGCCAGCGGCGAGCTCTCGCTTCAGGAGTCGGTTTACTTGCACTCTGGCGCCATCTTTGTGACGCATTTCCTCAACCGGCTGGGCAACGAGTTCCAGCAGTTGCAGAGGCTGCTGGACCCTTTGAGCCACCACGCCGTGGAGCTGCTGGCGTCGCTCAAGAAGCGGCTGCGGTCCGAGACGTTTTCCGAGTCGTACATCAAGGAGGTGTTTTTGTGTCACACGAAAGCGGTGGCGCAGCTCTACAAGCACTTTGCCGAGACGCACTACGTCTCGTCGGCGCTGGAGAAGACGCTTTCGTACAAGCGGATCGCCACGATCCCGCCGCTCGATTTTGAGGCTGTGATGAGGGGAGTCTTCAACGAGAAGGAGGCGCTTGTTTTGCGGGCTCTCTACGCCTTCAACAAGGCGGTGCTCAAGACGAATTTCTTTGTGCACACCAAAGTGGCCATCTCCTTCCGGCTCGACCCGGGCTTCCTCCCACAGTTTGAGTACCCTGAGCGGCCGTTTGGGCTCTTCTTTGTGGTGGGCGCCGAGTTCCGCGGGTTCCACATCCGCTTTAGGGACATTGCGAGGGGCGGCATCCGCATCGTCAGCTCGAGATCGAGGGATGCTTACGACACAAACGTCCGCAACCTCTTTGACGAGAACTACAACCTCGCCAGCACCCAGCAGAGAAAGAACAAGGACATCCCTGAGGGCGGCGCCAAGGGCGTGGTGCTGCTGGACTGGGATGCCCAGCACCTTGCGCGGCCGGCGTTTGAGAAGTATGTCGATGCCCTGCTGGACCTCGTGGTGGTGTCGGAGATACCGGGGCTCAAGGACCCGATTGTCGACCTCTACGGCCAGCCCGAGATCCTGTTTCTGGGCCCGGACGAGGGCACCGCGGGCTTTACGGACTGGGCCACTCTCCACGCTAAGCGCAGAGGAGCCCCCTGGTGGAAGTCCTTCCTCACTGGCAAGTCGCCACAGCTCGGCGGGATCCCGCACGACGTTTACGGCATGACTTCGCTCTCTGTGAGGGCGTACGTGCTCAAGATCTACGAGACACAAAAGGTCCAGGGCAAGGTTACGAAATTCCAGACGGGCGGGCCCGACGGCGACCTCGGCTCCAACGAGATTCTGCTTTCGACCCCGAACGAGGTGTACGTGGGCATTGTCGATGGGTCCGGGGTGCTGGCGGACCCGGCGGGGCTCAACAAGGAGGAGCTCGTGAGGCTCGCCAGGGAGAGGGCCACCGTCAGCCACTACGACAAGAGGCTGCTTTCGCCTCGGGGCTTCATGGTGTCAGTGGACGATGTGGATGCCGTTCTGCCCTCTGGCGAGGCCGTGGCGAATGGCTTCTTCTTCCGCAACGGGTTCCACCTCGAGCTCCAGAAGCACTTTGGCGGCGTCGATCTCTTTGTGCCGTGTGGTGGGAGACCCGCGGCGATCGATGTCGATAACGTGGCGAGACTCATTGAGGGAAAGTCCATCATCAAGTACATTGTGGAGGGTGCCAACCTCTTCATCACACAGCCAGCCAAGGTGGAGCTCGAGGCTGCGGGGGCCATTCTCATCAAGGATGCCTCGGCCAACAAGGGCGGAGTCACCTCGTCGTCGCTCGAAGTGCTGGCG
This sequence comes from Petasospora adriatica, assembly GCA_030558135.1. NCBI lineage: Eukaryota > Fungi > Ascomycota > Saccharomycetes > Phaffomycetales > Wickerhamomycetaceae > Petasospora > Petasospora adriatica. The sequence continues at coordinate 213,517 of JAJMRX010000011.1, read as the reverse complement.
TCGCTTCTGCTGACGGATGAGCAGTTCCTCGCCAAGTTCAAGAACGGGATGCCCTTCTACGACGAGTACGTTAAGCAGGTGCAGCAGACGATTGTGGCGAATGCCGACAAGGAGGCGGCGGCGTTGTGGCAGTACAAGGAGAGAAGCGGCAAGCCCCTGGCGGAGTGCTCTGACAACCTCTCCAACGACATCAATAGGCTGGCGGATCTGATTGCAGGAAGCGACTCCCTATGGGGGGACGTTGGCCTCCGCAAGAGGATCATCGCCGCCAGCGTGCCGAAGCTCTTGCTGAAGGAGGCTGGCTCTGTGGAGGAGGTTCTGCAGCGGCTTCCGGAGGCCTACTCCAAGAGCCTCTTTGCCACAGCCATAGCGACGGGCTACATCTACAACGGCCACGACCCGGGCAACGTGATTGAGCTTTTGCACTATCTCAAGTCTCTATAGCTCAATACAGTGCTATGCTAGCTATGTTTATTAGACCCAGAGGGCGAGCGCTGCACACGCTGCAATGATGCTGATGCCCGGTGACGATGCGGTGCTCTCGGCGAGGGTCGAGTCCTTAGTCTCGAGGGTCGAGTTCTTAGTCTCGAGGGTCGAGTCCTTAGTCTCGGCGAGGGTCTCGTTGTGGGTCGAGTCCTTAGTCTCGGCGAGGGTCTGGTGAGTCGCGTCCTTAGTCCCGGTCTCATCAGTCCAAGCCTCCGTCTCATCAGTCTCAGCCTCGGTCTCAGTCCCGGTCTCAGCCTCGGTCTCAGTCCCGGTCTCAGTCTCCTCACTTTGAGTCTCGTCCGCCTCAGCCTGGGTCTCGGCCTCATCAGCCCCAGCCTCAGCCCGGATGCCTGCAATCTCCTCGTACTTGGCCACCTCGGCAGCCTCCGTCTCCACATCCAGCAAGAGTAGATCCTCAGGCTCCCGCGAGGGGTGGATGTTGGCACACGCAAGCCTGTCGCCATTCTCGAGGTGGATGTTGATGGCCTTGCCGCCAATGTACTGAGGCGACGATGGGTCCAAGGCAAGGTACGGGTCGTAGTAGAACAACTCGAAGCACGTTGTGTTGATAAGCCCGTGCTTGCCGCTCAAGTCGCCAATCTCACACAGCGAGTCGTCCCCAGCAGCCTCACACTCGGCCGAGGCTCCAAGAGGGTTAAAGTGGCCTCCAGTGAGGCCACAGTCCTTGTCAGCCCCCACTGGCGCCTCGTGGATGTGGTAGGTGAACATCCCGGAGTTCTTAGGAAGCCCCGTTATGTCCACGTGCACCTTTGCGGTGCCATTGAGGGAGTAGAACTGGATCACGCCTACAACAGACTGGGAGTTTCCCTGAGGGAAGTCGGCTCTCAACACCAAGTCGGTTGGGTTGGAGACGACGGCAGCTGGCACTGGCACATGGGCTGAGAGCGCAAGAGCGGGAAGGATGAAGGAAAACAACATCTGATGGTGGTGGGGGAATGGAGTAGTGGTGAAAGTTATGCGGCGGCTGTATGGTGTTTGTGTCACCGCGAAGGTAAACACTCGCACCGCGGCTGGAGAGGAGCCATCATGGCACAGTTAATTGGATAGTGGCAGCCTTTTAAAGAGTACTGGGCACTCGTAGCTTGGACTGTTACCACTCTGTAGAAGGTGGCTGAGGACAGCCGTCTCCTATAGTGGATCATATGGTGCGTGCCCGTACCGCTGGTTGGGGCACGCTCCGTTCCCGCGAACGCGCTCGATGCGGTTCGCGCACTCCCTCGCGAAGCTTTTCCGACGTCTTCACTTCAAGGCTCCCTTCCCCCAGTGCCATGTCGCGTGCTGTCAAGAACATATTCGTCAAGCTCATTGTCGGAGCTGGCCAGGCTGCCCCGACGCCGCCTGTCGGTCCAGCGCTCGGGTCGAAAGGTGTGAAGGCGATCGACTTTTGCAAGGAGTTCAACGCCCGCACAGCTTCCTACAACCCTGGCGTACCTGTGCCAGTGTCGCTGGTGGTGAAGCCAGACAGATCCTTCACCTTTGAACTCAAGTCGCCACCCACGGGCTACCTGCTGATGAAGGCTGCTGGCATCGAGAAGGGTGCTGCTGAGGTTGGGCCTGGCAAGCCGTTTGCCGGTGAAATTTCGCTCAAGCACGTCTACGAGATTGCACAGATCAAGAAGACCGACTCGAGACACAAGAGTCTGGAGCTGGAGGGGATCGTGAAGTCGGTGGTGTCGACTGCAAAGAGCATGGGCATCAACGTGGTGTTATAGTGTATATATGACGACTTATGAGTGGTGTAGTGTGATGGGCCAGTGTGATGGGCCAGTGGCATTTAAGCCAGTGGCAATCAAGCCAGTGGCAATCAAGCCAGTGGCAATCAGGCCAGCCTAAAGATTACTGAAGGGTTTGTTGTAGGCCGTACTGGCCCTACTACCGTACCACCGTACTACCACACCATACTGCCATCCCATACTACCACACCATACTACCCGTACTACCCCTACTACCACACCATACTACCCTACTACTTCCATATCAACCACACTGACCATACTACAAAATCACACTATACTAACTATACCACCAGCCCGGTGACAGCTCGAGCGCGTATCTCCGGCGTCCCGATCCGGCACTATCGCCGGGGACGTATATAAGCGATAAGCCACCACCGAGCCCACAGAACCGCCCACAGAACCGCCCACCATGTCGGAAAAGCTCGCCAGGTTCGTGTCGGACCGGGCCCTCAACAGAAGCACCGTCTCCTTCTATAACCACAAGGTCCCCGACGACGTCAAGCCCCATCCCAAGCCAATCTCGCTGGCTGCTGGCAGACCACACCATGGCTTCTACCCCGTTGCCAAAATCACCTACGACTTCCTCAAGGACCCGTACGGAGAGGAGTCTTTCCCCACAGAGCTTGCCCGGGAGTCTGAGGACGGCTCGCTGGATATCCGCCACTCCTTCAATTATGGCCCGAACGAGGGATGGCCGCAACTGCTGAGCTTCTGTAAGGAGCTCGTGAGCTTCGCCAACAAGCCGGGCCACGATGGCTGGGACATCGCAGTCACGTGCGGCTCTGCAGACTCTCTCCACAAGGTGTTCAACCTGCTGGTGAACCCTGGCGACACTGTGCTGATGGAGGGGTACACCTTCATCCCCACCATCAATTGTGTCTCGGAGTGGGGCGGGAAGGTGGTTCCCGTGGCGTTGAAGGCTGAGGATGGCGGCATCGATGCCGAGGCTCTGGAGCAGCAGCTGCTCAATTGGGAGACGGGGCCCTACAGCGGGATGCCCAAGCCCAAAGTGCTCTACACGATCCCCACGGGCCAGAACCCAACGGGCCTCTCCCTCAAGGAGGACAAGAGACGGCGAGTGATGGAGCTTGCTGAAAAATTCGACTTTGTGATTGTAGAGGACGACCCCTACGGGTACATCCAGCTGGGCAAGTACACAGACGGCGAGGAGAACCTGATGGAGGGCATTACACCACTCCAGTTCGTCACCAGCGTGCTGCCCAAGTCGTACGCTGAGCTCGACACTTCTGGCCGGGTTCTCCGCCTCCAGACCTTCTCCAAGGTGTTTGCGCCGGGGTCCCGGACGGGCTTCATTGTGGCTCACAAGGAGTTCGTCAAGCACATTGTGGCTCACACAAACTCATCCACCAGGGGAGCCTCTGGCATCTCCCAGGCCACGATCCTCGCTGCCGCAAGGCACTTTGGCGGGGCCCAGGGATGGATCGAGTGGTGTGTCCGGGTGTCGGTCGCCTACACCCACCGCAAAAACCTTTTGCTGAAGCATCTCTTTGAGTCCGAGGCGTACGAAAGGGGCCTCTTCACTGTGCTGGAGCCGGACGCCGGCATGTTCATTGGCATCGAGCTTTCCCTCCCAATTGGAGACGACTACCGCCACGAAATGGACAAGCTGCGGTACCGGGCCATCGAGGCCGGCGTCGGCATTGTTCTGGGTAAGAACATGGCCTTCACTGAGGAGTACGCCAAGAGGGCAAAGTTCCTGAGACTCACGTGTGCTACTGCTGAGGACGATGCCGAGATCGCAGAGGCCGCCACACGGCTGCTTGCTGCCATCACCGCCTTCTTTAGCTAGATGATAGAGGTCTTACTGCTTACTCGCTCGTCTGCCGTACAAGCACGTAGCGCTCGTCCTTGCGGGCCTGTTCCAGTGCCAGAACAGCCTCCTTGGCCACCTCTTCTTTGCCGAGCCGCTCCATCAGCTTCCCGTACCCCTCCAGGAAGGCGAGCCTCTTTGTGTAAGTTTCCAAGTCGTCCATAAGGTCGGGTTCCCTCCGCTCAGTGTAGACAGCCCGGAACTCGTCGTACGCGCTGTAGAAACTCTCCAGAGCACTCATCCACACCCGCATCACGGGGTCAAAGTAGAAGGCGTCTCCCTTGACGAAGAAGAGCACCGTGTGGTTGTACACCTCGATATCCACCAGCTTCGACGCCAGCTTCACGCTCTTGGCCTCCACCACGTCATCCTTGTGCAAAATCGGCGCCAGCGACACCTTCTTGTGGATCTTGCAACCCTTTTGCAAGTCCCACGAGTGGGCCACAAGGTCCTCCGTCACCACTGCCAGGACGTTGCCGGAGGCTCCAATCCACCCAATGGCACATCCCAGCTCCATCTGGGGAAGCATCACACGTCCAGTCGGACTCAGCACTACGATCGAGCCTGTCTGTGTCGCCATGGCCCAGAACTTGTCCAGGACACCAGTCACGTGCATCACCTTGTCTGGCACAAAGTGCTCAAACACCTTTTCCCCATTGGAGTACGCCACTGCGATTGAGGGCTCGCCCTCCTCAATGTCGTAGTTCAGCACTTGCAAGATGGCGTGGTTGTTCTCGTCCCCGAGACGCTTGAAAACAAGGTCCGTCTCCTCCACGGGCCTCAGCACCATCGCGTGCTTTGTTCTTCTTCTCTTGGCCACCTGCTCCTCGCCCGGCTCCTCGTAGTCGTCAATCTCGTCGTTTTCGTCGCCATTCTCAGGCGTAGCCTTCTTTATGTAGTAGGGGTTCACAGCCGTCTGGATCCCGAGCTTGGGCATCTCGAACGCTGGCTTCGAAAGCAGATTCGTCGTGGAGGCCTTCACCACCACGGGCTTGGCTCGTACCACGGGCGCAGCTGCTGTGGAGATGAGGGTCGGCGCCACCCTCTTCTTGCCGTTGGTCACAGTGGCCCTGTTGAGCTTTGCGCTCTTCACTGGCTTGGGCGGAGCACTCCGCGCCATCATGTCGGGCTTATCGGTCTTAGCCGGCTTTGTCGCTTTTAGCGTCTTGACACTTTCAGTGCTCGTGAGCTTAGTGGCCATCGGCTGGCCCAGCCCCTTGAGATAAGTCACAGCCTTCTCCTCGAGCCGCAATTGCGAAGCACTCTCGGGGAACACCATGCTATCCTTGTCCACTCCGTACTTGTTGAGGAGCTCGTCATTGCGTTCAGACGACACTACCGTGCCGAGCTCGTCCTTCTCAAAGTGCACGACGCTTATTGACCCATCCAAAGAGCTCACAAACAGCGTCTGGCCATCCGGTGTCCAGCACAGGTCCGTGATGGTCTTGAGAGCCATCTCCTGGAACACCGCCACCGGTCTGGGGTAAAGATTGTTCCAGATGACGAGGTTGCGGTCCTGCCCAGCAGTCGCAACCACAGACGACACCTTCCCTGAGGCCTCGTAAAGAACTGGTGAGAAGGAAGCCACCTCACACGGAGAGTCGTGGCCTATGAGCGAGATCTCAGAGTCCCAGCTTCCTCTGCTGATGACGGCGACAGTGGTGACTGGCCCGTTCGTACCGTTCGGGGCTGCGATGAACTGGCCGTCCGGCGACCAGGAGAGCCGCCTAAAGTATGTAGTGAGAGGCGACTTCTTGAATGGTGCCAGTACGGTTCTCTCGATCGAGAAGGAGAGCTCTGTGCCCTTGTGGTAGCGGAAGATTCGCACGGACCGGTCGTCAGAAGAGGTGGCAAAGTACTTGTTTGCCGGGTCGAACACCACTCCCTTAACGTGCGACTGGTGCACGTCGAACCGCTTGATCTTCTCGAAGGTGTTGCCGTTCCAGATGATGATGGACCGGTCCAGCCCCACAGACACCAGAATGCTCGAGTCCGGGGCCCAGGCAATGTCCTGGATATCATTCTCGTGCGCCACCACTCTCTTGGTAACGGTCCAATGCTCCGCATTCTGCTCTCCAAACTGCGGTCTCGACTCGTCATCCTTCTCCCATATGAGAAGCACTTTATCGTCCGACCCAGAAGCCAAGTACCGGCCGTCCGGTGAGAACTTCACCGTCGTGACTGCACCGGTGTGCCTGGCCATGCTACAGAGAGGCTTACAGATGGCGGGATCGACCTCCATCTTGCTCTGGTACTTGAGAATGTCCCCCACTGACCAGATCCGGACGTACCCATCGAGGCCTCCACTGGCAAGACGGGCGCCGTCGGGCGAAACCGACACCGAGTACACCTCGTGCTTGCGCTTCTCCTCTGGCGTTAGTAAGGCAAAACGTGAAACTCACCGTTGTGGCAGAGCCAGGGCAGCTTCAAAATGTACATGGCGGCTAGTGTTGTTTAGCAGCTGAGTTCAAGGTGAGCGCGCGGTGTGCGGGTGTTGGGCCCCAGGCACCGCACTGGCCTGGTGGGTACACTCTACGAGACGGGCCAGCGGGTCGTGTCTCGCTAGTGGCAGCCTGCTGGGGGCTCAGAGCGGCTATTTGGCTCCACGGAGGATGCTGTTTGGGGCCGAAGGCGGCGTTATCTCCCGATGCGTCCGCCAGGGCGTTTATGTCCGCAATAACGGCTCGCGGGGCTTATCAGATCGTCTTCCCCTCTGGGCCGCAACTCCGGAGAGCCCAGGGGTCCTGGTATAGACTTGGGGCTCACTTGGGCAGCCTCTGTGGATCCGCATGGTGATCCTCAAGGTGGTGCTGAGCGGTTTAGCCCTAGCTCCGCTGCTTCCCGCCGAGTGCCGTCTAATGCCGCTCCGCTGTTTCAGAGGCCACGAGCGCAGCGTACGGGGTCTGGAGGTGGCCTCTGCACTCTCTGGAGCCAACTGTATCCGTATCTATGTGCCCTTAGAAATTAAGCCATCCTGGGCAGATGCGTGAGTCACTAGTCGCTAGTACCCTTGTCTCGAAACTTGGTACCCACTAAATTTGCACACACAACGGTACGAAATGGCCGGCAAAGCCAGCAGCAGTCGACCCGTTTCATTTGATGAGTAATAGCCCAGAGTTTGTAGTCATAGGCTGGTCCTCTGCCTGCAATAGCCACCTCTACCCGGCGCTTCCCGAGGGCACATCCGCGCCTTAAATACCGGCACCCCCCGAAAAATACAAATCAACCTCCACTAACAAAATGGTGAACGCTGCTAAGGACCTGACACACCTGCTCTCTGAGGAGTCGAAGCTGAGAAAGCCATCGCCGCTCAAGACGGCCTTCAAGTACTACCAGGACCCTAGCGTGGTGTTCCTCGGAGGCGGTCTCCCGCTCTCGGACTACTTCCCATGGACCAAGATCACCGCAGAGTCGCCAGCGGCCCCTTTCAAGAACGGGATTGGTGCTGAGCCTGCCGACGACGACAAGGTGGTTGTGGAGATCACCAAGAAGGCTGCTGACAAGAGCCACCCCGACGATGTCGAGCTGGCGAGATCGCTTCAGTACGGCTTCACAGAGGGCCACAACGAGGTGCTCAACTTCCTCAAGGAGCACACCAAGATGGTGCACCACGTGCCATACGATGGCTGGAACATCATCACCACCGTGGGAAACACCCAGGCGTGGGACGCCATCCTGAGAACCTTCTGTGACAAGGGCGACACGATCCTCGTTGAGGAGTACACCTTCCCATCTGCTCTGGAGACTGCCCAGACGCTATCAGTCACCACCTTCCCCGTGCCTATCGACGACTTTGGTATCGTGCCAGAGAAGCTCGAGGCGCTTCTGGAGAAGTGGGTGGGCAAGATGCCAAAGCTCCTCTACACGATCCCAACGGGCCAGAACCCTACCGGGTCGTCTCTCAGCGCCGAGAGAAGAGGAGCCATCTACAAGATTGCACAGAAGTACGACTTCATCATCCTGGAGGACGAGCCTTACTACTTTTTGCAGATGGAGCCATACACCCAGGACGCCTCCTCCCGCAAGGCTCCTTCCAGCAACCACGAGCACTTCCTCAACGCCCTCGTGGAGTCCTTCATCTCGATCGACACCGAGGGCCGTGTGATCCGTCTCGACTCCTTCTCCAAGGTGATTGCCCCGGGCACACGTTTCGGCTGGATTGTGGCCCAGGACGCTCTCATCGAGAGACTGCTGAGATTGCACGAGGTGACGATCCAGACCACTGCTGGCTTCTCGCAGTCGCTGGTGCACGGTCTGCTGACGAGATGGGGCCACGACGGATACCTCGACTGGCTCATTGGCCTCAGAGCAGAGTACACCCACAAGCGTGATGTGGCGATTGACGCCGTGGTGAAGCACTTCCCTAAGGAGGTGACCCACTTTGTGCCTCCTATTGCAGGCATGTTCTTCACCGTGGCGTTTGACGCGTCCAAGCACCCAAAGTTCAGCACGGAGTTTGGCGGTGACAAGATCAAGGTGGAGAATGCCATCTACGAGGCCGGGCTCAAGGAGGGCTGTCTCATGATCCCTGGGTCGTGGTTCCAGGTCAAGGCCCAGACAAACCCTCCACAGCCTGTGGAGGAGGCTGAGACCGACAACTCCATCTTCTTCAGAGGCACCTACGCCGCCGTGCCGCTTGACAAGCTCGTCCAGGGTCTTACCGCCTTTGGCGTCGCCGTCTCCAAGGAGTTCGGCCTCTAGATAGCTTACAATTGTACCCTTAACCATTATCATTATTTTGCATCGTCAGTAGCCGTCGCCTTCAAGAGCTCCTTCAGCTCCTTTGCCGGCTTGGCCACGCCGTGAGTGTCCTCGCCACAGATGTAGCACGTCTTGACCGTCTTGTACCTCTGCAAAAAGCACTGCTCGCAGAAGAAGTGGCCACAGCTCGTCTTGATGGGGCTCTTGTAGTCCTCCTTACAGATGACGCACTTGAAGGACACCTCCTCCAGCGCCTTGTCCTTGGCGGAGAGGTCCCAGTCCCTGTTGAGCTTCCACCCGGCCTTGAAGTCGTCACGAGCATGCAAAAACTTACAACTATCGCCGTAGCCACAGAAGCCCGTCTGCTTGTAGTCTTTACAAACGTCCCGGGCAAAGTCAAACACCGTGGTGGTGCGGATGTGGGAGCTCTGGCTCTTGGGGCCTCGTACCTTGACGAACGTGGCGTAGCCCTTCTGGCCCTGGTAGGCCTGTGACGAGGTGGTGAGGCTCTTCTCCCCATCACCGGCAGCCTCCTCGGCCTTCTCCATGTCCAGCAGAGTGTCAGTCCTCGTGACGCTGTCGTTTTTGGTGAGTGTGGATGGCGATGCCGTAGTCGCCACTGCCGTTTTCACTGGACCCGGCACCGTCTTGACCCGCTTAACGGACTCCTGCTCCTCCTCCTCGCCACTATCATCCCGCCTTACCTGTCTACCCTTCAAACTGCGTTTCTTGAACATGGCGTGGTGGTGGAGATAACTCTTTAGTAGTGCTCGATTGTAGTGCGCGCTTGTGCTTAGCTAAGCCGGCGCTTCCGGACTCTTGCCGAAAAGCCACCCTGCAACTACGCCGATACACAACATGTCCTTTCTCGGCGTGTACAAGGCGCTGTATGCCTACACGCCCCAATCGGACCAGGAGCTGGCCGTGGAAGAGGACGACTTGCTCTACCTGCTTGAGAAGTCCGAGGTTGACGATTGGTGGACCGTCAAGAAGCGGGTCGTGGGGTCCGATGTGGACGAGCCCGTAGGGCTGGTGCCATCCAACTACATTGAGCCTGCGAGTGCCATTGGCACTGCCTCGGCGCTCTACGACTACGATCGCCAGACAGACGAGGAGGTGTCCTTCAAGGAGGGCGACATCTTCCAGATCTACGACGATAAGGACCCGGACTGGATCCTCGTCGCCAAGGGCTCCGAGTACGGCTTTGTGCCATCCAACTACATTGAGAAGAAGGCCGCCGCCAGCGTGGCCCCAATTGGGATTCCTCCACCGATGCACCCGTCCAAAGCCGCACACCCAGAGCCGGAGCCGGAGCCTTATCACGAACCTGAGCCCGAGTCTTATCACGAGCCCGAGCCGGAGCCAGCCTCCAGCAGCTACAGAGACAGCTATAGGGATGACCTCGATGACGTCCCGCCGGCATTGCCCTCGAAGCCGCGGCCTACAGACTCCCCACCAAAGCCTCAGCGGCCTCAGGAGCCGGAGGACGACCATCTCTACACATGGCAGGTGAGCGAGGTGGATGGCAAGAAGAAGCGCAAGGCGATGCTTGCCATTGGCAACGGCACCGTCTACTTCTCTCCAGACGGAGCCCATGGCGGTGCTCCACAGCAGTGGCAGGTCAAGGACGTGATGTCCTTCTCTGCTGAGAAAAAGCATGTCTTCCTGGAGTTCCGCAACCCGCTCTACTCGCTGGAGATCCACTCTGGCACTAAGGAGGTGGCTGCCGAGATCCTGGGAGTGCTGGGCGAGCTTCGGGGAGCAACGGCTTCGCACGAGCTCAGAGAAGTGCAAAAGGCGTCGAAGAGCAAGAAGCAGGCCAAAATTCTCTACTCGTTCGAGGCGGAGGGCTCTGACGAGCTCTCAGTGAAGGAGGGCGAGACTGTCACCGTCATCAACGACACCAAGTCGCGGGACTGGTGGCTTGTACAGAACAAGAGCGGCTCGTCCGGTGTGGTTCCAGCGCAGTTTGTGGAGCCTGTGGCTGAGCAGAGTGCGCTGGCCTCCTTTGGGTCCAAGTTCCGGCTCGGGAGATCCAAGTCCAAGGAGAGCCTCAAGGAGTCGCCTAAGCGGCCTCGGCGTGACTCCAAAGCAGACTCCAAGGCCGGATCCAAGGCGGAGGCCAAGAGCGACTTACCTAAGCAGTCGAGAGTCAGAACATGGGAGGACCGGTCGGGCACTTTCCGTGTCGATGCGGAGTTCCTCGGCGTTGTTGATGGGAAGGTGCACTTGCACAAGACCAATGGCGTCAAGATTGGCGTTTCTGCGCCTAAGCTATCGCTGGCGGACTTGGAGTACGTGGAGCGAGTCACGGGCATGTCGCTAGATGCCTACAAGGGCATCGACAAGCGCAAGGACAAGAGAAGAGACAGGGACAGAGACAGAGATAGAAGAGAGAGGGAACGGGAGAGCCTGATACGTGAGAGGGAGAGAAAGGAGCGTGAGCTCGAAAGAAGAGAGCGTGAGATGGACCGGGAGGAGCGCGAGAGGCTTCACCGTGAGCTTGATGAGGCCAAGGCCAAGCTCCGCGAGATTGACGAGATCAAAAGGCAGCTCAACGACGTGCCACCAGCCAAGCCACAGAGACCCTCGTCAGCTCCAGCTCCAGTTCCAATCTCCAAGACTGTGGGGCCACCAAAGGAGGAGTACGACTGGTTCGAGTTCTTCCTCGAGGCTGGTGTTGATGTTAACCAGTGCCAGCGCTACAGCAACAACTTCAGCAACGAGCAGATTGACCCCTCCATTCTGGAGTCGATTGATGCTGGCGTCCTGAGAACTCTGGGCCTGCGCGAAGGCGACATCATTAGAGTTACCAGACACATTGACCAGAAGTTCAACAGAGAGCCAAAGAGCGAGGCCACCGGTGGACTCTTCTCCGAGCAAGGTGGCAAGCTCAAGGTGAACAGAACGGGATCCGCAGACCTCGTCGGAGGCTCGCTGCCATCGCCACAAAAGGAGGATGATGCCTGGACGGTGAACCCGGCCTCTTCAGTCTCAAAACCAGCGCTGCAGACTCAGCACTTTACAGGATCTATGCAGGATCTCGTGAACATGAAGCCGCTGGAGCCAACCAAGACTGCGTCGTCGATGAAGTCCGTGGCGGATGCTCCGGTGACTGCACAGCCTACTGGAGCTTTGGACCCATTCAAGACAGGTGGCAATCTTTTGCCGCTAGCGACCGGTGGCTTTGTGTACCTGCCAGTCCAACAGACTGGCGTGATAAACGGCATGATGCCTCTCCAGAAGACTGGCGGGTTCACAGGCCAAAGAACTGGTGGATTGATCCCACTAAACACAGGTCTGGTTCCACTTCAGAGAACTGGTAACGCTCCGATGCCTCTACAAAGAACAGGCAACACTCCTATGGCTTTGCAGAGAACTGGTGGAATGCCAACCACCTCTTTCGGAATGCCTGCTCTGACTGGCGGTATGCCACCTGCTCTGACTGGCGGTATGCCACCTGCTCTGACTGGTGGTATGCCTCCTGCTCTGACTGGTGGTTTACCAACAACTTCTTTCGGTATGCCAGCGACGTCATTTGGTGCTATGCCTAATGCCCTGACGGGTGGAATGGGAGCCATGCCAAATGCCATGACTGGTGGAATGCCAAACGCTTTGACTGGTGGTATGCCGAACGCTTTGACCGGTGGAATGCCAAATGCCATGACTGGTGGCATGCCAAACGCTTTCACTGGCGGAATGCCATCTCAAATGCCTAGCGCCTTCACTGGAGGTCTTGTTGGAGCCCCTGGTGGGCCAGGCGGTATGCCAAACACCTCCTTTGGCCAGCCTGGTATGCCAGGCATGCCTCAGACCTCTTTCGGTTCGCTTTCATCACCACCATCATTCAACCAGACACCAGTGCCTAACCAGGGTTTCCAGCCCCAGAATTTCAACCAGCAGATGAACGGACTCTCCAACCAGTTCCAGAATACATCGCTATCAAGCTTCAACCAGGCACCAATGCCGCAGCCATCGTTCGGCCAGCCATTTGGCCAGCAGCAGTTTGGCCAGCAGCAGCAGTTTGGTCAACAGCCATTTGGCCAACAGTTTAACCAACAGCCACTCGAAGCTCAGCCTACGGGCTTCGGTTTCGGCAACACCCCGGGCACGGGCAAGGCAGATCTAAGCCGTGCCACAGCTGACAATCCATTCGGATTCTGATGTACAATAAAGGATGGCTAGAGATTTGTAGAAGCGTAAATTGCCTATATAGGTAAACAGTAACCCACCGCGAATCGCGAATCTGTCAACCCCTCTAGGGCTCTGCAACTTGGCCTTCTACACCACCTGGCAGTAAGCTTTCTTTGCATTATTATCTCTCATATCCCTTGTTTTTCTACTCCAGCAAGTATCCTCATTCGAATTCCACCATGAGCGTTTCATCGCGGCCGTCGCCAGGGACTCCTGGAACGAGTCCCTCATCATCCTCAACTCCGAAACTTGCCACGTACTCGCTGCTTAAGCCGTGCTCCCACTTGGCACAAGTTCTCAACTCGAATGCCAGAGAGACCGTTCTGAGAAACTACGGGCTCGCAGTAAGGGTAAGCGCCTTCAACCAGCTATCCGCGTACGGACTACCCACTTTCAGATCCAAGACAAAGCCCGTGGAGAAGCAAAGAATTATGCATCTGAAGAGTAAGGCGCTAAGGTGCAAAGACTGTAAGGGAGCCATTGACGAGACCTTCATGTGCCTACAATGTCCACACGTTGGGTGCTGGCACAACGCTCATTTTGTGAGCCACGCAAAGCTTCAGGGACACATATTTGGTGAGTATACTGACCCTTGATCTAGACCTGATCTCAACTATTGGAGATGCCAGGCTGATTCTTATCGATACGGTGAACGATTCAGATGCCTTCCGGTGGACTTTTTCCTGATCTGTTCATTGTTTCTATTTTTGGTCTTTGTGATCCGTTCAGCAACTAACTTCAGGCATCGATGGGCAAACGGGACACCTGTTTTGCTTCAAGTGCGGTGACTACACTGGAGACTCGGCACTGGAGAACACACGAATGGCTGTTCTGAACAAGAGAGCCTTCCTGGATGACGATCTCGTGAGCAAATACTCTGTGCCGACCAACTACAAGCCCACAACGGGCTTGAGGGGGCTCGTCAACATGGGTGCGACGTGTTTCATGAGCTCTGTGGTACAGACATTCATTCACAACCCTGTCATCAGGGACTACTTCATGAGTGAGGGCCACATGGAATGTACCAGAAGTAAAGACGAATGTCTCAGCTGCTGTATGGATGAGATGTTTACCGAGTTTTACACATCCAACAGGACTTCAGGCTTTGGGCCCGTGAATCTCCTATCGGCAGCATGGAAGGCTAACAAGTCACTGGCTGGTTATTCGGAACAGGATGCACATGAGTTTTGGCAGTTTATGGTGGACCAATTACACCGGGGGCTAAAGTCATCATCGTCTACTCCGTGCACCTGTATTCTACACAAGACTTTCTCCAGTGACTTACAGAGCTCCATCACTTGCACTCAGTGCCAAAATGTGACGCACACCATCGATCCAATCATCGACGTGTCTCTGGAGATACGACAGGGGCTGGACCTAACTGCATGTCTGCAGAACTTTACGAGAACAGAGAATCTCGACATCAAGTACTCTTGTGGTAAGTGCAATGATCGCACGCATGCCACCAAGAGGCTTTCGTTCAAGAAATTCCCAAACACGCTTGCGATCCAATTGAAGCGGTTTGAGCACGTGGCACAGTCTGTGAAGCTCGAACACTACATCAGTTTCCCGATGTACATCAACATGAGCGAGTTTGCATCCGGTTATGAGGCTACGGGTGAGGTTGACCCTGCTCTGACGTACGAGCTCTTTGCGGTGGTGTGCCACATTGGGTCCGTCAACACGGGGCACTACGTTGTGGTGATCAAGACAGCCCAGGGATGGCTCAAGTTTGACGACTCGGTCATCACGGCAATGACCCCGGAGCAGGTGTCGCAGCTCAAGGCCTACCTGCTCTTCTACATGGTGCACAGAATGGTCTGAGCGTCACGTGACATGTTACGTAAGCACAATCCCGTGCTTACGTGAGCATTACGTCACGGCCCGCTCATCCGCACACCACGGCGCGCACCTCTAAACCTCAGCAGACTCACCTCGCTATCATCCACCATGTCTGAAAAGTCAGCCTCGCAGCAGGTGAGCACGATGGGCGGCTTCATCGCCGGCGGCCTCGCCGCCTGTGGAGCCGTCACCTTCACCAACCCGATCGAGCTGGTCAAGACTCGTATGCAGCTCCAAGGAGAGCTCAAGGCGAGTGTGGAAAAAGTGTACAAAAACCCTGGCCAGGCTCTTGTCACCATCTACAAGAACGAGGGAGTCAGGGGTCTGCAGAAGGGGCTTTTCTGTGCCTACATCTACCAGATTGGGCTCAACGGGTGTCGGCTCGGGCTTTATGAGCCGGTACGCAAGGGCATTAACGGCGTGGTGTTCCCGGATGTGGATCCGGTAGCGGTACAGAACGTGCCCGTCAACGTTGTTGCCGGCGCCGTTTCCGGCATGGCTGGAGCCGTTATCGGCTCTCCTTTGTTCCTCATCAAGACGAGAATGCAGTCGTACACAGCTACTGGACCAGCGGTGGGTGACCAAACTCATTACAAGAGTACCTTGGATGGACTCAGACAGATTGTGGCCAAGGACGGCTTCAAGGGTCTCTTCCGTGGTGTGGATGCGGCTCTCATCAGAACAGGCATGGGGTCCTCAGTGCAGTTGCCAATCTACAACTACGTGAAGCACTTTTTGCTGAGAAACGGCATGGGCGAGGGTCCATCCTTGCACCTCACGTCGAGTGTAGTGGCTGGTCTCGGTGTTGCCGTGGTGATGAACCCCGGAGACGTTGTGCTGACGAGAATGTACAACCAGAAGGGAAACGCCCACTACAAGGGCCCTGTGGACTGCTTTGTCAAGACTGTGGGTACCGAGGGCTTCATGGCTCTGTACAAGGGCTTTGGTGCGCAGTTGCTGCGTATTGCTCCTCACACTGTGCTTACGCTCACCTTCATGGAGCAGACAATGGCGCTGATGAAGCGCTTCGAGAAGGAAGTACTGCGGTTCTAGCCAGGCTGGTAGTTTTTTGATAGAGGCAATGGTTAGCAAGTGTAGATCTGTTGTACACAAAGGTTTCCTGTTTCACGTTAATTATGCTATGCTACTTTCGTAACGTCTCATCACATCGTCCCACGCGCCTGTGTTTCCTGCTGGGAGCTGGAATCCACACACCAGTGCTTATGGTAAGTCCAGGCCTTGAGCTGGCACGCCTTGGAGCAGTACTTTGTTCTCTTACAACGGCGGCACTTGGCAAACTGCCTAGGATACGTTTCCCACCGTCCACAGTCAAAGCTCGCACACTGTCTCACTCCGCTCTCAGCCTTACGGCAAGAGTTACGCATAATCACTGCAGACCAGTAATGCATATCCTGTGAGTTTTGGCCCTTCACTGTGAACTTCTCCACCAACGGGAACACGTTCATCTCAAACTTTTGCGATACGGGCACAAGGTCCGCATCGGCAGGGTTCTGCTGGAAGTAGGTTGAGTAGCTCCATTTGGACTCGTACTTCTTGCGCTTCTCCTTGGAGCTCCGGATGTGGCATATCCGGGACAGCAGACACTTGTCCTTGTAAAAGCGGTTCAATCGCACTGACAGCTCCACGAGCGAGCACGCCTTTTCGGCTCTACTCACGCCTTTGCAACAGTTCTCAAACCGCACTAAAGAGTGCAGGAGCGACTGGCTCAGGCAGCCCGGTTCCGACAGTGTGCTTTCCACGCTTTCCTCCAATGGATAGTGCGAGACAAGGCTCGCGTGTAGCCCCAGCTCTGTAGATTTCCCTTGCTCGGGCAGCTCCTCCGAGGACCCCACAATAGCAGGATCGATCGTGCCCTGACCGAGCGTGCCTTGACCGAGTGTGCCTTGACCGAGTGTGCCCTGGACGAGCGTGCCCTGGACAAGCGTTCCCGGCCCGGTTTCACGCGTCACGTGACTCGCCTGTGACGTTGTCATCGACGGTGGGTGGTCTGCCTCGTCAGACGAGAGGTTCGACAGTAGCTCTAAGTCGTTCTCCTCGTCACACTCCAGTGCCGGAGGCTGGCAGTCCGTTCTCTTCAGCAGCGCACGCAGCGAGAGGTGCTCGACAAGGTGCGATGACTGGAGGTGTGGCTTCAGTGCCGAGTACTTGGATATGAATGCCAGCAATTGTAGCGACCACACAACATCGTCCTCCTTAGGGATCAGCACGCCTTTCAAGAAGAAACGCGGTGAAGTCACGGTGTTGTTGACGTCGTGGAGGGACTGTGCCGTCACCTCTGGCAACGCCGGTTCCGGCGCCGATTCCGGCTCGGGCAGCGTCGAGTACTCTCCGAGCTCAGATTGTGTCAAGAGTTCTGCAATGACATCGCTCTCACCAGCCTGGGATGCACTCTGCGTGTGGTGTTGTACAAGCGTGGCAAAGCTCTCACACAGCGCCGAGTCCTTAACACCGTCGAAATTGCGGCTAGACAGCAGGTAGTTGTCCAGCACTGTAGTGATGATTGGAATCACCCCAGCCTGTACCACACGCTCACGGATTTTTTCAGTGCCTCGCGTGCCTATGAGCACCAAACACTGGAATGCCAAAGTCCATTTCCAGGCGATAAGTGCATCGTTCTTTTCCTGTGCAATAGACTTGTGTGAATCACGAGCGACTTCTGGCTTGTGGCACTCGTGCAAAATGCACACGAGCCGTTCGAGTCCACCATCTGTGGCAAGCGTCTCACGCACTTTGGCGGACGAAGACGTTAGAAAGGTGAGGTGGTTGAGGGAGTTCACCAGTGGGCGGTCACATGTACAGTCCAACGCTCTTCGGTCGTAGAGGTTGGTTGTGATTGAGACCGCCGCCTTGTTGAGCACGACGCTCTTGTAGTTGGAGTCCCTCATGGGATGCGCCTCTTATCGTTGCCGCGGTTACTGTCCTGTTTGCTGTGTATCTGAGCCTCTGCTGACTCTGTCTATATCAGTTCTTGTGAGCGTGATGACTTTGTGACTTTATATGGTGGCGGGGTTAGGTGGCTTCTTGACTTCCTCTGATTACTAGGTGGCTCTTTTCAAACGCCACTCACAAGTCACGATTACTAAGACCATACCCGATGCGGCAATTTTCGCGAGCCACCCGCCACGCCGTTGCTTTCGCGCAGCTGGGCGCGGTTCGAACCGCGCATTGGATATTGTTTTTGATTATTGCCGGGGTAACCTCGCTACAAAGATGTCAAGTCGTGTCACGTTCAATTGGCCAAAGTGGCCTTCATAATGCCATACCCCACGGTGATCACCATGAGATATGCCAGGAAAGACGCTGGTACACCTCTCGTAATGAAGGTGTTAACGTTGAGGTACCGCCGGCCCACGTCGTCAGTCATCGAGATGGCTGTCACATTAGGGAACCCGGAGGAGGCAAGCCCCATACCACAGGAGGCAATGAGAGCAGTACCGAAGATGAGCACCTCTGCTGAGCCCTTTCCGGAGAGCGAGTCACCAATCTCCTGTACAAGCGGGATGATGATGATGGCGGAGACTGTGTGCGAAACAAAAGTACCCACAACGAGCACAAGAATGCCAAAGATGATGTTGATCACCATCAGGTCAAAGTCCATCACACGTCTCTGGAGTGCCGTGGCGATAGTGCTGAGCAGTCCCGAGGAGGACACTGCTCTACCCAGGGTAAGAGACCCCATGGCCAAGATCACAATCGACCAAGGGAAGTTGTTAATGTCCTGAGTGGAGAGGAGGCCCGTACCAAAGAATAGCACCAGGGGAATCACAGCAATCTCACCAGCATCACCGAAGGCTCCATCAATCTTGGTGACGACACACCACAGCAGAATTGTACCCACAAGCACAAAGATGATGAACCATTGCTTGGCAGTGAAACGCTCTCTAATAGGAGCCATTCTCTTCACAGGGTGTGAGTTCACCTTGAAGGTGAGCAGCAGAAGCCCCCATACAAGCAGAAGCGACAGGATAGACACTGGGATAGACACCGCAAGCCACTGACCCCATCCAATCCCGTAAGGACTCAGATACTGCAATGCCACGACATTCTGAGGTGATGAGATAGGAGAAGACATACCAGCAATGTTACAGGCGAGGGCAACACCCAAGATGAGGGCTTTGGCGAAAGGCGCATCGTGTGGCAGCTGGCGAAGCACTGTGGAGAGCAGCGAGTAACAAAGCACTGGTGTGGCCACGTTGGAGATCCACATCGAAAGGAACAAGGCCACAGACATGATGGCGAGGAGAATCCACCGAGGCTTGTCGCCAGACACTGCGAGAATCCAAGAGGCAGCCACCTTGGCGATGTTGTACTTGGAGAGAGCTGCAGCCAGGGCAAAGCCACCAAGCAAAATCATGATGGTGGAGGACCACATCTGCGACAGCACGTAAGCTGAGGCATCCGCAGCGCTCTCCACGTGACCGTTTTCGTCCTTAACGACTCTAAAAAGGACAATCAACAGGGGACAGAGCAACGCCGTAACAAAGAGCGGAATGGCCTCCGTAGCCCAGAGCAATGCCACACAGGCCAAAAGCGCCATACAACGGTGCTCGGCCTCGTCGTTAAACGTCTTGACACCGAGCAGGATTGCTGTAATGGCTATGATGATGATGAGCTTGTAAGTTCTCGGGGTGTTGAGGAACTTGGGCAAGACAAAGTTTTGGATCTTGGTGAAGCCCAGGTTGATTTCCCGGGGCAGTGGCCACTTGTATAAGTCTAATGTGAATGTCTCATTGGCCACAACAGGCTTGGGCTCGATTCCCATCATGTCCTGCCACACGGTGCTTCGTTCCCACACAATGTGCTCCTTTCTGTGGGACTTGAGCTCGGTCTCGCACTCGGCAAAGGACTTCTTGGTCACCACCGAGTAGATGTGGATGAGCGTCTCGAGCTGGTCATCGAGACGTGCCATGGTAGCTGGCGCAAAGGCATGAGAACCGGCAAAGAACCGGCCTGACTCCACCTCAGCTCTCGTAGAAGCGTGCAGTGTCTTGTCGAATTTCTTTGTAATCTTGAGGAAGGCCATCTCGTTGAGCTCAATGTAAGAGCGCAACTGTGAAAGTTCGAGGAAAAGGTGCAAGGCCCATTTCTTGATGTTGATGTGTGCTCTGTGGAGGATGTCCTCGTCAGAGATAAGTGCAGAGTTGGCTGCTGGCGGTTCGGCCTCGTCGTCATCCTCGTCCTCCATCACCGTGTGCTTGGTGATGACAGAGACGGTGTCCTCAACGTCGTCAGAGAAGTAGACTTTCTCCTTGCGTGCCTCTTTCAACAGGTCCTGCAACTTTGCTGTGTCAAGCTCCTCCTGCTGCTTGTAAAAGGTTTCAATCATCTCCAGCTCACTTCTGAGCTTCTCCATAAAGTGGGAAACCTCCTTGGTGTCTAGTCCCTGTCTCTGGCTCTCGAGATCAGCAGAGCCAGACTCGATGTCTTGCATCTCGTACGTGTGCTCCTTGGCTGAGCTCTTCTTGGAGCCCGAATAGAGTGACTCCTCCTCTTGGGCCTTGACAGCGTACATGCCCTGCTTGAGGTCCTCATAGTGAACGTACTTGTCCTTCCACTCCGGCACAGCGTTGTACCTCAGAGACTCGGAGAACTTCATCTTGTCTAGTCAGGGAGTTGGAAGTAAAAGTTTTACCTACAGAAGTTTTGAGAGGTTATCCGCGGCTGCAAGGCAGCCCCCCTGAGATTCCGGTGGGGTCAGACTATACACTGCTCTACAAACGCTTTTGGACTCGATAAAACGTCCAATACTACCCTAGATCGTACCCCTTACTGGGACAATAGCTTGGCTACAGCGCCCAGCCATTTAGGGCAAGAGCTCACACGACCTCGAGTTGGCCACCACCTTGCCAAGCCCACGTGGGCCAAAAAGCAATTCCTTCTCACGTGACAGTCGTGGAGGCGAGCGCGCCGCAGTTCGATCCGCGCCAGGGATATCTTTTTTTATCCGCCAGGCACCAGGCACGCCTAGAAACGCCATAGAGGTTGTCTGTAGCCGAGACAGCGCTGTACTCCTGCAGTATAGTCCCTTTAAACCGGCAGTAGCGCTAGAGACTCGAGCAGTATCTGGCATCTACATCTGCTGCTAAGCAATTGGCGTAGCCAGCACCTTGTGGTGCTGCTGTTTATGGCTCTCTGGCTCTCCATTGCTGGTCACAGCTGTCTCTGGTGGTCTCTGGATGTCTCTAGTGGACTCTATCCATCTCTCGCTGTCTCCGGTTCTCTCCAGCAATCTCTCTCTAGCTTCCTAGCTCTCCAAATGCCTGGCCCTCACCAAATCCCTAATCGGTAGGCCTCCACTACCCCTATGACCCATTACTGACCCCCCTGCTACAATAGCCACAAACCTGCGGTGCAGTCCCTTTCTGAGGTCCACAGTAGGCTACAGACACGTTCCTGGCAAGGTACAGGCCCAGACATCACCACTCCACCATCACAGCCCACCCCACAGGCACCCCATGGAGAGGTGAAACGCTTTTTTTCCACGTCGCGCACTCACTTAGCCTCATACCATGGACACCACCGATTACGGCGGGTTCCGTGTAGGGGGTACGAGCCCCCAGACAAGGCGAAACACCAAGAACTTATCACTCAACCTGAACCGGAGCCACACAGTGACAGCTGGAGAGCTGGAACGCGGTGTGCGAACGCGAGAAGGAGAGACGCCACACCCACTGCATCAAGGCCTGAGGCCGGATTACTCAGAGCAACAGAATCAGCATCATCAAGACCAACTGCAGCCTCAGGAGGACCAGCAGAATCCACAGGACGAGTCCTCGGGCCAGCCCAAGCATCACCTCTACAGATCCCTGTCACGCCCTTCGAGACGGGCAACGCTCTCACTGGCGATCCCAGAGACCCAACAACCGGGCAAGTGCAAGCTGTCGTCCACCAGTATACCGTCCTTCACTCTTTCGTCCCCTGTAACGTCGCCACCCGTGCCCGCCACGCCAGCTGAAACGCTCAAGACACAGACGCTGATTAGCGAGCTTAGCAACATCAGGCTCGAGTCCAAGACCGATGCGTACCCTGATGGGCCTGTGTGTGTCCTGCCGAACCTCTACCTCTTCTCTGAGCCGTCCTTGGAGCTGCTGACTCACTACGACCTCGTGGTGAACGTTGCGCGGGAAATCAAGCCACCCATCCCAGGAGTGGCAAAGCCAGTGGAGATGGCCCACTTCCTCTACCACAAGACCGTCTACTACTATGTGCCCTGGACTCACACCTCGAAGCTCGTCAAGGACCTGCCGCTGCTCACAGAGCTCATTGAGGAGGCCCTCGCCAAGGGCAGCAAAGTACTGGTGCACTGCCAGTGTGGCGTATCGAGGTCGGCCTCGCTCGTGGTGGCTCTGCTAATGAAGATGCACCGCTCCAATCTTAATGACGCCTACAGTACACTCAAGGAGCGGGCACCAGACATCTCGCCCAACATGAGCCTCATTTTCCAGCTCATGGAGTGGGGCGAGCTCATCGGCGTGGGCGCCAGGCTTGACGAGTGACTAATGAATGCAATGACAGACTAGTGTAGACTAATGGCTGGCGGTATTAAATGTTCATGAATTGACGTAACGGCATGGCTGTGAGTCTGTTGCTTATGCGGAGAGGAGAAACCAATGAAGGGACCTATATGCTGCTGTGAGTAGTGAGGTGCAAAGCTCTAGGCCTGGGCCTTCGTACTCCTCTCCATGAAGTTCACCACTCGTTTCACCCCGTGGATCCAGCGTCGTGTAGTTTCGTCCAGCATGATGAGCGCACTGCCCTTTTCGATACGGTCCTCGGCAGATCTTGCGTGGATACCGACACTGATGAGCCCAATGGGCCATGCCACGTTTCCGATACTGAGCTTCAAGTACGATTCGTTGGCTTTGAGGAACTCGTGCCTTTGTACGTGGTAGAGAATCGTCAGAAGCGAAGTTAACGACGATGCCTCGAGAGAGTTCTTGCGAAGCTTCACCAGAAGCCGGAAGAGCTGTTTCTTGGTCTCCAGTAGTAGCTCAGGGTTGTCTCCTGACTTCTCCCACAGCTGTAGCACGTGCTTGATGTAGCGGTTCGCCTTCATGGGAAGTTCATCTTGTGGGGTCTTGATGTCCTTCAGTGTGATGATGAGCTCTGGAGGGGTCCCGTGGGTCTCCTGGAAAAGCTTGAGAGCATTCTCCTCGGCGTCCTCGTCCTCTAGCCTCTGTCTTTTCTTCGGTGGCATCTCAAAGCCGTTCTGGTAGTAGTGAGGTTGTGTTGATGTCTTGATGCGCGAAGGTGTCCAGCGATTGTAGCGCTACAGTACTAACGATCCATTGCCCATCTCGATGGTCTAATCAATCTATATCACTTTGAAGTTTCCTAACTACCTGGTTCGCCGTCAAGCTCGCACTCTGGTGAGTCCCGCTTAAGCACGCTTGGGAATTGGCTCATTGAGCATCCAGATTTGGGTCACTTTTGAGGCTCCTAGTATCACTATGGCCTTTTAGATTGCTATGTGGCCTCGCCTCAGCACAGTCTCCTCTTGAAAGCCTCTACACCTCAATGGCTTCATAGTCAACGTGCCCGTGTAGTGTGATGCTCCCCCTAAGGCGATCGCGAAAGAGCTCGGGCAACTTGGAAACTCATCTACATAGTGGCACACCACTATCGTTGTCATTTCCCCTCATTGCTGCCCTTTTCTCTTCTCCAACAACCCCCATCAGTGGAGTGAAGCTGAATAATTGACTAGAGCACTCTAAACAGCTGAAACCGCTGGCCTTTACGACCCAGTGTTACAAGCATAAAGCATAACTATGTCAGACAAGCCTCTGTCCGAGAGGCCAGGAGCTCGCGAGGCCCTGGTGGAGCAGCAGCAGAACGGTTCAGATGATGAGGAGTTCCTTTCTGATACCGCCGAGGTGATTGATGCCAACGATGCCTCGCAAACACTATCTCTTGATATGGACATGTCTGGCCAGAATGAGAAGGTGTGGCTTGTGCGAATGCCTAGATTCTTGGTGGATCAGTGGAAGAATAGAGACAAGCTGAATGGCCAGAAACTCGGGTCTATCCGCATCAAGAAGAACACGCCAAAGCCTGTTATGAGGGTCAAGCTGGAGTCAACCCCGGAGACTGAAGACTTACCACACGATTATGAACTCAGAGTGACGAATCCAACAGTACAAAACCAATACGTGTTCCAGGAACGTGTGTACAAGAAGCCACTGGTTGATGATAGCGAGCCGCAGTTTGAGACTGCGCCAGATGGCAGAAAGCTCACTTTAGAGGAGCAAGACTTCCAGAGAAGGGTACACGCACTGGCTAACCGAAAACGGCACTTCAACAAGTATGAGAACGAGGACGGATCTGAAAAAGTTTTGCCATTTGTGAAGACGATCCCTAAGCAGACTGCGATGAAGGGAACAATTGTTCATGAGGCGCAGCTTATTCCTTCCGTTAACGACCCGAACTACTCCAAAATCATTGCTCAGAGAAAGCAGTATTTCAAGGAGGAACCGAGACCGAGTGTTACGCTTCTCGCAGATCACAGAAACGAGCTTGGAACTGTGGGATTGCTCAGAACAGACCACTCATCCTTCCTCAAGTCTTCAGACAACCGGAAAAACAAGGACAACAGAGCCATCAGAATGCCTCAGAAGGATCTTTTGGATATCTTGTTCAAATTGTTTGATCAATATGACTACTGGTCTCTGAAGGGACTAAGGGAGAGAACAAAACAGCCAGAGGCTTACCTCAAGGAGACGCTCGACCAGGTCGCCACGCTCATCAAGAGTGGCCCCTACGTGCTCAAATACGCTCTGAAGAAGGAGTTCAAGGAGTTACGCGACCAAGAGAGGGCGGCGAGACTCGGTGCTCTTGACAAGGAGGATGATGACGAAAACGAGGACGACATTGAAATGGAGGACGTTGTTTAGTACTACGGCGACAGGAGCGAAATCAACAAATCCACATACTTCAAAACGGCTTCCTGTAACCCTTGCAATAGGTGCTGTAGAACTCAATAGCCAATAGCCGCACCCAGACGCTTCTCGATCCACAGCAGCGTTTAGCCGGGCCCACCGAAATCGATAAGAATGCTCGGACTTTATGTGTCAAGTTTCCTCCACTCCACTTCCGTGACTGCGGTTTTACATCCAGACACCCGCTGTGCGCGCCCAGAGTGAAAAATCTGAGAATCAACGCTGGGCTTCTAGAAACGGGATCCCCATACACAACAATGGCTGTACGTACTATTAAAGAAGATGTGGGCTCAAGCGACTCTACAACGTGAATGGAATATGCGAACCTAAGAAGTCTGGCACTCTGAAGTTTCCCTGTCCCGCGGATGGATTTTCACGTTGAGATGAAGAAGTGAACCCATGTTCATAGGGGCAATACTAACAAGCAGAGAGAAATTAAGGACATCAAGCAGTTTTTGGAGCTCACTAAGCGTGCCGATGTGCAGACCGCTACCATCAAGACCAACAAGAAGGTTGCCGCCTCTGGCAAGGCCTTCAAGCAGACCAAGTTCAAAGTGAGAGGTGCCAAGAAGCTCTACACTCTTGTTCTCAACGACGAGGACAAGGCCAAGAAGCTCACCCAGGCTCTCCCATCCACCCTTGAGATCACCACCATCTAAGCAGTAATGTTATGACTATCCAGGCAGTACGTAAACTCTGGCTAAGGGCCCATAAATCTTTCCATTATTTTATGCGTTATCACAATTATTAGCTATTGATGGCTCGCTAGTCGTTCTTCTTCTCGCTCTCTGTCTTCTCCTCCCGTACTTCTCGAGCTTCTTCTACTTCCTCCACTGCATCCTCGTTCTGTCCCGCTGCCTGTTCCTCCTTCTCCTCGGCAAGCGCCTTGACACTCTCGAGAATTGTAGGCTTGTTGTCGAAGCGAATGCTCCGCTTCTTTACTGGAGACTCTGCTTGTACCTTGGACACCTCTGCAGAAGGAGATGTGTTGACACTGACCGGCTCCACTGGTTTTGGAGTCTTTGGGGAGTTCACAGGAACAAGCTCCGCAGTACGGACCCACCGTCTTCTTCTGGTATACTTTGAGAAGGAGTCCTCTGTCGATGGCTTCTTCCACGTGTTGTCGTAGAAGATGTAGCCATCATCTCCGGATGGGTTTGCTGTGGTCTTTGGCTTTGACGATGGCAGCTGGATGGCTCCGTCATTAGTGAGATCCAAACGCCATGTCTTGTCCACCCATCTCCAAACCAGCCCCGACCCTGCTTCCGTTTCAGGCAGCTGGAAGTGATCTGTTGGCGATGACTCGTTTAGGAATTCATCAGTCCAGGCAGTTCTCTCGTAGGAAAGCAGGTTAGGAGTCCAGCCAATCCCCAGCCATCTACGCTGATTCTCGTATAGCACATACGTGAAAAGAATGGGTTTGCCATCCTTGCTCATAACTCCAACCTTCTCATTGGCACGTTTCACAGCTGCAAAGATGCCCGAGTGCTTGTTGATGTTGATTCCGCCAAAGTCGAGCCCCGTCAGATAGAAGGAGAGCAGCCTTATGAGACGGAACTTCCACAGCATCTTTCTAGTGACACGTGAGAAGGTGGAGTGGTACGTCAGTACAGAGACCCCAAATATCAGGAGGAATGCCCTTGGTGTGAAGAGCAGATACGTCACAATGATGTACAACGGTGACAGGAACACTGTGGTGAAGAGAATGCGCTTGATGTCGTACGACGTCAGAGCCAGCGACGTCACCGGCTGGAGCACCAGATCACTCTTCATGTTTAGCGAAGTCAGCAGCTGAACGATGTCATCCAGAGTGGGCTTTTCAGCAATTCTGGTCTCGACGTGTTTCTTCAAGAGCGAATACCCCACGAGAAGCACCACAACGGAGATATGGCCAAAGTACGTGATGAGCGCTTCGAAATAGAGAACTATCGTGGAGTAGATAGCGACTGCTAATGCTGAGAGCCATACATCCTCGTCTGTCCAGGTGAGAACGGACAGCAGCTTGTCCACGATGATGAGGTAGGGGTAAGCTCTGACAAGCACCTTGGAGACGGTGGCGGGTGTTGACGAAAGCAGCGGCGAGCTCTGTGTCTCGCCCGTGAAGCGGTCTGCTAGTGAAGACGATCTGCCTGTGAAGGCAGCCCTCGTCTCGACGTCCTCCTCGGACATTGTGATGTTGTATGTGATGTGATCTGTAGTTATCTGTGGAAAATTGGTTGCTGTCGCGGTACAACCCCATGGGATACGAGGTGATAATTCTCAGGTCAAATATGTGGAGAACGACGAGTGGGGACCACCATCTGGTGGGGTTCAATTCACTTGGTGGAGGGCTTTCCTGTGTGCCAGTAGTGCTGTGAGTGCCGCTGGAGCGCTGTTGTCGGTATTAGTGCTCTCACTGACTTTCATCAATGAATACAACTTCCCTAAAATTCCTAGCTTCATCGATTGAGCATGTTATCGCTACACGCCCTCTGCTACATCGATACGTTTCATCATGCAATAAATAATTAGACCATGAAGGACTCGCCGCAGCCGCAAGTGCCCTTGGAGTTTGGGTTCCGGAATACAAATCTCGATGACAGCTTGTCGTCAATCCAGTCCATTTCCGATCCCACAATGGAGAAGAGTGCCTTGGAGTCAATCACGACTTTGACGCCATCCTGCTCCACAATCTCATCAAACTTCTGCGGCTCGGTGATGTACTCCAGGTTGTATGTGAGGCCGGAGCATCCACGGTTTCTCACTCCAATGCGAATCATCTGTGGGTTTGGTTGGTCCAGAAGGCCCCTCAAATGGAGCAGGGCATTGGGGGATAGTGTGATGAGGGCCTTGCGGGGCTTCAGTGTGCGTCTTCTCTTCGTTTTCGTGGGGGTCTTTAGCGTCGGCGGTACAGATGTTGTAGATGCCGCTGTAGATGCCGCTGTAGATGTAGGCAGTGTAGACTGTGCTGGGGAAGAGGCTCCTCCCGCTGGTGTTGACGTTGTCTCCACAACGTCCTTGAAACTCCGTGGGAGTGTGTGCTTTGCCCACCCGTTCTTCTTCTCCATCTTGTACTCGACGTAGCCCTCGTTCACCGCACGGGGTGATGTCTGGAGGAACCGCTTAGCGGCATTTGTGTTGGTGGAGACGTATCTCGCTAGTACTGGGTACTTTGGTGTAAGCGCCGCCACTCTTAGCATTTCTCGGCTCCGATGGTGTGGGGGTCAAACTGATAACTGTGATTGTAAAAGGGAACTTGCTGTATTCCAGATGGGCTTCAGCGTAGAGTGATGAAGTTCAGTCCCTTCTGTGTCGTTCGGACTGGTGGTTTGCCTAGTTCAAGGTAGATGGTGTAGAGAGTGAATCGGAGGGTCGTAGTGTAGGATTCGAGTGACCCCTTTCGCGAAACCCTTCTTGGGGTGTCCGGGTTTGGGATGCGCCCAATCAGCGCGCAGGAGAACGTCAGCTCGGTTGAATTACGGCCGGAAATGGCACTTCCGGGGAACCCCGAGATCGGACGACGAGTGACACATACAAAACTACACCTCCCAAATGAACACACATTACTAAATAGGGCTCGTCTCTCTCTTGAGCCACTTGTAGGCAAGGGAGTCTTTCTCGAGGCTCCTGCTGACGGCCTCCCAGCACTTGGCGTGGTGTGCGTTGACCGCTTTTTTCTCCTCCACAGACAGCATCGATGCATTGATGAGTTTCTTGCAGTATGGCACCACGGTGAGGTTTCTGAATTTGAGGAATGCCTTGTCCCCAAACTTCTTACCAGCAGGCTCCACAAGCATATCGTTTTCGATACGGATTCCGTACTTGCCATCCTCGTAGTATCCTGGCTCGTTGGTACAGATGTTACCAGCCTCGAATGGGAACGAGATGAGTCCACTGCGGAAAGAGATTCCAATTGGACCCTCGTGAACATTTAAGTAGGATCCCACTCCGTGACCTGTGCCATGGCGGAAGTCCAATCCCTGGGCCCACAGATACTGTCTCGCAAGGACATCAATCATGTATCCATTTGTGCCCTCTGGGAACACCAACCGCTCAATGGCAAGGTTTCCCTTGAGTACCAGTGTGTAGTTGTCAATCTCCTCTCTGGAAGGGGTGGTGAAGTGCAGGGTTCTCGTGATGTCTGTTGTGCCCTCCAAAAACTGCGAACCTGTGTCACAGAGATAAATCTTTGATGGGTCGATCATCGAACATGTGTCCCGGTCAGGAGCATAGTGGATGACGGCGGCGTTGGCGCCAGTAGCACTGATAGTTTCAAAAGAGTTGCCCATGTAGTTGTCCTCTTCCTGTCTAAAGCGTACAAGCTTTTCTCCCGCATTCCATTCATCAATCAGCTTGTCGGTGACGAGTGTGTGTTCCAGCCATGCAAAGTACTTGGAGATGGCTACGGCATCCTTCACCTGAGCCTTCTCGTAGTTGGCAATCTCCACACTGTTCTTCACAGCCTTGAGCAGGTCAAGAGGCGAGTGCACCATCTTGTACTTGCAGTTATTGAGACTGCGCACAATCTCCCACGATGCTGTCTCTGGCACTGTCATGGCAGCAGCCTTCTCCTTTAGGCTGTTTGTAGTGACTGAGAGCTCAGACCAGATTGCAGAGTATGGGAGCACAGTAATGCCGTTTTCCTCAAAGTACTTCTTGATCTCCTCAGAGTATGAATTGTCTGTGAAGAGCTTCACGTCCTTGTCGTTCACGACAACGTACGAGAAGAACACGGGGTTGTACTGGATATCGGACCCACGCAGGTTCAACAGCCATGCAATCTCATCCAAGGCACAAACGAGCATTGCTGAGGACTTTTCCTTGGCGAGCGAGGCAAGCAGCTTGTCGTGCTTGCTCTGGAAACTCTCGCCAGAGAGTTCGTCCTTCAGGAGCAAAAGATCGTTGGCCGGTCTCGTTGGCATCTCTTCAAAGTTAGCCCAGATCTCGTCCACAAGGTTGGGCTTCACAGCCACAAGCTCCACCTTAGCACCAGCCTCATCTGCCTTAGACTTGATGGTTCCCTCAAATGCCTGCACCATTTTGTAGCTCACCACTTTCGGGTCCACTCCAATCTTAACGAGCTTACCAGAGCCAAGAGACATTTCTACAGCTTCTGCGACAGCCCACTCCTGCCACGACGGTTCTCCCTTGGCGCCCTGCTTCAGAAGCACCCAGTTGTAGTCGAGTTCCTGACTAGCCTGGTTGAAGTAGCGTCCGTCTGTGCTGAGCGCACTCTTACCTGTAGGCGTCTCGTTGAAGTTCAGCACATCTCTCGTGACAATAGCAATGCCAGCAGAGCCTGTGAAGCCTGAAATGAAGGCTCTTCTCTGGTCTGAGGCGGCAACGTACTCACTCTGGTGCTCATCCTCGGATGGCACGACGTACACACATAGATCGTGCTCCTTCATCTTCTTTCTGATGGCCTCTAGACGAAGCGTAGTGTTGACGTTCTTCGTGGTACATAGAGAGTCGCTCGAGTAGATCGACTCCTGGCCCGAGAGAGACCGTCTCGGCGACGACGACCCTGAACGCTTGTACTGTTGCATAAAGAGCGACTTGCGGCGATTTTGCCTGGACAGAAGGCCAGGAGAGCACGTGCAGTTGGAGCACGGCCTGCGGCTTGCCTGAGTAGCGAGCGAGAACATCGAGGGCTTGGGCACCACTTGGTTTGACATTGCTGTTGAAGAGTGGAGTGGTTTGTTGAAGGCAAAGCGCGGTGGTTTGGCCACGCGCGGTACGGCCACGTGGTGGTACGGCCACGCGATAAGCGGGCAATCTCCCCAATTGGGAAGTCGGCTAATCTAGTGCGCTACAAAGTACTGCCCAATAATGCCCAATTATGCTAAGGCCTCCCTCGACACTTGCACTGAATCCACCTCTGCCTTGGCCTCCTCCCATGCTGTGAGGTTCTCCCGCAGCCAGATCAGTATGGAGTCTGTGTACTGGCGCATCACTTGCCGCCACTTTGTTTGGAAATGGCCGATGAGCTCATCGCAGTTGGCCTTAATGGCGCCATTCACCTCCTCAATGTCTCGTAGAATCACTAGGTGGCAGTCCTCTAGCTTCGAGATCTCTCCTTCAAGCCTCGTGATCTCCAGGTCCCGCTCGTTCTCGTTCATCTGCATTATGTCGTCCGACCCTCCACGAGCATTGAAAAGCCTCATCCAGGGACTGGAGACCTTTCTTACATTTTCGCCCTGATCCAGCCTCCTCACAGCATCTGCCATCGTGGGTGACTGCTCGGCGTTACGCCTCAGCACTTGGCTGAGCCTATCAACCTGTTCCTGCGCTGTCTTCAACACCTCTATGCGGTGGTGGCGCCGCTTTATCGTCGTCTCAATGATAAACAGCTGCACCTCCTTGAGCCTTCTGAAGTGCAGAACCCCCAATGCCATCCCGCTTGTTCGGCAAACATCGCCAATTGGCTCCTGTGCCACAGTCAGTATTTTGAATGCCAGAGCCTCCGAATTGATGAAGCTCACATCAATTGCCTGGCCCGTTTTTTCTATCCCCAGAGACAGGTTGTAAGTGTCCTCCAGACTGAAGGCGTTATAGTACGCCCCGAGCTCCCCCAGGTCCTTGACAAGGCCCTTAAAGTGTCTCTTCTGTCTCTTGACACTCTTCTCCATGGCCTGTGTATGCGACCTATACAGCCTGAAGATCTGCTCATAGTCTCTGAATGCATGGTCAATCTCGCGGTCCTCCTCCCTCGGCTTGAAGTTGTTGATTGAAGATGAGTGAGGCACCGGTAGTAAAGAGTGAAGCGGTGACGGCTTTGTGGGATCTAGCGGTGGAGCCAATAGGTTGGACTGAGGTATAATACTCACTGGGGGAGATTGCAAAACCTCGCTCCACTCAGCAGAGGGATCCAGGAACTTGCGAAAGACGTGATGTGTGCTTAGCGGGAGCTCCAGGCACCTCTGCAAAAAAACGGAAAGCATCCTCACACGCTTCTCAATCACCTTGAGATCGCTCTTGGCACTAAGCGGGTTCACCAAGTACTTCACCACGCTGTGCTTTTCAGGTATAGGCGGCACAACCACTGTGGGGAAGAGCCGCACTAGCGCCTTGCGTAGTGAGTCAAAGTCGGAGTACCGCCGGATAACCTGTGTTGATTCGTACTGAATTGTATACGCCACTGCTGTTTGGCCCTTGTCTCTCACAGTGCCGTAGTCAATGACTGCAATGGAGCCGTGTCGCTGAGGCTGCTGAGGCTGTGTGCGCTGCTGAAGCTCCTCGTAGAGCTCGTCTGCAATCTCATCGTGGTCATCCCTAACATTAGGGGACTCTTCGTAGTCCTGCTCCGCTGGATGCTCAATGCCGTCCTCTTGGGCTGCGCTGCCATGTGAATCCGTCTCTTCTCCTAGGGGGCTGGTGTATCCGTAAACGCTATTGACGCCACCGGAGCTCTCCCAGGACCCACCCCAGACGGCGGATCCGGCAAAGGGGTTGTTATCCTCGTCCATGGAGCCCTGTCTATGGCTAGTGGTTTTTTGTGTGTGTTTGTGCCGTTTAGGCCGTTCAATCCCCTGTGTGTAGTTTGCTTTGGCGGGACGCGAAACATAAACACTAGCACACCACACTATGAGCACCGAAAAGCGTAAGTACGCCTCCAAACTCGCTAACGAAAGCAATCATAAAGGCCCAGGACATCTCGCCTGAGCTCCAGCAGCCAATTCTGGACATCTCCATCGATGCCCTTGCGCAGAACAAGCAGGAGAAGGATGTGGCTGCTCAGGTGAAGAAGGAACTCGACACGCAGTTTGGGCACACATGGCACGTAATTGTCGGGAAAAACTTTGGCTCGTACGTAACCCATGAACTGGGGTACTTTCTGTACTTCTACATTGGACCATACGCCTTTTTGGTGTTCAAAACGGGCTGATTTAGCGAGCATGATGACTTCATCGCATTGGCCCCCACGAACCGGTGGGTCTACAACGGAGTTGGTGTCGCATGGTGTCGGCCTATACAGACGCATCTATTGATTTTTTCAGTGCCACTATTCACGTAGAAGGTGCTTGTGAGCCCTCATGGCGCAAGCTCTGCGAGGTCTTTCTCGAACTTACCACCAAGCTCCAAGCTCCTCGAAAACAGCCCTTCAAACCCTTGGAGATGCTCCCTGTTGATACGTGATCCAGCTGCACTCAGCACGGAGCGAACGTCCCGTTGTAGCTTCTCTGTGTGGTTCTGAGACCGTCTGAGCTCGGCACGCATCAGGGCATACTTGTTTTCCTGGTCTGCCAATTGCTTCTCAAAGAAGCGGGACATATTGGTGATCTGGGTGATGACTTTATCCTTGTCGCTAGCTTCGCTTAGAGATGCCCTCAGCGCCTCCATCTCCTGCTTCATTGCCTCAAGCTGATCCTGTGATAGCATCTTGACCTCCTCTGAGACGTTGATCTTGGCACTCAGCGTAATCTTTTTAACCAGCGAGGCGTATCGCAGTGTACTCAGTGTCTCGTCGTAGTCGCAGGGGGACACACATGCCACCATGGCAGTTCTGGAGTTGCCTCCGAGACTCTCCTTCAAAATCCACGTTAGGGTCGAGTCCCTGTATGGGGGCTTCTCGTTAGTCGTCAAGGCAGATATCACTCTGCCCAGGGTGGTCAAGCTCTTGTTTATATTCGACCCCTCTTTGAACCGAACGCCCGTGGCTCCCGTGGCATTCGCCCTCTCAGACCCAGCGAGGTCTACTAGCCTCAGACACGAGTTTGTCTCTCTCACCTTATCCTCCCTCACATCAAGCTCAGTGACCCGGACATTGACTGTGAATACTGCATGCGAGCGTGATGACTGGTCGTTCATCTTTGTTGAGGCTGTCGTTCTGTTTGAATTTCCCTTATTCATGTATCGCTCAAAGTCCTGCAACCCACGAATCGGGAACTCGCTGAGCCCTTCCACGTACGGACCTGAAACTGGATTCTCTCTAACCTTGAGCTGTTCACCTCCCAGCAGGTCTCGTACCTGCTCGTTGTAAATTTCAAAGTACGACACCTTGATCTGGGCAGTCGAATTCTCCACTCCACAACGCTCGTAGAGCTCCTGACACACCTGTGGAATGATCCCGGGATCTTCAGGAGTCCCCATCATTGTGTAAGACTTCCCCGAGCCAGTCTGGCCATAGGCGAAGATGCAAGTATTGTAGCCACTCAAGGTATGCTCGACAATCTCGCTGCCCACCACTTCGTAGGTATCGCGCTGTGACTTGTACTCTGGGCCCTGTGTAGTGCTCCACAAGCTCTCATCAAACTGGAAGCTCTTATCCTCTCTTCTCTTGGTGGGACTCGCCGAGAGCTTGGGCTCTAGCGAGGTAGTGCCCTGCGCCATTCTCACCAGAATGGGTAGATCCTGTGACTCTTCACGAGCCACACGTGGCCGAGACCGAACGTATACACGTACATGTGACTTATCAGGGGGCATGGGGGTCTCTTTTATAGGATAAGGTGAATCTTCCTTCTAGACAGCTTGCGCGTACCTTGTTTACCTTTGTTGATCTCTGTTTACATTCGCGCTCCAACTAGCGGGGGCTATCGCATCTGCTGAGCGACTCAGGACTGTCGGCCCAGAGTCCTCTGCTATTGAGGCGAGGTATGTTGAATAGTTCCTTGATGAACTCGTCCACGTTTTGGAGTTGATGATGATACTTCGCAGTGGGCTGTGGTCCAGTGGGGAAGCCAACGCTGTCCTCCCACTCCATCTCGCTAGCACAAGTCTCGACTCTCACCACCACGCTGTCCCCACTAGCTTTACTGCTGGCTACTGAGTCTGTACTGGACTCTTTCAATCTCATGTACACCACCCCTGTGAGGTCCAGTGAGCTCTGGATGGACTCTGGTGGGGGCGGTGGAAATGGGAAGGAGGGCGGCTTTTGGAGAAGTGGCACAAACTTGTTCACAATCTCACAGTGGACCGTCTCTGGTATCTCTGGCTTTGGTGAAGGTACTCTGCGCTTGACGAGAAGGGCGAGATTCCGGAGATCGGCTCGGGCACAGAAGCCCCTAATGAAGGTGTCATTACTGGGTTTGCGAACACTTTGAGGGACTTGGAGTGTCATCGCCATAAGATCTGAAGATAGACTAGCCGCCTTGAGACTCGCACTCCCGTAAATCCTGTGTTGACGTAGCCGCCCAGCCAGAATCATGGCAAATTTCTCCAGGCTTCTGTCTAATATTTGTACGGATGCCTTTTTAAGTTGAGTTCTGAGCCGTTCTCGCTTTTGGGGATGTTCCTGGCTCTCTACTGTGGTACTTTTTGTGCTAGGGAGACCACAAATTCTGTGGTGGAGAGGGTGCCAGTAAACATCTGAACACCACCCGCACACCCCATAGAGCTTTTTGGCCCTATGGGGTCACATTATTCTCCAATGGGCTCCAAAAGACTCCACAGTGTAGAGTAGAGACTATACCCACTAGTGTCATATTTTATCCTGTGTCAATTCACTTTAGTCCGGAAATCAAAGATGATTGTGGAAGTGTATCTCCAACCCTAGTATCACCAGAACTAAATAGACAGGAACCTATTCCGAAAATTTCAGATGCCTCGAGTACAATCCAAACGCTTGACATAGTTGATTATAGGCTTTTAAATGGTCAAGGCTAGTTCCAAAAACGACTCAATTCTTGCGCTAGCAAGATAAATCATAATTCCTGACGAAAAGTCTCCAATAGAATGGGGCCGCGCAAAGCGAAAATCTTCCACGAAAGGCGGCCCTATGGTCTAGTGGTATGATACTCGCTTTGGGTGTGAGTGGCCCAGGGTTCAATTCCCTGTGGGGCCCTATTTCAATTTTTTTTGATTCTCCTAAATTCTGAAATGGAAGATCCTTCACTTATCAGCAGAAGGTCTGATTGAGTCTTATTGAATCCTATCCTGCCTATGAATCAATCCTCTCAGGGAAAGCGTCCCCGTTAATCGCTCGTTTCTGGTAGTGCCACCTTATCGTCGTGTAGCGCGCGAGGGCTAATGCCAACACCTGAACCTCGAATCACTAAGCCACAAGGCTATCATGTCCGATCTTGCGCCTGCTGAGCAGGAGAAGCTCAACACCTTTCAGATGATAACGTCGTTCCCCGAGGAGGAGTACGACAAGATTGTGAATCTCCTGCGGAACAACTACTGGAACCTCGAAGTGGCACTCTCCAAATACTTTGATGGGCAACTGGACCAAGAGCAGGCTCCACCGCCTCCGCCAGCTCCTGAACCGACACAGGCAGAGTACCTACAGAACTTTGTACATCCTGATCTCTATGGAGGCGCTCTTCTGCCTCAGCTCCCGCTGGTGAGACCCATCTCCAACAGGTGGAGGTCTGAGCCCGGGCTTGTACATCACAACCATTTCGGCTCATTTTGGGACTCGCCTATAGTGTTTCTCATTCTATTGCTACCCAGAACACTGACATTGATACTGTCTGGGATCGGCTACTTGTTGGGCTTGCTGTTCCCGCCCTCGCCAGATGACGTTCCGAGCGAGGCCACCAGAGACTCCTTCAATCCCATCGAGTACTATGAGGCACTCACACAGGACAAGCCAGAGGTTGAGATATTCGAGGGAGACTTCAACGAGGCGTTTGAGAAGTGTAAAAGGGAGTCCCGTTTCATGCTTGTCGTCATCTGCGGAGACAATGAGGCCTCCACCACCTTTGTGAAGAGGGTGCTGAACCACCACACCGCCTCCGAAGTGCTCTCCGACGATGTCGTGGTATATATGGCACACGCATCCACAAACCAGGGCCTCGAGGTTGCCAAGAACCTACGCACCAGAAACGTACCCTCAGCCTATCTTCTGGCGAACGTGGCGTCTGGCCCTTCAGGCATCTCTTCGATGTCGCTGTGTGCACGGATCCCAGTGAGGGGTCTGAACCCCTTCATCAACAAAATCCGCGCCGAGATGGAGAGGTACAAGCCCGAGCTCGTGGCAAAGAGAGCAGAGATGGCTGAGCTGGAGTTTGCAAGAAAAATCCGGGAGGCACAGGACAGGGCGTACGAGGAGTCGCTGATTGCGGATAAGATAAAACAGGAGAAGCGGGAAAGAGAGGAGAAGGAGCAAAAGGAGAGGCAGCAGAGGAAGGAGTGGCTAGAGGCCCAGCGGAAGCTCTTCTACGCCTCGCTGAGTGACAAGTTCAGTGCGCTCGAGGAGCTGCCCAAGGGGTCGTACACCACGATCCGGTTCAAGACCCCATCGGGAGAGGCATACACCCAGAGGTTCTCGGATAGGCACACACTGTTTGACCTGTACGCCTTTCTGGACTTTCAGCTCTACACAAAAAGACTCTCTGAGGAGGAGAGGGCTGCACTGTTGGAGATGAGCGAGATCCCCGTGGACCCAGAGTACAGCCACGAGTTTGGCTTTGAGCTGACGTCGCCCTTCCCAAAGTACACAGTGCCAGTGGAGAAGACGGCGGTGAAGGAGGCGAGCCAGCTGTGGCCCAACGGCAGCGTGCTGATGGAGTACCTCGATTGATAGACACTAATGAGTAGAAAGACCATCTAGTAGAATGCTATGGCTTCGTCTGGCTGCCGCAGTCCGCACAGAACATCTCGATGCCCTGGCCCTTGGAGACGACAAACTTTTCACTCCCGCAAATGTCACAAACGAGCTTACGTGAGCCGCCCCGAAGCGAGTCGAGCGTCCCGGAGCGGGACCGCGGCTGCGAGCCCTTGGAGGTCTTGGAGAGCAGCGAGGTGGCGGACTGGTTGTTGGCTCTGCTCAGGAGGGAGCGGTGGTCCTCCTTCAGGGCGCCGCGGCGCTTCTTCTCCTGGAGAAGAGCCTCCCCCACCGAGCTCGGGAGGTCCTGTCTGAAGACGCGGATCAGCCCGTGGTCGTCTGCCGTGACGATGATGCCGCCAATGTACTCGTCATCCAGCAGCGACGCCTTGTTGTTGCTGAGCTCGCTGTTGAGCTCGTAGATGAGGTCGTTCGAGAGCGACAGCGTCTTGAAAGTGCCAGAGGGCGCAATCAGAGCGCACGTGACAACGTGGTGGTGCGCGTGGAACGAGGTGTAGTCAGTGCGCTTCTTCTTCTTGCTGATGATGCCCATGAGCCCGCTGGACCCGCTGGATGGGCGGCGCTCCTCCCTGTGCACCTCCCAGAGGTAGAGCCAGTGGTTCTCCGAGCCGGAGATGATGTAGCGGAGGTCGTCCGAGATGGTTGCGAGGATCTGCGACGAGTTGTTGTCGAGGCCCTTGAGATAGTACTCGAGCTGCCGCTGCCTCAGCGAGATGACGCGGATCCGCGAGTCGTTGGAGCTGATGAGCACCTTGATGTCTCCCGCCTCGGGGAAGCACTCGATGCCCGTGATCTTGAGGTTGGCGTTGCGGTTCTTGCGGAGCTCCACCGACTGCCTCAGCTCCAGCGTCTGGGTGTCGAGAAAGTACACCACGCCTTCAAACGTGCCGGCAATCGTCATCGACCCGTCGGGCGTGAGCCCCACCGCCGTCACGAGGCTCCCAGCGTCAAACTCGTACTTCACCTCCGCCTCAATCACCGACCACAGCCTCACCTTGTGGTCGAGGCACCCGCTGACAAAGAAGCGGTCGTCGTTCGGGTGGAACTTGACCGATGACACAAAGTCGCGGTGCGGGAAAGTCCGCAGGCAGTGGCTCTGCTCCACGTTCCACAGCCTCACCGTCTTGTCCATCGACGACGACAGCAGAAAGTTGTTCTTGCTCCAGTCCAGCGAGAGCACGTCGTGCGAGTGGCCCGCGTACGACCGGTACGGCGTCTCCTGGAAGACGCTGGCGTAGTTGCGGTCCTCCACCTCCTCCTCCTCGTGCTCCACCTCGTGCTCGCTCTTCTCGAGCCGGTCCAGCGGCGACGAGATCACCTTCCACACGCTGACAACGTTGCCCTTGCCCGCGCTCGCAAGGAACTTGCCGTCGAGG
Organism: Petasospora adriatica; assembly: GCA_030558135.1. Taxonomy (NCBI): domain Eukaryota; kingdom Fungi; phylum Ascomycota; class Saccharomycetes; order Phaffomycetales; family Wickerhamomycetaceae; genus Petasospora; species Petasospora adriatica. The sequence continues at coordinate 174,887 of JAJMRX010000011.1, read as the reverse complement.
CTGAACTTCATTGCCCAGATGGCGCCGTTGCCCGAGGCGTCCTTGGTGGTGTCGGCAAAGACGGGCTGGTCGTCGGGGTCGAGCTCCGCACTGAGCTCCTGAGCCAGAAACAGCCGCTGGCAGATGGGCGCCGTCCGGTGCGACCGCTTGAAGGTTTTGATGTACTTTGGGTGCTTGAGGTAGCGCTCAAACTCCTCATCGTCCAGCATCAGGTGCAGCCGCTCCGCCAGGTCTGCCGAGCTCTCGATGTCGCTCTGGCGGTTCTTGCGGGACCGGAACTTGAGCGGGCCCGTGGCGGCGTGGTACTCCGGGTCGAGCGACCGGTCGTCGTCTGTGGACTCCTCCAGCGAGCCCGCGCTGTCGGACCTGGGCCGGCTGAAGATGCTGAAGAGCGACCGCCGCTCTGACATGTGGTTAGGGAGCTGGGCTGATTGGTGGTGGTTAGGGAGCTGGGCTGATTGGTGGTGGTGGTGGTTTAGGCTGGGGTTGGTGGTTGGTTTAGGCTGGTGGTGGCAGTTGATTTAAACCGAGTTGAGCATCGCGTTTCGCGAACGCCGCCTAGAGGTGAAAATCTTTCAGCATCTCCACCACCACCATGGCCGAAGTACAGCAGTGGGCGGACGCCGACGTCGAGCAGCCTCAGATCACCACCAACGCCGATGGCACCAAGACGATAATCACGTTCCGGGTGAACGACGAGGGCAAGCGCGTCAAGGTGACACAGCGAGTGCGGGAGATTGTGGTGAAGGAGACGGTCAACAAGTCTGTCGCGGAGCGCAAGAAGTGGGCCAAGTTCGGAGCCGAGAGAGGCTCTGCCCCTGGGCCTGACATCAGAACGACACAGGTGGGCGAGCCCGTCTTCCTGAGACTGGGCACGGCGTGGAAGGCGCTGGAGAAGGCGGAGGAGGAGAAGGCCAAGGACGAGCAGGCCAAGGCCCCTACAGCACAGAGCATCAAGTGCCGTACGTGTGGTGGAGCCCATTACACTTCCAAGTGTCCTTTCAAGGAGACGCTGGGCCAGGACTCGGCGATGGAGGGAGAGGCGGCACAGGCTGCTGCTCCAGAGGGCGCTGCCGGCGCTGGCCGCTTCGTGCCGAGACATCTCCGTGCCGGAGCCGAGCCAGGGGCCCGTGGAGACAGAGACGACAGCTGTACGCTCAAGATTATGCAGTTGAACGAGATTGTGACGGAGGAGATGCTGAGGGAGGAGCTGCTTCGTGGCCTCGGCTACATCATGAGATGCAACGTGCTGAGAAACAGAGAGACGGGGCGCTCGAGGGGGATGGCGTTTGTGCAGTTTGGGTCTCAGCAGGAGGCCCAGCATGCGATGGACACGCTCAATGGCAGAGGCTACCACAACCTGATTCTGCACATCGAGTGGTCCAAGCCAAGAAAGTGACGCCATTTGCATGTAGTGGATTACGGGTCAACAACGGATCGACGGATTACGACTTGGGTCTTGGGTCTTGTAGGTGTGAGGTCTTGTAGGTCTTGTAAGCGGTGGTGGAGATGAGATGAGATGAGGTGTCTGGGTGTTGTGCGGGTGTCTGGGTGTGCGCGAACGCCACCCTTCAAATCCACATCCACAAGCTCACCAACCACCATGGCGGACGTCCCGGGCATTCTCACGACGCTCCGCGAGGAGTCGGACTCCCAGATCGCATCGCTCTTCTATGCCTTCGAGGACCTCTACGAGCGCAAGCTGTGGCACCAGCTCACCTCCGTGCTGGAGGAGTTCTACAAGGCTCCGCAGTCGCAGGGCGTGCGCATGAGGCTCTACATGCAGTTTGTCTCGCAGTTCAAGTACAAGCTGAACCAATTGAAGCTCGTCGAGTTCCTGCTCAAGTCTCTCTCGGAGCTGGGAGACGCGGTGGAGAGCGAGCGCTACCTCGTGGAGCTCAAACAGGAGATGGCCAAGCAGGACAGCATCGACGCGGAGCAGGCGCTTCTCTTCATCGATATCGAGGTGGCGAGATGCCAGATCCGCCAGCACAAGGAGGTGGCGGCTCGTGACGAGCTCGACAAGATTGACAAGTGGCTTGCGCAGCTCGATGCCGCAGACATCAAGCTCAACCAGTCGTACTTTTCCACAAACTCGGAGTACTACAAGGTGAAGGCCGACTACAACAACTTTTACTACCAGTCTCTTCTCTTCCTGTCGACAGTACAGGAGGAATTGCCCCTGCTGGAGCAGCAGCAGCTTGCGTACGAACTCAGCATTGCGGCCCTGCTCGCTGACAAGATTTACAACTTTGGCGAGCTTCTTACACATCCAATTCTCAAGACGTTGGAAGTTGGGGAGTACTCATGGATCGTGGATCTGCTAAAGTCGCTCAACTCGGGAGACATTGAGGCATTCTCATCACAGCTTGTCCACCTCGACAAGAACCCATTGCTCAAGCACCAGGAGCCCTTCCTCAAACAAAAGATCTGTCTCATGACCCTCGTCGAGCTCGTGTTTGCCAAGTCGATCCGTGTCATTTCATTCAAGGACGTGTCCAAGGCGACTCATCTCAGCATTGGCGAAGTGGAGCATCTTGTGATGCGGGCACTCAGCTTGAAGCTGCTACGTGGATCGATCGACCAGATCACACAGACCATCGCCATCAACTGGGTCCAGCCGAGAATCATCAACCAGGCTCAGATTGCCAACATGAAGGAGAGGCTTGTGGCCTGGGACGCGAGCGTCTCGAGCCTCGGCAGCTACATGGCGCAGAACGGCAAGGAGATCTGGATTGAGTGATTGCAGGTACAAAATAGATGCACCCCATCCTCAATAGTAGCTTCTGTTGATGTAGTGTGCGAGCTTGCGGCTTTCGTACACCTCGTTGTGCTTACCAAAGTGGCCCACAACACTGGTGTACTCCACTTCAAGGCTTTCCAGCCTCTTCACCAGCCACTGGGTCTGCCTCAAACTCAGCAGATCATCGCCATAGCTGTGTACAATGTGCACCTCAGTCTCCTTGAGCTTCTCCAGTGGCAGTGCCACCTCCTTGTAGTTGTCGTGCGCATCCTCCACGAAGAAGCCATACTCAGGATACTCCTCCACAAGCTCACACATGTCGTAGATGCCGTCCACCAGGTACACCTTCTCCACGGGCAATTGGCCCAGACACTGTATGGCTAGCATGGCCCCGACACTGTGCCCGATAAGGGACACCTTGCTTGATCCTGTGATCTCAAGACACTTCTTCACACCAGCAACAACGTCCTCGATGAAGACTGGGTGCTTGACCTCGCTGCTGAGCCGGTAGTCCACGGAGCACAGCGGGATCGCCTTGTTGATGTGCTTGTAGAGCGCGTCGCTGTCTCTGTCGGTGTTGGTCTCGTCTCGCCAGGCTCCTCCATGGATGAATACCAGTGGCACTAGCGGACTGCCGAGCCCACTGAGGCTGTCGTACAACGATACAACCTGGCGCTTGTGTGAGCCATACGGGTGCTGTGTGTACTCCATGGTGTAGATGTTCGCGGGATTGGGTAAGCATTTTGCTCAGGGGTCTACGGTGGAAAGCTCTACATCTTTAGTCATCAGTCCGTTATTTCAGAGTCTATGATTCATGGCCAGACCTCCCCACTTTGAGGATCAACCGCATGATGCTGATGGAGAAGGTCACCACCCACGTGATTAGAATCACAAAGAGCATTGCACACAGTCCTCGCTGGTAGCGGCATATACTGTCGATTCTGGGATACAGCGAGTCGGGCGTACACACCCAGCGTGAGTCGTACAAGGTGTTGAAAGAGAGTGCGAGGTTTGCGCTCGAGAAGATGATGAAGAGAAGATCCAGCAGGACGAGCCTCATCTTGTCAGCGGGGTTTCTGATCCCCAAGGGCTTTGAGCTGAACTCGTCGTAAGCAATGTAGAGCAGGTAGGCCATTCCAATGCTCTGCACACAGATGGCCATGAAAGTGGATGGCTGCTGAGCAACCTCGGCGAAAACGTTGTTCTCCAGAGGCACCCTGTTCTTGGATATGCGGAATATACGTACAGAAAACACCAGCGCAATGATTGTCAAGAGCATCGTGAAGATCCGGAAGAACAATGGCACATAGTTGTTGAGGAGAAACACCCGTGAGAGCCAGGGTACCCATTGCTCGCGTTTTTGTGTGGACATCCAGTACGAGCCCGAGGACCCTTTGGGAGACTTCTCCGAGGAGTCTGATTGAGACTCGTGAGGATTGAGGCATACGCGCAGCCTTTCGTCGCCGTGCCATGTCCCTGACAAGTCTCCGAGCTCAGGGTCCTTGACGCCGGGGCTGGGGTTCTCCACTGTGTGTAGAAAATCGCTCCAAGTGGACCCAATGGGGCCCTCGTGGTACTGCACGTAAGGAGGCAGTGTGCTTGCCTCGTGCCCATACCTCGTCTTGGCCGGAAGCGGAGGGGTGAGTGGCATTTGTTGATATGCAGAGGTGTAACTTTATGAATGTGCTAAATATGAATCAGGGGAGAGTCCAGGAGGTGAATGCAGTATTAAAGTGTCCTTGATGTGTTGAGGGATAGATCTCGATGGTGGTGAGTACCGTTGAGCGTTGGGCTTTGGTGCCTCGTGTAGTGTAGAAGGTGAATCGACAAGTGTTGCTGGAATTCAGGTCTCGCGATTGACACAAAAAGGGGAACGAGCTAAGGGGTAAGAGCAAAAAGCAGATCCGAATATGTAAACGAGAGTGTATCAGCTACAATCCCGGTCTCTGGGATACTATAATCTTGCTTAGTGTGCGAATGTGTTTTAAGCGGATTCCTTACTACATTAGACGCCCCACCAAGAAACCCGAGGACATATTTGTTCTCTAAAGCTGCGCTGAGATGGAGCTGTAGTGTATGCTCAATTAGCGTCTGGAAACCTTTCAAATCCAGCTAATCTGTAAAGGGTGGCCCTCCCAAAGGAGGAAGGGAACCGAGCATGTACTTAATCGAGTTACCGCATCGGGAAACTTACATCAAGATGATCAAACCTCAATCTCACATACAACGACGACAAACTAATACACCCAAAAGCTTCATTGGTCAGGGAGACGTCTCATGAGGAGCACTTTAATCACTAGGCTCAAGGGTATCCCGAGGAATATCCACTAAAGTGCTGAGAAACAGATGTGTCTCGGACTCCGAGACAAGCCAGATACCAAATACATCTAGGGGTAAACCTGAGATTACGGAGATACCTTCAGAGACATAATCTGAACGAGTGAGTCATATCCTGGGCTAATTTTGTCCACATCATGGCTGTGGTGGGCGTGATGCTGAAGGCTATAGTGTCATGTAGTAGTGGCGCAGCAACCGCGAAGACCATTGCCATATCAAGGATGGAAGCAGGCCTACGCCACCTATCCACAGCAGGCTCCATAATGTCTGCTTACCCTCTTCGTCCAATGCGTGTAGGCCAGTCGATCAGATACTCGTCGAGCTTGGCGAAGATGCTGGTGATTCCGCTCACTAAGGACCGCTCATTCTTCTATTTCAAGTACAACGTTGATCTCATCAACAGCGATTCGTTGCTTGTGCGCTACGAGAACAAGGCTGTGACACTAGCAACCAAGGCCTGGAACAAGCTGAGAGAGTCTGACAAGTCCTATAACAAAAAGATTGTCTACTATGCCAACAAGTTCCTCGAACGCACGCCATGGACTGAGGACTCGCTGAGGTCCATTCCCTCCAAGGCAGCATTGCTGAGGCAGGTGAAGAAGAGTGTGGAGAACGAGAAGCAGACAGTCTCACTGAAGGCAAGCCACGAACTTCTTGAAGATGATTCGCTTATCAACATTCCTGTATTCTACCCCTCCATACTGGACAAGGAGAAGCTTAAGGCCGAGATCGATGCCTTGGCTATCCACGGCAAGTCATATCACAGAAGAATGATGCTATTCACAGGCATTGGTGTGCCAATCACACTGCCCTTTGCACTAGTGCCCATCGTGCCAAACGTGCCCGGCTTCTACCTTGCATACCGCTTCTACTGCAACTGGAAGGCAATGCTAGGGGCAGAGCATTTAGGAGAGATGGTTGATGGCAAAGAGCTTGTACTGCAAAAGGACCCCGAGATGGATGCGATGTTCCAGAACTCGAGCGATGAGATAGTGCTGAACGAGGAGATTATAGACAGAATTGTGGAGGTCCAAGAGGTGCCTGAGCTTAAGGTTAACTTACTCAAAGCATTGAAGCAGGAGAGGGAGAGAGTTGAAGCAGTTCCAAAACAATAGCATGAATTCAGCATTAACGGCTTTCTTGTGATTTGTAGCACCTTGAGGCCGTTGCCCTAAGACCCTGCAGGCCCTAGAACTCAAGTCACGTGCAATACAGTAGGGTTATGCCCCCGGAAATTGGCCTTAAGTATGGTGCTGTATTACATAACATGCCCTCGGATATCTTGGGGTGTAAGGTTACGCGAACTCGCTCGATGATTTCGTGCGCGAAAGCCCTCTGCTCAGCAACTGGCCTCGTCGAAAATGTTTTTCAGCGAAATTCCCATTCTTTCTTCTTTCCTTTCTCTACCCAGCGCATCTAGTAACTCTTGCGAGTAAGTTTTCGTCCAATTGATGGGACATTACTTGGTTCACATGGAACAGTCATTGGCATGTGGTTGCTACTCATTAAACATGAGTACATCCTCACTGTCAGTGGTTAAGCGATGCCTCATCGAAGTCACATGATCAATGCTAACAATTCAGAAATGCGTGCTAAATGGAGAAAAAAAAGAGTCAGAAGACTCAAAAGAAAACGGCGGAAAGTTAGAGCCAGATCCAAATAAGCGGACTGACATGACTGGATCTTGAGCTGGTATACGGAACACTCGTTGAATTGAGGAGAGATGCTCCACGAACAGTCGCCTGCTGACGACCCATCACTGTTTTATTATGATCTTGGTATTCATATTTCCAAGCACGGTTGCCGTCCTGGAAGGTAGAAGATGTCCCTTGTGGATGGCTATGCCTTTTGGTTCGGTAGGGATGCTTGCCCGCAGAGAAAATATTGAATGTATGTCCTCATATATTTAAAAGAGTAGTGTACGTTGTACTTTGTAGGCCGATGACTTGACGGTTGCCCTCCCTTGAGATCGACGATTGCTCTATTGTGGTGCAGTAAGTTGATACGGCTTTATACCATCGATCTATGTCATCGATCTACGCTGATTGACACACCAAGCGACAGCACAAACTGCCGGGAAACTGGTTCGCTTGCAAGGTGTACTCCAAGGCTTGGAGATCGGGACTGGAGCGTTGTAGCTTTTCCAGCTGGTTAAGACCCGTTTCGCTGACAGCTTCAGCAGCAATACACAACTTAGTACCCCCGCAATTGACTGGGCAGAAGTGCCGCCTCGTCTCAGTCGAGAACTTTACAAGTCAAACTCTCTCAATTGCACTACACTGTGGTATAGTTGCCTGGAAATCCATGATAGCTCCCCTCCGAAAAGGTTGGCTATGCGTGCGGTTTTCGCCGGTTTGGAGGTGTGGAGCAACGTGACGTAGTCCGGGTCGGCGCCGCCAATTGGCTTGACGGTTTATATTGTGGCCATGCTCAGTGATCAGATGAGTCTCAACAATTGATGTCTAGCACTATTTCTAGCTCAATTGGTGAGTTATGGCACCGATAGCGGTCGCACACGTTTGCGACCGGGTAACCGCTTATCATAAAAGTTCGTGAAATCCCAGCCACCTAACCGACTACAATTGAACTATGGCGGGTGCTATCGAGAACGCGCGCAAGGAGATCAAGCGTATCTCGCTGGATGACCATTCCGAGTCAGAGTATGGCCAGATCTACTCTGTCTCTGGTCCCGTGGTGATTGCGGAAAACATGATTGGGTGTGCTATGTACGAACTGGTGAAGGTTGGTCACGACAACCTTGTCGGCGAGGTTATTCGTATCGAGGGCGACAAGGCCACCATCCAGGTATACGAGGAGACTGCCGGTGTCACTGTGGGAGACCCAGTGCTGAGAACTGGCAAGCCTCTCTCTGTAGAGCTTGGTCCGGGTCTTATGGAGACGATTTACGACGGTATCCAGAGACCGCTCAAGGCCATTAAGGAGCAATCGCAGTCCATCTACATCCCACGTGGTATCGATGCTCCAGCCCTTGACAGAAACGTCAAGTACGACTTTAAGCCAGCCTCGCACCTCAAGGTGGGTGACCACATTGCCGGTGGCGACATCTTTGGGTCTGTGTTTGAGAACTCGCTCCTGGAGGACCACAAGATCCTCCTGCCTCCTAGAGCAAGAGGCACAGTCGTTTCGCTGGCGTCTGCTGGCTCCTACACCATTGACGAGCCATTGCTCGAGGTTGAGTTTGACGGCGTCAAGCACTCGTACTCAATGTTCCACACATGGCCAGTGCGTGTTCCGAGACCCGTCACCGAGAAGCTCTCAGCAGACTACCCTCTGCTCACTGGCCAGCGTGTGCTTGATGCTCTCTTCCCATGTGTCCAGGGCGGTACCACGTGTATTCCAGGAGCCTTTGGCTGTGGTAAGACTGTCATTTCGCAGTCCCTTTCCAAGTTCTCCAACTCGGATGCCATCATCTACGTCGGATGTGGCGAGCGTGGTAACGAGATGGCTGAAGTGCTTATGGAGTTCCCAGAGCTCTACACGGAGATGTCTGGGCGTAAGGAGCCAATCATGAAGCGTACCACGCTTGTGGCCAACACATCCAACATGCCTGTCGCTGCCAGAGAGGCATCCATCTACACAGGCATTACTCTTGCAGAGTACTTCAGAGACCAGGGTAAGAACGTGTCGATGATTGCGGACTCGTCCTCGAGATGGGCCGAGGCTCTGAGAGAGATTTCCGGTCGTCTCGGAGAGATGCCAGCAGACCAGGGTTTCCCAGCCTACTTGGGAGCCAAGCTTGCCTCTTTCTACGAGAGAGCTGGTAAGGCTGTTGCTCTGGGATCGCCAGACCGTATCGGTTCTGTCTCCATTGTCGCTGCCGTGTCTCCAGCTGGCGGTGACTTCTCGGACCCTGTCACCACATCCACTCTCGGTATCACCCAGGTGTTCTGGGGTCTTGACAAGAAGCTTGCGCAGAGAAAGCACTTCCCATCCATCAACACCTCTGTCTCCTACTCCAAGTACACCAACGTGCTGGGCAAGTACTACGACTCCAACTACCCAGAGTTCCCATCGCTCAGAGACCGTATCAAGGAGATTCTGTCCAAGGCTGAGGAGCTCGAGCAGGTTGTGCAGCTCGTGGGTAAGTCTGCGCTGTCTGACTCGGACAAGATCACGCTGGACGTGTCATCGCTCATCAAGGAGGACTTTTTGCAGCAGAACGGTTACTCCACTTACGACCAGTTCTGTCCTATCTGGAAGACGTTTGACATGATGAGAGCCTTTGTCGGGTACCACGACGAGGCCCAGAAGGCTGTTGCCAACGGAGCCAACTGGAACAAGCTTGCAGAACAGACTGCCGACGTCAAGCACAGCGTCTCCTCCTCCAAGTTCTTTGAGCCTTCGAGGGGCGAGCAGGAGATCAAGGGTGAGTTTGAGAAGCTGCTTGGCACCATCTCGGAGAGATTTGCAGAGGCTGCTGAGTAAATGTTAGACTGAACCAGTAGAATGCTAGATGAGATGTACAATCTACAGAGGATGTAGCCATGTTCTTCCAGTAAAGTCTGGGTCTTCGCTACCTGAAGCACTGACACGTCAAGACGTACAAGGTCTCATCCCAAAAGACTCGCCACATCTCAGCAACGTCTTCGTCCGCCGTAGGAGTCTGAGGCTCGTAGGCCATCTCGCTCGGCTCGTACTTGGTGATGAGGTGCAAGTCCTCAATAGTGGCAGGTGCCGCTACTATGGCAGACTGCGGTAGTGGGGACTCTGGCTCCAGCCCGTTTCTGAAGGAGTCGGTGATGGAGGGCGAGTACTGTGTCTCGTGGAAAACGGACTGCGAAGTCACCTGGCCACCTCCCGACACAAACGGAGACTCCAGGATGCTCTTGGCGGTGGACCCCGTGATCTCAGAGGAGGATGCCACCGGGAGGAAGGGCAAGCTGTCCTGCTGGTAGACGTGCTTGCCATTGAGGATGTCCTCCACCTGGAACGCCGACTGTGGAACCCCAAACCGCACTAGCTGTGTCTCCATGTGTGAGCGGTGTCTGTCAGAGATTGGGAAGGTCCTCATGTTCTGTCTCACAATCACACGGTTGCGTAACGAGTTACGGGCAACGAACACCACGGGACACGGTGGGAGGTGTGCCTGCTCTGGCAGCTCCACAATGCACTCTGGAGACTCTACGATTGAGTCATTGGAGGATTCTGGAGACTCTGGAGAGTTTGGGGACTCAGGGACTGGCGCCAACTCGGGGAAAGTGCCTGGTAGATTGCACGGTCCCTGGTTGGAGTTCTCCCTAGATGGGAAGGAAGTCTTGGCGGTATAGTAGACGCTGGAGGCGTTTCTGCTTAGCGAGCCCGAGATCTGGCTCGAGCCGCTGTCCTGGGACATCGGAAATGCAAGAGGGTTGGGGAAAGGAGCCGGAAATGTGTTGCAGACACAAAGGCAGTGGGCGCCTACGCCCCACGGCCGCAGTTTGGAACCCGCCAATTGGGCTCTGGGAAAGCCCGTGGGGTGATAACAGACCACAAATAGCATAGAGACACCCCCTTAGCCATTTTCCACTCTCCCACCACCAGCTCCGGCGCCATAGTACCCACATCGACGCACAGCTTACCGCATTCGGAAATGTACCTGTGGTGTCCGGGTGGTGCATGTGTCTCAGATCTCATGGATTGACACTACAAAAAGTGTTGCCACGTCCTCACTGGTTGCTGCCCATTCAACCCCCCGAGTGACCTGTAAGAAGGCCACTGGAATACTCACATTCACCTCTTTGAAGGATCGAAGTGGCTTTTCCTTAGTAACACAGGGTCCAGACCCTTGAGCAAAGTTACTACACCCCTAGCACCCCACCATGGAGTCTTCCAAGGAGCAAATCGTCGAGACCAATGCAGAGAGACACTCTGAGGATGCCCTTCTAGTGGACCATAAAGATGAGGCCCTGGCATTTCTAAAGAAGACAGACGTGGTGCTAAACTCTGACGGCAACCACGAGTACCCAGCAAGTCTCCAGCGAAAGATCGACTGGCGTATCATGACTGTGATGTGTGGAGCCTACTTCCTGCAATTCATCGACAAGAACTCGCTCAATCTGGCTTCAGCTCTGGGAATAAGAAACCACCTCTCAAACCACCCCAATGGGTTCGCCAATCTCGGTACAATGTTCTACGGAGCGTACATCTTTGCCGAACCTTTCGCCTCCTACTTCCTTCAAACACTCCCCACGTCAAAGTTCCTCTCCGTGTGTATCATCCTATGGGGAGTCGTGGTTGCATGCCATGCGGCCTGCAAGTCTTACGCGAGCCTTATGGTGATGCGGACACTTTTGGGGATCTTTGAGAGCTCCCTGTCACCAGGGCTCATCATCATCTCGTCAATGTACTACAACAAGAACGAGAACATGCGGAGAACAGGAGTATGGGTGTCGTTTGCAGGCCTGAGTACTATAGTGGGAGGGCTTCTTGCCTTTGCATTCTATCACGTCCACTCGACCCACATCGAATCGTGGCAGATCTTCTTCCTCGTACTGGGAATCATCACCGTCTTCTTTGGTGTGGCAATGTACTTCATTTTGCCCAACAACCCGACAAGTGCGAGCTTCCTCACAAACGAGGAGAAGGTGATAGTGCTGGAACACATCAGAGCCAACCAAACGGGAACAGAGAGTAAGCACTTTAAGAAAGAACAGCTCAAGGAGCTTTTCTTCCATGACAAACACACATGGCCACTCTTTTTCCTGACGATCGTGTCAATGATCTCAACCGGTGCCCTCGGCACTTGGTCCGTCACTATCATCAACTCATTTGGCTTCTCCACAGCCGTTTCTACTCTTGTACAAATGCCCGTGGGAGCTGCAATGATCATTGCTATCCTCACAGAGTCGTTCGTGTGTGCCAAAGTGGGTCACAGAACTATCATATTCATGCTCATGTGTTTGCCGGCTGTTGCTGGGTACGTGATCCTGTTGCAGAACCCTGGCAAAATTGCAAATCTCATTGCAATCTATCTCAATATGGGAGCCACAGGTGTTATCTCTCTCCTGTACTCCTGGAACAGTGCAAATACTGCTGGTCACACAAAGAAAATTGCAAGAAATGCCCTCACGATGATTGCTTTCTCTATTGGGTCTCTGATTGGCCCGCAGCTCTTCCGTGATAGCGAAATGCCAGAGTATAGAAGTGCAAAGATTGCACTGCTTTGCACGAGTATAGCTTCCATTCCCCTTGCTGGTTTAGTGGGTCTTATATCTAGATGGGAGAATCAGAGAAAGGACAAGATGGGGACAGTAACAATGCCCGAAAACTACGAGTTCCGTGACTTGACAGACATTGAAAACCCAAACTTCAGGTACTCGTACTAGTACGGGGACATTGCATATACACTTTAATATCAACAATTTATGACCTCAATTCAATCAGGCTCAGTGAAGCTGTAACCTAGCAATTTCAAATCTCTGTGTCGATCCCTGAAGGGTTGCTCACCGAAAGTATCAATGAATCTTATCCATTTTAAGTGTTCATTACTAAGGAATATTACAAATGTGAGCGCTGATCGGGTGCCTATTATTCAGGGTCTCGGAATTCCGCGGGTCGCCCATCAACTTTGATTACCAAACTTCCACGACTTTCTTTAGCGCTAAAAATTAGTGCTAGGCAATAATGATAGTCAAATGGTGTATATAAGGGAATGAATATGACTGGTGGAGTCGACACTAATCCACTCGTTGATAATCACATACCATGTCTTTCAAGCTGCTCTTCCAGGGAACGCTTCTGGGCGATTTCATTCACACAATCTCCAATGGTAAAGTCTTGAAGTACCAGGAGGACTACTCTGACTATGTACCAGACGAGAAGTACTTCCCCTCCTCGAGTACATCCACAGTCTCATCAACAGTCTCATCCCTCGAAGACTTCTCCAAACCAATCGTTGTTACTTTTGAAGGCCCTGATGATCCACTCCACCCAGTCAACTGGCCTCTCTATGTCAAATTTATAACCGGACTCGCAACCGCTATCCTTTCTGCCACCGTCTATATTGGGGCAACTGTGGTTGACTCAGCAAGAGCAGATGTCATTGCGGAGTTCGGAGTATCAGAAACAGTGTCACAGCTACCTCTTACTCTCTACATTTTCGGCTACGGTGTAGGGCCAATGGTGTTTTCTCCTCTTTCAGAGCATCCAAGACTAGGGAGAAACTTCTTTTATGCTACAACTCTTTTCGTGTTCGCCATTCTGCAGATACCTTCTGCTCTTGTTCACAACTTTGCTGGACTGGTGGTTCTGAGATTCCTCAGTGGAGTCTTTATTTCTCCTGCTTTGGCCACGGGAGGAGCATCGTTTGTTGACATGATCCAGAGAGCTTACGCGCCAATCTTCATGACTCTGTGGGGAGCTGGTGCCTTTGCCGGTACGTCGTTTGGTCCAATCTTCGGCATCTTACTGGAACGTTCATCACACAACTGGAGATGGTCATTTTGGTTTTTGTTGATTCTTGCTGGAGTTCAGTGTATCGTCTTTACTTGCATTGTACCCGAGACTTACGAAAAGACTATTCTTTACAGAAAGGCAATGAGGCTAAGAAGAGTTACTGGAAACAGAGCCATCACGGTGTACTTGGAGGGAGAGTCGCACTCTTTGTGGGAGGGGATGAAACACATCATGCTTCGTGCGTTTGATATCAGCTTCTCAGAGCCAGTCATGGTTCTCATCCACCTTTATATCACTCTGCTCTATGGCACAATGTACTTGTGGTTGGAGGCCTTCCCGATTCTGTTCAGAGATACAAAAGGGTTCTCGCCAATCGCACTTGGATTCACTTACACCACCATCATCGTGGGTGTTGTGTTTGGTGTGATTATCTATTCCGCAATGATCCACAAACCATTCACTAAGCGCATTCTCAAAGGTGAGGTACCGGAGCCTGAGGTGTTCATTCCTGCTGCCATTGTTGGAAGTCTTTTCCTAACAGCGGGCATCTTCATCTTCGGTTGGACAGGCGCTAGAGATATCCATTGGATTGCGCCAGTCATTGGCGCTGTGCTGTATGGCCTTAGTGCCATCATGCTGTTCCAATCTCTTTTGAGTTACATCGCAAACTCCTTCCCGAGATATATCGCTTCTGCTTTTGCAGGAAATGCCTTTATCAGGGCCATTGGAGCTGGCGTTTTCCCCCTCTTTGGAAGACAGTTGTTTACCAACTTGGATATGGAGAGATTCCCTGTGGCCAAAGGGTCGAGCATCATTGGCGGAATTGCGGTGCTGATGGTGGCAGTTCCAGTATTGTTTTACCTCAACGGACCAAAGCTCAGGGCCAGATCGAAACACTCTGGAATGTAAACGGCAATCATGGGAAACGATAAACATATAGATAAATACAGAATTATCAAATTACTATGATTTACTAGAATAGCCCGTCTCTCGCAACTCCGAATTGTATTTGTCGAGCCTATCGCTTATTGGCCGAGGGATCGCTGAGGCTGAATCAACGGAACTCCGGAGGCTCGCGCATGAAAATTACTAAAGCTGCCGGTGCATTCCAGGCCCGCATCACTACAGAGTTTGCGGTTAAGTGATGCAATTACCGCAAATGGAAGAAGGTGTGGCTCAGCTCTCTCGGAAAGGAGTACCGGCAGGTTGACAGTGGCCCCTCCCGTAAACCCTTGCAGAAAGAGCTATCTCGTGATTGGCTGACAAACAAATGCGGAACTCCGAAAGCCCATCATGGCGATATCGTGTGCGTCTGTAACATATAAAGCTCATGGCTTTCCCTCATTGCGTTGACCATCAACGCCATACTTTGACAGGTAGGTGCAATTAGCATAGAGGAGAGCAAGAATTCTTCCAAAAAGGAGAATGAGTCTAAAGCAGTTATTCCAGGGCTCCCTCCTGGGCGGCTTCATCTACTCCGTGTCGAATGGGCGACTCCTCAAGTATGAGGAGGACTACCCAGACTACGTTCCCGAAGAGAAGTATCTTCCCAAGGATGCAGACGAAGTTGTAATTGTCACATTCAAAGATGGCGACGACCCACTTCAGCCAGTCAAGTGGCCGCTGTGGATGAAAATCATTGTCGGCCTAACCACCGTTTCGATGGGCACATGGTGCTACATTGGTGCCACGATCGTGTCATCCAACTCGCAAGCCCTGATGGATGAGTTCGGTGTCAACTCAGTGACTGCAGTTCTTCCCCTGACCCTCTATGTGTTTGGATACGGAATCGGCCCTATGATATTCTCCCCAATGTCTGAGCATCCTAGGCTTGGGCGAAACCTCTTTTACGGATCCACCATTTTCGTCTTTGCCATACTACAGATCCCAAGTGCGCTTGTCAAAAACTTTGCTGGCTTGTGTGTTCTGAGATTCTTCAGTGGTATGTTCATATCACCGGCGCTGGCTACCGGTGGTGCTACTTTTGCCGACGTGGTTGCGCAGCCATATGCTCCACAGTTTCTGACTCTCTGGGGTGTTGGAGGCTTCACTGGAACTTCGTTTGGCCCACTCATTGGAACTTTGGTGCTTCACAAAACTCACAGCTGGAGATGGTCCTTTTGGGTCCTCATGATTGTGGCCTTCTTTCTCTTTGTGGTGTTCATCTGTATTGTTCCAGAGACTTACAGCAAGACCATTCTGTATCGTAAGGCTGAGCGGCTCAGACGTGTTACTGGCAATGACAACATCACGGTATACAACGAGGGAGAAGAAACCTCCATCTTGGGCGGATTCAAGGATATCATGCTAAGGGCTCTCTCCATCGGCTTCTTGGAGCCTGTAATGGTGCTGATTCACATCTACACTGTGCTAGTCTACGGAATCACCTATATCTGGTTGGAGGCATTCCCCATTCTCTTCCTGGAAGCAAAAGGCTTCTCTGACATTGGGCTCGGGTTCGCCTATACGAGTGTGCTGGTGGGTGTGAGCCTCGGGTGTATTACCTACTGTTGCATGCTCTACAAGCCCTACACCAAGGTTCTCCTCAGGGGCGAGATGCCTGTACCCGAGGTGTTCCTCCCCTCTGCTATCGTGGCGAGCCTGTTCCTCGTTTCAGGCCTCTTCATCTTTGGCTGGGGAGGCGCCACCGATATTCACTGGATTGTGCCTCTTATAGGATCGACACTCTTTGGCGCCAGTTCCATCATGCTCTTCCAGTCGCTACTGAGCTATGTGGCCTTCTCCTTCCCTCGATACGTTGCCTCTGTCTTTGCAGGCAATGCTCTCATTAGGGCCTTTGGTGCTGGAGCCTTCCCGCTATTTGGCAGAGCGCTTTTTAGCAACCTCAGTATGCACCGCTTCCCTGTGGCTAAGGGGTCGTCTATCCTGGGCGGGATCGGCGTCCTGATGGTGGCGATTCCGGTGCTCTTCTACATCAACGGGCCGAAGCTCAGAGCGAGGTCCAGATACGCGGGCTTCTGAATACACGGCATCTCTTACTAGACAAGTTTCAGCCCTAGGATCGCCATGTTTAGAAATTTTGCAAATGCGGCCTATGCACCCTGCAGCGTGGCCGCACCATTAGTAACGCAAACACCGACGGCCCGCGGGAGGCTTCCAGCGTAGTAACCGCAATGAGAATGGCCGGAATAAGCTCCGGGCCTCTACAGGTCGTAGCAGTGCAATTTGCAAAGCCCAGATTAGCCGCCAGCGCGAGCCGTCACTTTGTGCCTCGGTACCTCGGGAAGTGCCCCTACCGCGAAAAAGTACCGCTCGGAGGCATCGGGGCTAAGTGCCACAAGAAGAAAGAGCAGGCATGTATGCCTGCGTGTGTTTACGTATTTGCATTGAGCCCGAGGTGTCAGTATAAGAGAGAGGCGCAACCCAAACTGTAAGGCAACGGCATGTCAGAGATCAAGCAGGTTTTCCAGGGGACCCTGTTGGGCCACTTTATATATACAGTTTCCAACGGCCGGCTGCTAAAATACGAGGAGGACTATCCTGACTACATTCCCGAGGAAAAGTATCTTCTGCCCTCGGACGATGCCAAGGACGTTCCTGACAGGGTGATTGTGACTTTCAAGGGCGATGACGACCCACTGCATCCCATCAACTGGCCTATCTGGGTCAAGACCATCACGGGCTTCTCGACGGCGATGCTTGGTGTGCTTGTCTACGTGGCCGCCACTGTGATTGAGGGCAGCATCCAGGCAATGAGAGAGGAGTTCAACCTCTCCAACACAAAGTCAAATCTTCCATTGACTCTCTTCATCTACGGCTACGGCTTCGGACCAATGATCTTCTCGCCCATGTCTGAGCATCCTAGACTGGGCCGCAACTTCTTCTACGCAACCACAATGTTCCTCTTTTGCATTCTACAGATCCCCACAGCACTCGTGGACAACTTTGCAGGGCTCGTGATTCTGCGTTTCCTCAGTGGTATCTTTGTGTCGCCAGTGCTAGCAACAGGCGGTGCCTCCTTCGCTGACGTGGTGGCACTGCCCTACGTGCCACAGTACATGTCGCTATGGGGTACTGGAGGCTTTGTTGGTTCGTCGTTTGGTCCACTCTTTGGTGCCCTTCTGGGCAATGCCTCTCACGGCTGGAGATGGTCGTTCTGGTTCTTGCTGATAACGGGCGGTGTCTACCTCTTTGCCCTCGTGTGCATAGTGCCTGAAACTTACGAAAAGACCATTCTCTATAGAAAGGCCCAGAGACTCAGACGTGTTACCGGCAACAACGCCATCACTGTCTACGCAGAGGGCGAGCAGCACTCTATCATTGGCGGTATCAGAGACATTCTCGTTAGAGCGTTCTCGATCGGTTTTACGGAGCCAGTGATGGTGTTGATTGCGCTATACTTTGTGCTCATCTACGGCCAGGTGTACCTGTGGCTCATGGCCTTCCCTGTACTCTTTGTCGAGGACAAGGGCTTCTCGGAGGTATCGCTCGGATGGGCCTATATGTCTATCCTCGTTGGTGTTATCATCGGAGTCGTCTGGTACGCATACATGCTTTACAAGCCATACACAAAGGTGCTTCTGAGAGGCGAGTTCCCTGAGCCAGAGGTGTTTATCCCACCTGCGGTCTACGCCAGTTTGGTTATGGCCATCTCGCCCTTTATCTTTGGCTGGACAGGTGCCTCCGACATCCACTGGATTGCTCCTATGATCGGTGCGGCCCTCTTTGGAGTGAGTTCCATCATCCTGTTCCAGGCACTGCTCAGTTACATCTCCATCTCCTTCCCAAGATACATTGCCTCGGCTTTCGCCAGTAACGCACTGTTGAGATCGCTATGTGCAGGCTCCTTCCCACTCTTCGGCAGAGCTCTCTACGTCAACCTGTCAATGGAGCGCTTCCCAGTGGCCAAGGGCTCCTCCATCATTGGCGGCATCGCAGTCGCCATGATCTCCATCCCGGTGCTCTTCTATCTCAACGGGCCTAAGCTCAGAGCAAGATCCAAGTACTCGGGCTTCTAGCATAATAGAGGGCACTGCCCAGCATTAATCATACCTAATACCAGCTGATGTAGACTCCATTTAGGCATTTGCGGCATCACATGTCGGCGTGCCCGCAACAAACGGCCGCGCTTATTTCCCCATTGGCCCCGCCGCGCGCGAAAAGTGCCCCTTTTGGAGCCCCTTTCCATGTAAACAAATTCACGCGACCTTCCCCTCCACTACACCATGGGCTGCCTTATCGAGTGGGGAGTCCCCTCTATTGACCGTCCGTTCGGCGTACACCTGTGGCCACTCTTCAACGAGTTTGCCAAAACCGTCACCCAGTCGCGTTTCGTCCCCGATGAGTTCGTCTTCGTCGAGGGAGAAACCTTTCTGTCGACGTTCCAGCCGGTGGCCACGGCCATCGTGGTGTACTACTCGGTAATCTTTGGCGGCCAGGCCCTTTTCAACAAGTTCAACATCACCGCATGGAAGCTGAATGCTCTTTTCCAGCTCCACAACTTGTGTCTCACCATCATCAGCGGAACGCTGCTCACGCTCATGGTGGAGCAGCTCGTGCCCATCTGGTACCGCCATGGCCTCTTCTATGCCATCTGTGACATTGGGGCATGGACCCCGCAGCTCGTCACTCTCTACTACCTCAACTACATGACCAAGTACCTCGAGTTTGTCGACACGCTCTTCCTTGTTGTCAAGCGTAAGAAGATTATCTTTTTGCATTCGTACCACCACGGTGCCACTGCGCTCCTGTGCTACACTCAGCTTGTGGGCACCACCTCCATCTCGTGGGTTCCAATCACGCTGAACCTCGGCGTGCACGTGGTGATGTACTGGTACTACTTCCTCGCAGCTAGAGGCATCAGAGTGTGGTGGAAGCAGTGGATCACCAACGGGCAGATCATCCAGTTTGTGCTTGACCTGGCCTTCATCTACTACGCATCCTTCATCAAGTTCAAGCACGACTGGCAGCTCTTTGGCTGTGACGCGGGCATGTGCACAGACTGTGTTGGCTCCACCACAGCGACATGGGCCGGTGTCGGCATCATCTCCTCCTACCTGGTGCTCTTTGTTCTCTTCTACATCGAGATCTACATCAAGAAGGGCAAGAAGGCCCGTGTTGTCAAGAGAGTGGGTGGCTTCGGTAACAAGATCAACGAGTACGTTAGCGTTGACATCAAGAACGTCAACACGCCCTCGCCATCGCCTGCTCCAGGCCTCAGAAGAAGAAAGGCATAGACAGTGTGCTATACTTAGACGGCATCCTGCGGGATAAGCCCTAATGTACAATAGTGTTGGGAGTGGTTGTAGCTACCGGTCTCTATGCTGGTTGTACGTTTTCATGCCTATGCTATTGTGCCATGTGGCTGGATCTGGCCCTCGCCAGCTTCAGTGCCTGGCGTATCTCGTCACGTGACACGTTCCCCACTATCGTCAGGGCCTTGATGTCCTCGCTGCCCAGAGTGACACTCACCGTCTTCTTCGCAGAGGCCTCCTCCTCCTCCCCTTCAATGTCAGCCAGTAGCACAGACTTGGCATCCACCTCCATCGCATCCTCCACCGTCTCCAGAGCCTCCGGGTCGATGTCCACGACGCCGAAGTTGGAGGAGAAGCCCACGTCCTTCACAACGAGTGGCTCGCTCTCTGTGGCATCGCACGTGATCTGGTACTGCTCTCTGACAGCTGTGAAGTTTCCCCGGATCCGCACAGGCACCTGGACATCAGCAGCACTCTCATCGATGTAGGCTCTGGGCAGCCTGGTGTTTTGCAAGGCCTTGATGAGCGAGGCCCACACTATGTCAAACAGGGGTCCAGACCGGGAAAACACCTTGATCTTGGCGTAGAGCACATAGTTCCAGCGACGCTTGGGCATGAACTCGCCGTCGTAGATCACGTGCACCTCGCCATTGTCGACACTCCTCAGCCCAACCTTCACCTTCAGCGCCTCTTTGCTTAGGATGCCAGAGTGTAGCACAGTCTCGTAAAGCCGTTGCGAGAGGATCATCTCCTCGTCCGTAGGAGCACCTACACGGCCTCTCTCCACTTCCACAACGGGGTACACGCTTGCCTTATCGCTGAGGACATCAACCTCTTCAGTCACAACCTTGTCCTTGGCAAACACCGCATTAACAGCAGCAGCCTCCTCACTCACCGTCTCCGCTGGAAGATCCTCCTCCAGAACGCCTCCAGTTATCGTGCACACCGCCATCGTGTTGCCGGCCTTGACCACGCTCGATCCCAGCACAGAGGAGTCTCTGATGGAGGCTCCGTAGCGTGAGAGGCCTCCCTGAGTGGCGGACACGTCTCTGAACTCTGAGAAAGTGCGCAGGTTGGGCCGGACGCCAATGGCGATGTGCCGCTGGAGCGACAGCTCTGGTGACACTCTGGCCAGCACCTCAGGCGCAAAGCTCATCGGCTGGAACGACATGCTGTGGTGTCTAGTGGTGATGAGAAAATTAAAAGCTTCGCGCACGTCACGTGACCGCGAGGTGTGCGGGTTTATGTACCCCGCCGGACACCGCCGGCGCTAAGTGCGAGCCCCTACACCTTCGAGGCCATGGTGCAGTTCACAGTGGTCGGATCGCTCAACTACGACCTGGTGTCGTACACTGAGCGTGTGCCAGATGCTGGCGAGACCTTCCAGGCAGAGGCCTTCGAGACCCACATCGGTGGCAAGGGCCTCAACCAGACAATAGCGCTGGCGAGGCTGCTTAACGACGATAGCAGCAGTGTGAGGATGATTGGCAAAGTTGGCGATGATGCCTTTGGCTCGGAGCTCGTGAGCTCTCTCCAGAGCAATGATGTCAACACAGAGGACGTCGAGGTGCTCACGGGAGAGTCGTCTGGCGTGGCTGTGATCATGGTGGAGGCCTCTGGCGAGAACCGCATCCTCATCACTG
Source organism: Petasospora adriatica (assembly GCA_030558135.1). NCBI lineage: Eukaryota > Fungi > Ascomycota > Saccharomycetes > Phaffomycetales > Wickerhamomycetaceae > Petasospora > Petasospora adriatica. Next base: position 153,555 of record JAJMRX010000011.1, on the reverse strand, counting down.
CCGGAGCCAATGGCAAGGCCAAGTTCTCCTCTGAGGAGCTCGAGAAGCTCTTCCCTCTTGAGAAGGAGGTTGTGGTTCTGCAGAACGAGATTCCAGCCACTGTGAGTGTGGTGAAGTGGCTCAGAAGCAACAGACCAGCCACCGAGATCGTGTACAACCCCTCGCCCTACTACGCCTTCAGTGCTGGGCTCATTGGCATGACAGACATCCTCATAGTGAACGAGGGCGAGGCCACTGCGGTGGCGAAGGATCTGGGAGTGGCTGAGGACGACTTCATGGAGCTTTCAAAGACATTGCAATCACGCCTCCACACGGCCAATTCGCAGCTTGTTGTAATCACACTGGGCTCCAAGGGCTCCATCTACACCTCACAGGAAGGCTCAGAACATGTGCCGGCTGCCAAGGTGGCTGCCATTGTGGACACCACTGGCGCAGGAGACACCTTCCTTGGGGCCTTCACCACCCAGCTCTTCACGGGATCGTCTCCAAGAGAGGCTCTGCAGTTTGCAACGAAAGCATCGGCTCTTGCCATCCAGCAGAAGGGCGCCTCCAACAGCATTCCGTCGCACAATGAGGTGGAGCGCAGCTAGTGGCATAAAAGAATTGAGGCCAGCATTATCAAGGCCATCAATAGTTCATCATTACCGTCTCACAAATCTCGTTTTTAGTAGTCGTCTAATTGGCAATCTCCTTGAGCAATCATCTCATTATTGTCTATAAAGTAGCTAATTCTCATCGTTAAGCAGGTTGTTGACGCTCGGGCGTCTTGGATTCACCGGGTTCACGGGGTTGAGGATCGAGCGCCCAGGGAACGACGGCCCACTCGTCCACTTCTGATCGGCAGCCTCAAGCAGCGCGTTCAGCGGGTTGGGCGGGGGGCCGTTGAGGATATTTGCCATTGATGAGGGAGCCTGGTAGCCAGAGTAGATTTCGCGCTTCTCCGGAACCGGGCTGAACGAGCCCTGTACCGGCATCGCTGGCGCCTGTTCCGGCACCGGCGGTGCCTCTGGTGGATTGAGCAGGCTAGTGATGGAGAAGCCGCTGCGGGTAGCTCCTCCGCTGGCAATTGATGTTGGCGGAAGCTGTGAAGCCTCGCTCTTGACCTCCGCCGCTTCTAGGCTAGAATGCAGAGATGGTAGCGTGGGCAATGGAGGCCCCAGTGGCACATTGCCAGGCATAGCACCAGGCATAGTACCAGGCATAGTCACTGGCACATTGGATGGCACGTTGGATGGCGCAGTGAAGAAGCCGAGAGGCGGGTTCCTCAGAGGTTCTGAAGGCTCCGGAGCCTTCTCCACAAGCTCCTTCCATCCGTGTGAGTCTGCGTTACGCTGGTAGTAATTGCGTACCATAGTTGCAGACTTTGTGCCCAGTTTCTGTGCAATGACTTCCCAGTCTTTGCCCACCTTGGTGAGCCAGTGGTAGAAAATGCCAATGTCCCGAACACTCCAGTAGCTCGAGATGGAACTCTTGGACTCCTCCTCATTCTTCGGCTTGCTCTTTAGCTTCTTGTGACTCTCCTCCTTCTTACCGTCGCTGACCGGCTCCTCAGACCGCTCAGAGTCAAACACGGGAGCAGCAGCACGCCGTCTGCGTCCAGTCTCTGTGAAAAGCTCTTCCGCTTGTTTCGGAATGAACTGCTGAAGGTTGAGCTCATCTCCAGAGTCTGCAGGCGTATCCGCTGGTGTTCCAGTGCCACTCTTGACCCGCCGTTTACGCTTGCCCTTCTTCCGCTTCTTGAGCAGTACAAGTTGCTTGTAGTCTGTCACGAGCTTCTTGGTGCGGTAATAGTGCAAGACACACTCCTCTGGTGTCCGAATACCCCCCATCAATGCAGAGATACGTCCAAACTTCTTGGGCTGTGCCAAAAAAGCTTCACAAAACGCCTCATGCTCTGCCTGCGTGAAGTTATCGATGGCATCGGTCTCAATCCTCTTCGCCCACAGCTTCTTGTCCCGCACGAGATTATTCACGTTTACCAGCATTCTCGCCTTCTCCAGTGGGTTCAGAAGCATGCGTGGCACTGACGCTGCAAGCTGTTCGGCCCGATATAGCGGATCCTCCTCTCTCTCCTTCTCCAAGTTCTTGAGGATCTCCATAAACTCAGCCTCGGACCGTACAGTGTCGCCATGGCGTGACCGCCTAGACTGCCGAGCCTCTTGTATCTCCACCTGCTGCTGTGGTTCCTCGCTGGGCTCAGAAGGGTAGAGATTCTTGAGCTGTGACTCCATTTCATCGCAACGGTCGTGCCAGTCCACCTCTCGCTGGCGGTATTCGGTCAACAAGTCCATCAGATGGCCAAACTCAGAGCCCTTGATAATGGCAAGGTTCTCCAGTAAACGAGGTCTTGTTCCCTGATTATGTACAAGCAGATTGCGCTCATAAAACGGATACTCACGTAGACTCACAATAGGCTTCTTCAGCAAGTGAGGAAGCCTTGAACGCCGCTCGCCAAGAGGATGGTTACGTAGCTCCCACACCCGCTGTTCCACTCTGTTCAATGGGAAAATACACCCTGCTGGCTCGCCGATTTGGTGAATCTCAGTGGACTTCAGCGGCTTGGGGATGTCCAGTGTGTAGGGAGTTTCACGAGATGAAGGCGTTGGCTCCTCGGTACCATCCTCTTCCATTTCGTCCTCAGTTACTGGAGAGGCTGGAGACGCTGGAGCACTCCGTTCAACGGAAATACTCTCAGCTGCCTTTGTGACCTGCACATCGTTGACAGGGGGAATCACTGCATCAGTTGTGCTGGCAGCGACCGTCCTGACTGTGTCTTCGGCAATGGTATCCTCTGCTGGGGATTTCATTGTAGCATCGGATATTTCGCTCGCGGAAGGCATCGCTGGATCATTGGCTTCTCCATTCCCTGAAGACGGCAGAGGAGCGTCGTCCACGGCCTCATGTTCTGATGATGTAACTGGAATATTCGCATCATGATCCGGGGATTTAACTGGGGCATCGACCACTTCATGCTCTGAGGATGTAATTGGAGCATCAACTAATTCTTTCTCTGAAGACGCTCGCGAAGTGTCAGCTGGTTCGCTCTCTGGGGATGTGACTGGAACGTCAACTCCATTCACTGTGTCATTGGCTGCCTCTGCTGGGGCTGCAACTGCCTCGACTGTCCCATTAACAGCATTTTCCGCGATGTGTGAATCATCTGTTTCATGAACAGCGTCCGATGAGGACTTATTAGTAGTTGCGTGACTCAGTCCCTCTTCAGGCTTCTCAGCAACATTGGACTCTGACTCCTCCTTGTGCTCTGTCATTTCCACTTTGTGGTCTTCTGTGTTCTCCTTCGCCACTTTCGGCTCATCGTCTTGCTCGTCCATGCTTTCCTGAACATCTTTGGGTATCTCGACGTCAGTCTCTTCCCGAGAACGAGGTCTCATTTCTGGCTCTTCACTAGTTCTGACAGCGAGCTCCAATTCGGCGTCATCATCGTCATCCTTGAAATCTTGGGGTATCAGCGATGGCCTTTGACGAGGTGAGAATCGTGGTGGACCATGCGATTGCCTCTGTTCACGTCTTTCATGATCATAGTCCACTGAATCACGTGTCTCTCTCGGACGCTGGCCCGCAGCATACCATGAGCTAGTGTTCTGATCCCGTCTTCTATCCGTGTACGAGCCAGAGGCTCCAGATCTCTCAGAGCGCTCCTTGTAACCGTTAAAGGATCCATAGCCTCCTCGTGAGCTTTGAGAGCCTCTGGAACTGTAATAATCTCTGCGGTATCCCTGGTGATACGGCCTCTGGCTATACCGCTCGCGGTCTCTGTAGTCATCGTCTCTTCTGTATCCATTGCTGGCGGCAGAGCTCCCACCATTATTGCCCGAGTAACGTGATGAGACCGGTTTGTAGGAGGACCCCGATGGCCCAGAAGTTGACTTGGAGCCCTGCTGTTGATAATCTGAGTATCTTCCATGCCTACTGTATCCATCATACGGAGCTGAGCCGTTGCGCCCAGGCCCGCTAGGTCGTCCGCGGTATGACATGTGTAGATGGATGCTCAAATGATAATCTCAACTTCAATCCCTTATGGATGTACCTCTCCTCCTATAATTCACTCCTGGTAGAGCTCACTTCCCCAAGATATCTTGGTTGGGGGATGAAATTCTCCGGTTTAAAGAGTTGATGAAGTCGTGAGCGATTATCTCAGCGCACAACTTGAACAACACTGCGCTGAAAAAACACCACAAAATTGGTATGTATGTGGAGCTCTCGGATCGTACAGCACTATGGGGCTGCTTATGTAGTAGTAGCGTGCCTTGTGTGGTAAACCGTCGATGTGTTGGTGGAGATAAATGATAGCTTGGTTGACTAACCTTCGCGCAAATTGGCGCAAATTTTCGCGGGAAGCGGCAGCTCAGCTAAGTGGACGCCGTGTTCTTGGGTAACGAAACCACTAATGGATTCTACTTGAATAGCCAGACGAGAGTCAATAGCATGCTGTTGCGGTCTAAACAGAGTGCTGCATATGACGCTGATCGCGCTGGGCAAAGCGGGCTTATCCTTGCGCACTTTAGCGTAGCTTGCCAGCCCTCTCGATCGGCAGAGGTGGGTAGTAAACACTATGGAATCCCGTTTTGGCCATGTCTGAGTCTTTGACGTACATCCATGAGAGATACGCCTCACAATGGAAAGCTTGGTGTGCCTGTCTTGGCCTGGAAGGGGCATCGTATTACGACTTGTGGCTATAGCCTCTACGCTCCCAGTATATGAGGCCCAGCATACGCTTCGACTGTGACGAGTGAGAGCCCCATCGTGTGCCACATTTGAGTACATTCCGCTGCCAATGTTTCACAAAGCGGTGGGCCGTAGATCTACACTAGTTGGCTTGAATGCAATTTAGTCCATACCTGCCCTTAACTCTACCAGCTCTGGATCTCCGCCAGCGCATGGCTCTGCCTCTCCATATGTGGACCGCTTTAGGCAAGGGCCAAGGGTCTAAAAGCCCCTTAGACTTTTCGCTAAGCGAGAGGGGCACCAGCCACGGTCACTGGAGTAACGGCGCGTGCCCCTACCGCGCCAGCAGGCGCTAGGCGTTTGTCTCAGCCAGCCATTCGCCTAGTTAAGCCCAAAGCTACGCAAAGGGAAATGGCATGCAACTGCTGGACAATCGTGCATTGTTTTACGGGATAACGCATATAGCAAGGTGCTGGGAAGGCGTGTGCTGGCGGCACGCGAGGTTGGCTCGGACGAAGCTGGTATTGTGAGCTGTGCCTCTTATATATACCTTCGCAGCTCCTCACCAACGTCTCAAGTTATACCCGACACCACCAGTACCTTCACCTGTATCTATCACCATCCCCACCCACCCACCTATCTCTCCCCTCCAGGCTCGCCTACCTTGTCACCATTAAGTTGCGTTGACGTCCACTCTTTGATTTAATCCGTCCTTCTTTACTACCCACATTCATCACCACCAGTTCCATCTTCAGTATACCTCGCATTATACCTTGTCTTCATCTTTCTCTGATACATCATGGACTCACCCCGCAGAACCAAACGCTCATCCCCTCTCTTCACTCCTCCTCAAACGCCCAAGCGCGCCCGCAAGTTCCTCAATAACCTCCGCAGCTTCATCACACCGGAGTCTCCAGACTCACCTGCAACAGTCTATGAGGGTACGAGACTCAGTTTTGACGAGGTCAACAGCAAACTCTCGAAATTTCACATTGACAGAGAACCACATGCAATCTTCTTCATTCCTGAGATCCTGCATCGCATCATCTCATACGTGGATGCTTATACCTCGGTTCCATGTGAGGAGTCGCCTGTCAGAAGAAGACCCCTGTCATACCAGCATGCGCTATTGATCTACCGTGACGAGCAGAGGGCTAGAGAGGTGTGGGATTCTTTGAGCCACACCATGGATGAGAATGGGAATCCTGTGTCCTCGTTTGGACAGAACTCACTCTACAGCTGTCTCCTGGTGAGCCGGCTGTGGCACCGAGTGGCCTCCGACATTGCATCGACGAAGCTCTTCTTCGCAGATGAGGCCAAGTGGAATGGGTTTGTGAAGCGCAAGATGGTGAGATCCACTTCGAACACCAGGCTTTTCGTTATGCACAAGCTGACAAACGCTTCGCAGGAGGATGTCAAGGCTGTCTCTCCCTTTATATCTGGCTCACTTGAGTGGATAGAGATGTACATTTGCCCCCGTGTCCTGCCAACACCTACCATGTTGGGCTCCTCTCTACGCAAGCTGATCCTTCCGGGATCTAGATCTGTTGATGACCATTTCCTCAGACTTGTTTCTAAGCACTGTCCACGTCTCGAGCATCTCGATCTCCGGGCATGCGGCCTCGTGTCGGATGAGGGTGTTATCTACATTGCCAAGAGGTGTCACGGTCTCCTTTCCCTCAATCTCGGTAGACATACCCACACTGAGAGTATCACAGATGTTTCTTTGCGTGCGTTGTCAGCAAACACACATCTCGAAACTCTTGGAGTGGCTGGCTGCTCCATCACAGATAGAGGTCTGTGGGACCTTGCGATGCACTGCAGTGACTCTCTTACGCGTCTTTCCCTCAATAATTGTGTGCTTCTGACCAATGCTTCTATACCCAAACTTGTGGAGCTTGGATACTTCCCGAGGCTTACGGTGTTAGAGATTAGACACATTCTCTCGCTCACCAGTATGGGACCACTTGTCGAGTTCCGCCGCAAAAGGGAGTTCGCTGGAGAGCCTGTGCTCATTGAAGGATGCGAGACACTTGAGTACCGTATGAGATGTGAGGAATGGCGCCAGGACATGCGCAACTCCGCCAAGATCCTCAACGATATTCAAAGCTGGTGCAACGAGGTAAACGATGGCGATGTGATAGTGCGGCCCTGTGGTATCAAGGCCTAATCAGTAGAATAGAATTCTACAGCTCACTAATGACTTAAAATAGTAGGTTGCTAAATTTAATTTTTCTATGGACTCACTTCACCTCAAAAGACTAGTGAATCTTCTAGTATTCTGGTGTGTGGTAATCAAGGTTGAAAGGTGTGTCATCTTTCCCCATTATTTCAAGCTTCCATGATGGAAAATATCTTTGCTACAAAAGCTAGTCTCAAAAAACCGACTACTACCAAGACTAGGGCCATGAGAGGACTGTGCTGAGAAAAGTTGGCCCATAAACCTATATGACATGTAACACCTCGACACACACCCGAACACCACAGAACTACTACTACCAAAGTGAGGATGCTTGCTGGTCAATTGAACAGCCAGCAGCCAGTGCCGCTAGGTTCCTGATTGAATATCATTCTATTCTTGCCTTGTATACCTGTGGTGAAATGTACGGCTCGTTTGACAAGCACCTGTGCTCATATGTTTGCAGGCTCGGCTGCCGCTTGCGCTTTCCTATGCTCTGACACTGCAGAAGAGCCACAGACTCCACGACCCTCGACACAATTGAGCCAGTGTATTTCTCTTTTTGAATTCCGCTCACGTTGAACTCACCCTTCAGTTATTCTCTAGCTATGTGTCACCCGCCGCTGCTCTGGTGTCTGGGTGCGCTGAAAAAAACATCAACGTTGATAAACATCACGATTCCAGCTCCGTCGAGAAGCAGCCATAATGTCAGAAAGAGACCGTGGTAGCTCGGGATACCGCGAAGACAGGTGAGTACTCTAGGAGTGACATATAAGACAATTTACTAACGCCCTTGATAGAAGTTACCGTGGTTACAACAGTCCGCGTGGACATCCAAGAGGAGGATATCGCGGCAGTTACGAGAGAAGGGAACGCGGAGACTACCGCAGTGACTACCGCAGTGACTACCGTGGCGATTACCGTGGGGACTATCGTGGAGATTACCGTGGAGATGCGCGCGGAGACTACCGTGCAGACTTCCGTGGAGAACCCCGTGGAGAGCCCCGTAGAGACACCCGTGAAGAAGCTCGTGGAGACACTCGTGGAGATTTTAGAGACAGATACACTACACGTGATGATCACCACCGGCGATATGAGCCTAACCAGAGACACTCGGAGCGGGAAAGGGAGACACCTTCAGCGGAGTCGAAGCCATTTGCCAGAAATGAGCATCGCAGTTCACCACACAAGCCACAGAGTACACCTTCGCAAAATGTTTCGCCCTGGGTGAAGTTCACGGGCATGGATCAGGGCGAAAGAGTGGGGAGAGCTATAGGATCGAAGGCCAAGGCTGATGTTGAGGAGAGTCGCAGAAAACACCAGGGTAACTTCATTAAGGAAAAAGATATGGGCAAAAAGCTCCAGAAGCTGGAGACGGAGATGGCAGTCTTCGAGATGCAGCTGAGCTCGTTTGAAGCGAGTCTGAGTGGACTCGATACCTTCAGAGCGGCACGGATGGATGTGTTTGAGAAGATCACGCTGTTGGGAGAATAATGAATTATGAAATGCGATTTGGCATGATGTAGGGCTGTAGTCTACCGCAGAAGCAGAGAATGGCTATAACTGTAGCTCGTATTGATCCATATTGGAATGAAGTTTAAAATAGATACGGGGAAACTGATAAAGCGGAATTCGATCTTAATGAGCTGCGCGCGCATGGTCCAAAAGGGAAGGCTTTGTTTACTTTTTGAGCCCCCTCGGCATAAAGTGACAGGTCCAAACGAAAATCAATCCTTGCAAGGAGTTTGAAGTCGCTCTTCACCAAAAGATCTTCCACGGTCTCTGATAAAAAGTCATGAACGATATCACCAATACAGTACATGGTGGAATGCACCGGTCCACAGTATCGTTCAAATCGAGGACATCGCCCAGGAAGTCGCTGAAGTCGCCACATTTAGGACAGCCTGGCCCGAAAAGTCTGAGGACTAAGAGGTCCAGGATTGATATGCTGGACCAACAGCTGACGTCTTTTCCTTTGGCACCTCCTCCAGACACTGAAAAGGTGTCGGAGATGCTCGACAAGGTGGATCCCATAGTGCTTGTGGAGGACTACATTCCTCGGAACGTGCGCAAAAAGATTTCAGTATCAGACCTCAAGAACTCTCTGCAAACATTCGATACCAATGGCGACAACTACCTTGCCAAGGCCAAGGTGATCCTCGGGAATCACGTTATGAAAACACACGCAAGCACTATGCTGACAAGCACGTACGAGGAAACCACCCAAGACTTCGGCAGCGACTACGAATTCAAGCCCTTCGACTTTTGTGCTGCATCTATCAGTTCTGTACCCACTCTCAAACTTTCAGAGACGATGGCAGAGTTCTCTACAAAGGACACAAGACTAAAAAGCTGCGTTATCTGCGAAACTCCCCTGTACGATATAAGTGCTTATGGAGGTGATAAAGAGTACACAGAATTTGTGTGCAGCCTGTGCACTGACACATACGAGAAGCTCAGCAAGCTTGTCGATAGTTTCGATGAGTCTCTGGCCAGTTTGCACACAATTCCAGAGGTGGAGGATATTGAGGAAGCGCTTATGCATCCTACAAAGAGGCAGAAGACAGAGTTCTCAGCCTCCTTGGTTGGAGGATTGAGGAGACACCTTGATGAAAGAAAGAACGTGGCATGGCTAGAGGAAGCCAAGAGACGGCTGCGATGGCGGTGGCGAGTCAGTGGGCTACTCCCGAGGTTCCTGGGACGTCACAGTGAATATATGAAGGAAGCATTCGCAAACAAGTGAGGGGATCTCAGGGACAACGACATAATATTAATGAATACATGACTTAAAAGATGACACAACTTGGAATTGAACCAAATATTTAAATAGATAAGTTAATATTCAATTACTCGAGCGCCTCTAGGTACTCAAGTACAGCCTCGAGTTCTCCCTTCTCGTACTGGGCAATCTTTCCCTGCCACTTGCCCTTACCACCACCTTTAAGCCCCTTCACAATTCCTTGAATATGCTTGCCCACTTCCTGAGACTTTGCCGGGTCGGAAGAGTTCACAATGATGGCACCTCCTTCCTTACCCTCACCTGAGATCAGCACGAGAACGCTTCCTTCAGGCTGTACCTTCACCTGCTTCAAGACCATCATCAGGTACCCTAGGTCGGCGTCTGGTCTGTGAAGATATACAGCCTTTTTGCTCTGGAGCTGAGATTCTAAATTGACAGCCTGATAAGACGCCACCTCCTGCATCCAAGATGCCTGCGACTTGACAGCCTTTCTGTAGTTCACGTTGAGCATCTGTATCTTATCCACCACTTCCTCAAACTGACAGGAAAGCTCCTGTGATGCCAACTTCAAGATTTTGTGATTGTCAGCAGTGTAACGACGGACACGATCGCCGGCCAGGAAATGAAGTCTCGAGTTAGTTCCCCGGACTGAAGTTTGATGCAACAAAGCGATGCTCTGAATTTGAGACGTGGAGCTGAGGTGTGTACCACAGCAAGGGTTGCTATCGAGAAGGCCAATCTTAATCACTCTAAGGACGCCCTTCTCGACATCGTAGTCACCTGGGATCTTTTTCTGATTGACATCGTCTTTGTCAGGGACCTCAACAGTGATGGGAATTGCATCAATTATGTGCTGGTTGACTTCAGCTGAGATTTTGGCAACCTCCTCGTCTGAGATGGCCCGAGGTATCTCAATGTAGTTCACCATCTCCCCCATCGACCACGAGAGTGTAGGAAGATCATACTTGTCCATAACAGCAGACAGAAGGTGCTGACCAGTATGCTGTTGCATGTGGTCGAGTCTCTTGGACCAGTCAACCTTCACCGTGACCTCAGATCCGGGAGCGAGTGGGTCGTTAAGCAGATGGATTGCACTCAATTTGTCCCTCTTGATGTGTTCCACAAAGTGTGGACCTGAAGTGTCGACAATGTGACCCTGGTCAGAAGGTTGACCGCCTCCCTCAGGGAAGAGAATCGTATCCTGAAGCTCAACGGCGTATGTGGTCTTATTCTTGATCTTGAGCTCGTTACAACGCACTACTGTGGTACTGAACTCCTTGAGGAAGGGGTCCTTCTGGCACTTCAAGGCCCCAACTATCTGTGGCGAAAGGTCGGCACCCATATTAGCTGGCTGTTCGAGAATTTGACGGGGGAAAGAAGCCACTTATATGTGCTTATCGTCGGGCCTCGGATTCCATCATCCGGACACCACGGCGGCGCCACCACGGGCTAATTATGTCACAACTGGACATTATCAAAGGTTTCAGGAGCCAGAGAGTGCTAAAACAACTCGGAAATGCCAGCTCAGGAGTTTGCACCGGTGGCAAGTCCCGAAACCCGCCTCCTCAATTCTCGCCTCTACACAGCCACTTACAGATGCTATAATATCGTAACTCATTAGTTTTGTAGCTCCTTCTTCTCCAGAGGGTTGTATCTCAAAAACTTCTCAATCAGATCCACGTGTGTCAGGATCATTCTTCTGCAGCAGTATCTCTTGAGCTTGAGCTGGTCCAAAGCCTCACCCTCCGTCATCTCGCCCTCCAACAAACTGAGGTACGGCTCCCACTTGTCTCCGACAACCTGATGTTAGCAAGATCACAATCAATTACACACTTTGCCACACGAGAAGCAGCGCACCGGGATAATCATCTTTGGCTTTGTAGTTGTTTGTAAAAATTTGTGTTGAAGACATTCGCGCCGTTCGCGGTGTGCCCTGACCGATGGAAATTTTCTCCATCTCTGCACAAGACATATACGCTTAGTATTACATGGCCGAGTATAAGACGTCCCTAGTTGGGGGTGGCCAACCGCTCAGGAACCTTCAGATACTGTGTCGGGATGGCAGACATCTTGTTGTGCCTTTCAACAACCAGCTGAGGGTGTACCTCTTGACCACACGCCAATGCGTGCGTTCTCTCAAGTTTACCAAGGAGAACGGCATCTCCTTCGAGGGACTCGTGGCCTTAAGGCAGGATCTTAACGATGAGGACCTCCTGTGGGCATTCACACTCTCTGGCGAGGCATTCGTTCTCAACTGGCGCCACAAAACGGCAGAACCCATCATAAGAAGAGTGACACTGCCAGTAACGGAATCGCTTCTCTCGGTGGTGTCGTTTGCTGAAGACCACCTCATCGCAATCACAGGCAAGCACTCAGACTCCTCGAATCCTCACACGAGATCTGTGAGCCGGTTCGGGCTCCAAAGTGACGAGTCATTGACCCTTTGCTCAGTGAAGTCGTGTGTGCTTTACGCCGTCTCCAATGACGCCCAGCACGTGGCCTTCCTCACCAAGCCAGACTCACAGGTGGTGATTGTGAATGTGGAGACGGGCAAGCAGAGAAGCGTCTCCTTCTCCCAGAAGCAGCACATAACGACGCTGGCTCTTGCCAGCGATGGCACCGTAGCCGTGGGGTCCCAGTCCGGAGTGGTGCACGTGATCTTCACGGACGGCTCCACCAAGGTGCTCAAGTGGCACATCGACACCGTCAAGGCCCTGAGATTTACCAATGACGGAGTCTACCTTCTCTCAGGTGGTCTGGAACGTGTGCTTGTGTTCTGGCAGCTGGACACAGAGGCACAGCAGTTCCTGCCCCGTCTTAGCGGCGACATCTCCGATATCGACACACCAGTGGACGAGCTTCTCTTACTGAACCTACGACTGGCACACGAGCAGTACGAGGTGCTGGCTCTGGCTTCGGCCGATCTTCAATCACGGCTCGCAGTGTGCGGTCCTAGACAGCGCTTCTCCAATCCGCTTTCAGCCCAGAAAAAATTGCACAAGGCTTTTGCACGTGACGAGACACTGGAGAGTGACAGCCTGAGATACGACTTCACCACTCCGTTTGCGGTGAACCCGAAGAGCAGGCAGCTGTGCTTTGTGGATGGCGCTCATCTCCAGACCTTTGACTTCTACAAGAGCGAGCAAGCCTCCGTCCAGCGGATGACAGACACTCTGCAAACAGGGCGTGTGAGATCGGAGCTCAAGCTCGCAGACCCTGAGATTGTGCACTTTGCCTTCAGCGCAGACGGCAAGTTCCTCGCCACAGTGGAGGAGCACCGCCACGGCGAAATCGACAACCTGCTCTCGCAGAACGACCTCGTGTGTGTGCTGAAGATATGGCGCCACGGCGAGTCGTGGGAGCTTGCGACGAAGATAGTCAACCCACACGGAGAAGGCGTCCCTGTGAAGGCCCTGGTGGCGGCTCCAGCATCCTACGAGGACGGCTCTGCCTTCATCACCGCCGACGATACAGCGGGAGTCCGGATGTGGCGTCCTACAGCACAGGTGTGGTCGCTGAGAAAGGTGAAGCCCTCCTCAGGGATCCACTCGAGTTCCGTGTCGCTGGCGTGGTCCACCGACTCGTCGCTGGTGTTTTTGGGATTCGACGATGCCCTCGCACTTCTTGACACAAACACTCTGGAGGAAGTGCCACACCCGCTGAAGCGCGTAGCGGGTGCCACCATCAGGGCTCTTGCCGTGCTGGAAAATGTGCTCATCATCGTGTCGTCCACCTCGCTCAAGGCTGTGGACCTTTTGAGCCTTTCTGAGACGATGGTGGTGGCCACACACGCCCCTAAAAACGCATCGCACCTGCTTTGCGTAAACCCACACAGAAAGACTTTTGCATACGCGGTGAACTACTACCACCGCCAAAACCACACGTTGCGGTCCAAGGTGTTTGTGTTTGAGCCTTACAAAGTGCACCCAGTGTACGTTTCTGACCACGACGCCTACATCTGTGGTGTCCAGTGGAACGGTGATGAGGATGTGCTCTTTATAGACTCTGAGTCGCGGATCGGGCTTGTAACCTCCTCCAAGATATCGCAGGAGGCTGAGGGTTATGACTACGAGACAGAGATGGCTGTGCTTCTGGCACAGGCTGAGGCAACGGCACAGACGGTGAAGAGACCAGGCATGGTGGACAACTCCACAGAGGTTAACACGGCCAAGGCGCTCGATGCTAACTCGTTTGTGACACTCTTTGACAGCATCGGCACCATCAGCCTCGAGACGATGTTTGAGCGGGTGATGCAGGTTGTGGAGTAGCATAGCAATAGATGACAGCACTGGCAGATGTAGGCGTCGGCAAGCTGCAATTGAGTGAAAAGTTTCAGTGAGCGAGCTCTAATAGGGTGAAAAGTTCCAGTGAGCGAGCTCCAATCGAGTGGAATTGTGCAAGCTCCAATTGATGAAGTTCTGATTGCACAAGCTCGATTGAGTACAGCTGAAACTTTAAAGCAATTGATTACTGATAGCAGTTGAGAAGATCTTTTGAGACCAGCGGTCAGTGGAAAGAATCGGCTCCAGCTGGATAACAGTCCAATTGAGCCAATTGGCTACTATGGGAACAATTGGCCCTAATTGAGTTCAGTACTATCGAAAGACAATCCACTACAGTAGCGTCAGCACCGATAGCCAGTGCTTATCGGGGATGCGGCCGCATCGGGAAGGGGAGCGCGATGGCGCTTACCCCTTACGGCACCAGCCTTTATATACAGACGGTGGTGCCCCTGGAGGCCAGCCCAAGCCATGTCACAGACACAGACCGAGCATCTCACGCTGAGCGTGGCTGCTGAATCGCAGGGAGTGCACAACCTCGCGGGAGGCCAGTACGAGTACCGCCACAAGAAGCCCACCTTCACCAACAAGCTGGAGGAGAGACAGTGGATCAAGGAGCACCTCGCTGGAGCCTTCCGGGTGTTTGGCCGGATGGGCTATGCGGAGGGGTCTGCTGGACACATCTCTGTGAGGGACCCTGTTGATCCGCACACCTTCTGGATTAATCCCCTGGGGAGACACTTTTCGCTCATGAGGGCATCGGACCTTGTGCACGTGGACACCGATGGCAAGATCATTGGCGGCAACAAGGCTGCCATCAACGCTGCTGGGTTTGCGATCCACTCAGAGCTTCATAAGGCCCGGCCAGACGTGAATGCTGCTTGCCACACTCACTCTGTGTGGGGCAAGGCTTACTCCACCTTTGGCAAGCCCCTGGAGATGATCAACCAGGACGTGTGCCTCTTCTACAAGAAGCACGCGGTGTACGAGAACTTTGGCGGGATAGTGCTGGAGAAGGAGGAGGGCCAGCGGCTTGCCCGGGCCCTGGGAGACGGCAAGGGCATCATTCTCCAGAACCACGGCCTGCTGACAGTGGGCCAGACTGTTGATGAGGCTGCGATCCTCTTCTGCTTTATGGAGAGGTCGTGCGAGGTCCAGATGAAGGTGGACGCCGTCAAGGAGTATCCCAAGGTGCTGATTGGGGACGAGGAGGCCGCCTACACCTACCACATGACGTCTGACCCGGAGTCGCTCTACGCGAGCTTCCAGATTGAGCTGGAGCTCGAGTCCGAGCTGAGCGGAGGCTCCTACAAGCTGTGATTGCGTATCTCTATTTATCTTGCTATGTATCTCTATGTCTATTTCCCCTTACCCAATGAGCCGCTCCACAAACTCCCTTCTGAGCTTTTCGTAGTTTGTTTTGCGGAGAAGCGCATCCCGCTTGCGTCTTTGTGGCACCGCAATCATCAGGCACTCAAACTTGCGAACCAGGTCGTCCTTCTCTATACCAGAGCTCACACACAGTCGTAGGAAGCTCGAGAGGTAGATCAGCATGTTGGCCCTCAGAGGCGGGAGCTGCTCCAGTATTTTCTCCGTTATGTCCGAGCCGTTGAACTCCAGCAGGTACGTTGCGAGGTCCTCCGGCACGATCCCGCCATCCAGGCTCCGTAGCAGCAGCAGTAGTACACGGGCAACGGCTGTGCTGGAACTGCCATCCAGGATATAGTCCGCCGTTTGCAATGCCTCCTTGTCGAGCTCCTTGTCCTGGTCCACCCACGACACAATCTTCTTCTCGAGATCGCCCGTGAAGTTGAGCTTGCTCTCGTCAAACATGTCCCGCTTGATGTGCTGAGTCAGGTAGTTGATGAGCGTGTACACCGGCTTCGGGATCCCGCTGCTGTGTTGAGCGTGGAGCTCATCCACCGATGCTCCAAAGTACGACGGGATGCTCTCAAAGGTGGCTGTGATGAAGTGGTCCTGCGAGTTGTAAGAACGCAGGATGATGGTGGTGGTGAGCTTGCTACACCCAATTGGCAGCGTCGCTGAAATGCTCAGAGTCTGTGTAGCCCCCTTTGGGAGAACGCCCTTGCGGGGCTCGATGCGAGCGTGGATGTTTGTTGGCACTTTCGACTCCACAGTGTCGACCGAGTCCAAGATCTCCCAGTACGTTTTGCAATTGCCCACGTTGGAAACGGAGACTTGGATCCTTTGTGGAAGCATTACGCGGGCCACCGAGTGCGGCTCCAGCGACGACATCTTGAGCTGTGTGCGCTTGCGGTTGTTCTCCTCGTGGTCCTGCACCTTGAAGAAAGCCGTTACGAGCTCCTGCCGCTTCTCGTTGTTGATGATGGGCAGCTTCAGCGTGTAGTCTGTGTAGACCGGTCTGTGGTCCGAGAGGAAGATCTCGGGCGAGTTGTACGAGTCGATAGTGACGTACTTGGAGGCCGAGTGGAAAATCCGGTCCGTGTACGAGGGCTTGCGGTTGGCCTCGTACCCCTTTGTGTCAGTGTCGATCTTGTAGGTTGGCGGGAAGAAGATGGCTCCCTCGTGGTAGTCCTGGAAGATCCGGCCCTGGTCCTTCTCCAGCGACAGCGTATCGTACGCCAGCAGAGCCTTGTAGTCACGAGACTGCATCATGTGCTCCGTAACGTCGGCAGAGCCCCTAGTGCGGTAGTTCATGTCTCCTCCAATGAAGACGATGTTCTTGTCCCGGTCTCCGCCAGCGTCGCTGGACCGTCTGGCGTCCAGCGTGGGGACAGCCTCGAGATTATTCTCCACAGCCTCCTCCTCGTCACTCTCAATCAGTTTCTCATCCAGATCGAAGAGGATACTGCTGTCATCACTCATCAGCTTGCCATTGGCCTGTGGCAGACTGATGTAGTTCATGATCCCCAGCAGCTCCTTGCGCCGCTTCAGCACAAACTGCTCGCTCTCGCCAGCAGCAAAGTGGCAGTCCAGCATGCAAATGGTGTAGTCGTGGATCCGGAACGAGGTGGAGATCGCACCCTTGTTGCCGTAGATGTTGAGGATGCCCGTGCCGACTGACATTGTCGACACTTCCTGGAAGTTGATTGCGAGCTCGTCACGGCATATCAGCAGCGACGCCAGCCCCAGCAGCTTGTTGGTGGCAATCACGGAGTAGCCCTCGCCGAGGATGCTGAGGATCCGGGTAAGCCAGTTGTCCACAGGCACCTGCGACGACCGGAAGTTCTTTGCGTTGAGCGGTATCACCTCCTGGAGAGCCACAAAGTAGACGTCGGCTGGTGATGGCGAGAGGAAGAGTGACGACAGGTCGTCCTCACAGGTGTAGATCGGATCCCCGCGGACGTTCCAGGTGAGGAAGCGGAAGGAGACGAGCTGCTCGTTGACGAATTCGGCCTCGTGGCTCTCGAGATGGTTCCTGAGCGAAGGGTTGGTGGAGAGTGGCAGCTTGCCCGAGGCCTTGGCCTCAACAAAGGCCAGGCACTCGTTCCAGAGCTCCTGGAAGGCCTCGATGCCCGAGCCGTCTGGCACCACGCCAGCCACGTTGCCGCCGACAAGAACGGTCCCATCCTCGGGAACGAACTCCAACACGTCCTGTGGGATCATCGTGATGAAGCGCTCGCCACCCTGGGGCCGCTGGACTGAGTAGCGAGGCACATCGTCGTGGTCGTCGGGCGGGAACAGCCTCAGAGTGCCATTGGTGAGGGTGAGTGACATGGAGTGTGTAGCCTCTTTTGGGGCCTGTGAGCTGTCATCATCGCGGATCGGCGGTGCGAAGACGGCGGGGCACGCAGGCCGGTTCCGGGCCGCACTACAGACGTTGTCATGTCTCATATATAGCCTACTTCAACTATGGAAGCTCCTTGGCTGGTTCTGGCTCCTTCCAGGCCGCCAGCAGGTGCGAGTCCTGGAAAGGCCGCCAGACCATCACTGTCGCAGACAGCATCACGTAGTGGGCAAAGGAGGGCCACAAGTCCAGCAGAGCAAAGCGGAGCATCCAGTGCTCTTCTCCAATGCCAATCGTATTAGCAATCGCAGGCACAAGCAGCGAAAGCAAGGAACCCACCGCAAGGATCTTGAAGCACATGAGGATGAGCCGCAACAGTGGATGGTTCATCCCAACCTCCTTGTCCGGCATCCTGAGTGACTGCAGCGTCACCACGAAGAAGACGCCCGTGGTAAAGACAGGAAGCGCAAGAAGATCTTGCCTTGTGGCGATGTAGAGTAGTGCAAACAGCACGTGAGCCCATATAAAGAGTCTGGTAGGGGGCTCCAGGGACCCATTGGCTCTTGGAAGCACAGTATAAAGCAACAGCATGCCCAGCACTAGCACACAGAAGATCATCTTTGCTGAGCTTAGGACAGAGAAGAGCGAGGCGTACACTTCAGCGCCTCCGATGTTCTCATTGTTTGTGAAGTTGTAATGGCTCGACAGGCACCCGTACTCAGCCATGCGGAAGAGAAGGAGCCCCAGGATGTACCATTGGGAGGCCAAAGCCGAATGACGGCAGCGGTAGAGACCCCAGCAGTACTGGATGAGCACCAGCGTGTAGGACAATATCAGAGACCTGTAGAGGAGCAACCTCAGGTAGTCTGGGGCCGTGAGGCTGCCGTTGGAGCCTTGAAAGTCCACAGTGAGCGACTCTCCCTCCCCGGCCACGCAGAAGAAGCCCGTATGGTCCACCATGTAGCGGCCATCAGCCTCGGGCTTCATCTCCAGTTCGATGCCCTGGGCCGTGCGCTCAAATACCGTCACATGCGCTTGCAAAGGCTCCACCGCTATGTGGGGCTCAGCGCCCTTAGCCTGGAAGATACCACTGAAGAGACCAGCACACAACTGGCCCGAAGTGAGCCCTTCACTATGCGCGAGCGCTAGAGACGCCAGTGCCAGTGGCCTCAGTCTCATTGTGTGGAGTTGAGAGATGGTGCCAAAGTTTCGCGAAGTGTTCAGTTCGCGAAGTCTACGATGCGGCGCCTTGTTTGTATTGAATAATGATGCTGACAACGCAGCTTTTAGTCGCCTCTCTTGGCCTTGTTAGCGGGTGAAGGCTCAGCGAGGTCGTCGTCCGAGCCGAGCTCCAGGCTGTCGTTGTCATTGTCGAGGTTGTCGTACGCTGGGGGCTCGTCCTGCAATGAGTGGAGGTCGTCCAGCTCAAAGTCGGCAGCATTCTCCGGGTCTGTCGGTAGCTGCGACGAGGCCGCCAGCATGTAGGAGTACTCAGTAGGTCTCCAGAGGAAGGCCACCATGTTGAAGATGACAAAGTAGACGAGCGAGGGCCAGAACTCGAGGAAGAAGAAGCGGGACTTCCAGTGCTGCTCGATGATCTCCGTCGTGGACATGCCCACAAACACGAGGAAGGAGAGCGTGATGCCGATGATGAGGATCAGGAACGACAGGAAGATGATGCGGAAGAGCGACTTGTACATGTCGAGCTTCACCTGCTGCTTCTGCGATGCCAGCAGCGCCGTCGTGGTGCCCAGCGACTTGAGCGTCGTCACGTAGAAGATACCGGTTGTCACCACTACGGGCAGTCCCAGCAGACTTGTCCAGGAGCCCACGTCGCCTGCGCTGGGTGTTGAGAGGTAGTTGGCGATGATGTAGAGCAGGGCAAAGGCAGCGTGGAGGCCGGCAAAGAGCCGGCACTTGAGCATCAGCGCTCTGTCGAGCTTTGGATAGACGATGCCGTAGCCGAGCGCAATCACCAGCAGCAAAAACAGCGAGAAGGTGAACTTGAGGGCATTGAGGATCGAGACAAACACCATGTACACCTTGACACCAGCGCTGTCGCCCTGGCGGTTGGTGAGGTCGTAGTAGCCCCAGACACACACCGACTCGATGGTGAGGAAGAGGTAGAAGGCGAGAATGTACTTCTGGAGTGGCAGGATCGAGTGGCGGTGGCGGTAGAAGCTGAAGCCGTAGTAGAAGAGCGACAGAGCGTACGCCACGGCGAGAGCAGCGTAGAGAGCCAGCTTCGGGAACTCGGCAGCGGCGAGGTTGCCAAACGAGTTGCGGAAGTTGATACTCACCGAGTACTGGGCCTGGAACTGGTCAAACACCACCACGCAGTAGTAGCCCGTGTGCTTCACCATGTAGCGGTGGTCCCCGGCGCCGAGCTGGCCCAGGTTGAAGGTGAGGATCTCCGACTGGTTGCCCGTCGCTGTGGAGTGGAGGAAGGAGCCGAGATGAGATGTTCCACACAGCCCGAGCTCCACCGCCTCCGAGTCGCAGACGTACTTGACGTGGCCGTCGCCCGTGGGCTGGCCCAGCAGATCAAAGTCGCGGTACTCGAAGATCATCACCGCCATGTCGATGCCCTCGCTGCCCTTGTACTGCGAGAGGTCTGCGGCAATGTACGGGTTGACGCTCCCGCCAAAGGAGGCCCGCTCGTACATCCCGGAGCACGCCTGGCGGCGCGAGGCGGTGAGCGTCTCCCTGTTGGCCATGGCCAGCGAGCTGGCTGCTAGCACCAGCAGCGATTGGAGCTTCATCTTGTGGTGGTGGAAGTGTGGAGGTGGCAAGCTGGCTGTGCACTTGGCGCGAAAAGGCGGGAAAAAAAACGGCGCGTGCGCGGATCGAACCGGTCGCGAACATCAACACTCGCTTTGGTCTCAAGCCAGTAGCCACTTCCCATCCCACCATGGAGCACGAGGTGGTGGACCTGACGATGTCTGAAGAGCAGAGTCCTGAGCCCGAGAGAGCCGATGCTGCTGACGAGGTGCCGGCACTGCCGCCGCTCCAGGAGCAGCGCGCCACGGTGAAAGGCCTCATCGACAAGCAGCACATTGAGTACGGCGCCATTCTCTACGTGATCCCCACACAATGGCTCCAGCAGTTCCTGGAGGGCCCCTTCGAGAGCGCAGAGGAGGCGCAGAAGCAGCTCGGACACATCAACACACACGGCATCCTCATGGAGGGCGACGTCTTCTGCGACCGGGAACGCACTCCACTCACGCCACTCACGTACGAGCCGTTTGAGCAATTGGTCAAGTGGTACGGCCTGGCTGCTGGGTGTGAGCCTGTGACGACGTTTGCAGTCCTGGACGACAGCGGCAACCCGGTGCCGGAGTGGGCCAAGCCCATGTTCTATCTTCACCACCTGGTGACAGATGCCGCCAACACATCGTACGCCCAGGTGCCACACTTTTCGATATCAACGCTCCACTCGTGCGCTGCCCTGGTCCAGCAGGCCATCCAGGTGCTGGACCAGCGAGAGCACATCTCCTCGAGGCCGGACTTTGCCTCCAAGCGGTTCCGCGTCTGGGTCGTGAGAGATGAGCACGAGAACACGCTGCCCTACCTCGTCAAGAGCTCCACCTTCATGGGGCTCCACACAAAGGTGCTGCTGAAGAAGCGACACCTGGGCATGACGGTCAAGGAGAGCGGGCTCACAATCGCTCACATCTGCATCGAGGAGAAGGAGTCTGTGACTGTGTCCCGCAAGGGCAAGCAGCGCACCGAGAGCTACTGGCCCTCTGCCTACACGCGAAGATACCCGCCGGTGCCTTCCGACGGCAAGACCGGGCTCCAGAACTTGGGCAATTCGTGCTACATGAACTCGGCGTTGCAGTGTCTTGTGCACGTGCCCGAGCTCGCACAGTACTTCCTTTTTGGCAGCTACCGAGCCGAGATCAACGCCGACAACCCTCTAGGAATGAGTGGCAAGGTTGCACTGGCGTTTGCCTCGCTGATTGAGGCTCTGTTTGCAAAGAGGTCCAACAGGCTCTCAGCGTTTGCGCCACGGGACTTCAAGAGCACCATCGGCTACTTCAACGACATGTTTGCCGGGTTCCACCAGCAGGACTCGCAGGAGTTCCTGGCCTTCTTGCTGGACGGGCTCCACGAGGACCTCAACCGCATCATCAAGAAACCGATTACAACTACACCGGAGCTCAACGACCACGAGGATGCGAAGAACATGGCCAAGATCACAGAGCTCGCTCGCAAGAGCTGGGAGCAGCACAAGCTGCGGAACGACTCGATCGTGCTGGACCTCTTTGTCGGACTCTACAAGTCGACGCTCGTGTGCCCCGTGTGCGATAAAATCTCCATCACGTTTGATCCTTTCAACGACCTGACACTGCCGCTTCCCGTGGATGAGGTGTGGACCAAGACGGTGACACTTTTCCTGGAGGACGGCCCGCCCAAGGCGTTTGAAGTGGAGCTCAAGAAGACAGCCACCTACGACACTCTGAGGCAGTACGTTGCCCAGAAGCTGGCGCTGAACCCGGCCGACATCTTCACCGCGGAGATCTGGAACAACCAGTTCTTCAAGAATTTTGAGTCGTCAGAGTCGCAGTCGGGGTTCCTGCCCGTCTCAGACCTCATTGCGGACGACGAGGCCATTGTGATGTACCATGTGCGGCACTCGCCCGAGGAGATGGTGGTTCCCGTCATCTCCACCGTGCTTCCGCCATCGGGTCCGCCAGCGGCCTTTGGCATCCCGTTCTTCATCACGCTGAGCCCGGAGGAGGCCAATTCGTTTGGAGCCATCAGGGCCAAGCTCGAGCACCGATATGAGCAGCTCAGCACGTTCCACTATTTTTCACAGGTTCGTGCCAACCAGGGCAAGCTGACGATTGCGGACTTCCCGCAGCTCGATGGCTACGAGTCGGACGTGTCGATGGCGAACCCGGAGATAGCCGGGGACTACGCCTTCTCCATCAAGGTGTTTGACTCGTCCCGCGAGGCCAGAACAAGGGCCAAGAGAAAGAGGCAGGAGGAGGACAAGGTGTGGATGCCCAACACCCGCAACAACTTTGCCAACCTGCCCAGCCTGCTGGACCGCTTGGGAGACAAGAAGAAGGCGCTCTACACCTATGCGAGACGGCTCGAGATGGACACCTCCGAGTCTGGCGAGCCCACGCCCGGGTCCGACTCCGAGGAGGCGGAGAACGGCGATAGCGCGGACGGCTCCGACAAGTCCGATAACGCCGACATCTCCGACGGCGACACGCCGCCAGTGGAGCCCCTGACGTCGAGCGCCATCCTAACACCACACGTGCTGGTGGAGCCACGCACTGCGCTCGTGTGTGAGTGGACCCCTGAGCTCTTTGATACCTTCTTTGTAGGCCTGGAGGGCGAGGGAGAGGATGGCAGAGAGACCTGGAGCAATCCTGAGAAGCTTGTGAACGAGGAGGTTGAGCAGGCCCGCAAGGCCCGTTCGGCCCAGAAAGAGCACACTCTATCGCTACACGAGTGCCTCGAGCTTTTCTCCAAGCCGGAGGTGCTATCAGAGCACGACCTATGGTGGTGCTCGAGTTGTAAGGAGCACAGAGCTGCCACCAAGCAGATCCAGATCTGGCGGACTCCGGATATCATGACGATCCATCTCAAACGGTTCCAGAACCAGCGCAGCTTCAGCGACAAGATCGACGCCGTGGTGGAATTCCCCATTGAGGGGCTCGACATGTCGAGACATATGGCGTGCTCCATTGAGGATAAGGTTGGAGCCGTGTACGATCTCTTTGCCGTGGACAACCACTACGGAGGCATGGGGGGAGGCCATTACACAGCGTACGTGAAGAACTTTGTCGATGGGAAGTGGTACTACTACAACGACTCGCACGTGAGCCTGGCGGAGCCAGAAAAGGCCATTACGGGAGCTGCCTATCTTCTCTTTTACAGAAGACGTAGTGCGGGTCTGCTGGGTGGTGAGAAGCTCGCAGAATCGTTACAGAAAGCCAGGGAGGAGTACGAGCAGATGGAGAATGCCCAGCTTCGATACAACGAGGAGTTCTACCAGCAGAATCTCGAGAGCGAGGAGTCGCAAAGCGAGTCGGAGGGTTCTGAGTCTGACGAGGGAAGCGACAGCGTTTCTGTGCCTCTGGGCACTGACGATGAGGAGGAGCCACACAGAAGAAAGCAGAGGCTCATACGGCGTGGAAGGGGAGAACGTGCACTCTTTAGCGACTCCCTACAGAGCGATGTGGACTCTCCAGCCGGTGTGGGTTCTCCAGTGAGTGACGACAATATGTCGTCGTACTCATCAACGGTGAATGCGCCCAGCGGGCTGCGCCAGTAATGGGTGAGAGCTACATAGTATGCCTAAATATTAATATCCCTAATGGTTCAAGAGCTTTTCCTCTTGGTAGTGTGCAACTTTTTTTTTGGTGCTCCTTTTAGTGGATGCACATCTATAGCCTCATAGGTAATAGCGCAAAAGGAAGGTCAGGGCACTATCCCTATGACGTTTGCGTTTGGAGAACTCCCCGTGGAGCTCCAGCTGCTTGTGCTGGACGGGATGACTCCGTCCCAGATCAAGGTTCTATCGCAGATGGCGGAGCTGGCTCACCTTTTCCACCATATCCATGATTTGATGAAACCGTACGAGTTCTTCTTCCGCAGGCATCCCCGAGCTCTCTGTAACCACATACTGGAAAAATTTACTGAGGAAAGATCACGCTACCTACTGATAGAAATAGCACGCGCAGAGAACCTGGAGCGAGCTGCAAGGCTAGCACAAAGGTCCTACTCCGTGACTTGTCTCCATCGAATAGCGCCTGAGGACGTCACAAAACGGGACCGGAAGCGTGTTCTTAGCCATATAAAGGAGCTGAGATTCAAGGACAAAGATCTGAATCCAACACTGTTTGAGCTTTGGCAATGCGACACTGTCACACTCCAGGGATGCTCTGCCTTGGGATGCCTCCAGCTTTCGTGCGACTTCCTCAAGCTGGTGTACAACAAGATGGACTATTCCCAGCAGTTCATCTGCTTTCCTCGCAAGAGTCTCGAGATCGAGTCTATGAGGTTCGGTGAAGTGACTGTGGGCGAGGCTGAGACGGTCAGGCTCCAGTTTTGTGGCGTTAGAATGCTCATCCTGTGCAAGACCCGGTGTCTCGTTCTGAAAGGCGGCGTCACAAACGGCCTGAAAGCGCCTCGCCTTTCACATCTGAGGATTGAAGGAAGGCTGCGGGGGCCTTTGTACCTACCTAGCCTCAAATGTCTCACACTGGGAGCCGTTGAGTACCCTTCAGTGTTAGCACATCCGTCACTATGGACGAAAATCGAGACTGCCGACGTCACAGTACTCAACAGAACGCTTTTTGAGACCCTAAGGGAAGCTCCACGACTCAACACTCTCAGAATGACCCTTTTGTTTGAGACTAACCTTGTGGTCTCAGTGAAAACCGCCAGGCACGTCTCCATTATTGTGCCCGTTCCCAACATCAAGATGCCACGCTTCCACATGCCCAATGCTCGCACGGTGGACATTTCCACAGAATCTTTTGTGAATATCGACCTGGGAAATCAGTTCCCCAGGGTGGAGACTTTGAAAGTTGGAGGACGCTTTCGCTGCGAGGTGATGCGTGGATCCTTTACCTTCTTAGAATGGTTACAGCTCATCCACTGCGGCTCCGATATAGCATCCACAAACGGCAGTGAACCGCAGTGCTTGTTTTGGCTGGAAATCAACTCTCCCAGACTGAAAAAGCTCCAAATAACCGCAAAGGTGGATTGTGCTTCCTCTCTAGAAGCATTCATTGACGGACCAAAGAGCCTGAACTCAATCTATGCCAAAAACTTCAACAAGGTGTCTGTCAAGAACACATCGCTGGATCTGCTGTGGTTTATGGGCAATCAGAAACACAGGGAAGCTGTCTTAGAGGGATCCAAACGCCCTCAAGTGTACTACAACAACGGTAGTGCACCCACGGTGATAATGCAAGAGCCTCTATAACATTACAGTAGTCACTCCACCAACACTTCCAGCATCCGGTCACAGCTCAAGGTCTCGCCCGTAGCGATGTCAGCAATGCTGGCTCCCTGAAGAGGGTGGACTCCAAGTTCGAGCCCTACAAGCTGGATCTCGGTCTCAAAGACTGCGCCAGCATCTGCCTTCAGGGGAACTTCATTATCGAGAGAAAGCAGCCCAATTGGTCTGGTCCTTAGCGTAGCGTACTGCTTCGCTACAGCAGATAGCGGCAACACAGGCGAGTTGATCTTCGGTAGCCTCGCCACGTACCCGTCGCTTCCTCCATTGAACACCATCACGAGACTGCGCGGTCTGCGTGTAACGTTGTGCACCTGTACTGTGAGCTTGAAAGGCTCTCCCAGTGTGGCGGTCTTGCCCCCAATGAAGCGGACGCTTATGGCCGATGCCAGAGCCTCGCTCTTGTTGGGCTTGAGACTGAAGGGCGTGATGAAGTCCACAGATGCCAGTAGCTTGGTGGAGACGCTTTTGCCATTGCAAGTGTATCCCACAGTGATGAGGGCCTTATAACTGAGGGCCTCGTGCGACTCCAAGAAGAAGGTGAAGCTATAAGCATCCTCAGGCGTCACACCCACCGGGAAGTCCTGGGGAAACCTCGAGTGTACTGTCCGCTGGAACCCGTGATGTATTGACTGCACTTGCGTGGTGAGATCCAGCGACTTGGCCTTGGAGGAGGCCTCGATGTCCACTGTGGAGAGCACCGCAGACCTCGAGATGCGTACGTTACGGACTCTCAAGTTCAACAGTCTGATGATGGGGATCGACGCTGACAAAGCCACACTCTTTGGCGGTGTGCCCTCAGTAATAGCACTGTCCACCTTGTTATCACGTAGGTAGCTGTCGTAGAGCACGCCGACCCCACTAAGCACGTTACGCCTCGAGACTGGGTAGCCAGATACCACAGTCTTTTCACTAGCCATGACGGTCTCTAGCTGGCCCTGGAACGACACCTTTAGCTGTGGGTCCTCCACTTTGGGATTGAAGGGAACCATGGCTGAGAATCGCAGCAGAGCACCAGAGTCGTCTTCAGCCACAGTGGTGATGGGGATCTGCACCGGCTGATCCAGCGTGAAGGTGAGTGTAGCCTCTACGAGCTTTTCGCTCGCGAGAGGAACGTGTACATATCCCGCCAGCGGCGAGTCGAAGAAGGTCAGCTCCTGCTGTGGTGACGCCTGTAATGTGGCAACCCGCTCTGTGAGTGAGCCGCTCACCTCGGCATCGCATAGGAAGATTGACATGGTGATCCGGGATGGCGGGGTTCAGAGCTACTTGTAGAGTGCCTGTAGGCTCGTAGTATCCTGGTGATCTCTCTGTGGTAAGTATTTAGGACCTCAATTGGTCTCTGTGGCTCAGTGCCCTGGATTGTATTGTTTATCTATTCTACGTACTGGTCGGAAGTCGCGCCCGCGCATTTCCGACTCCATCACACGCCACTCACCATCCCAACTACATGTCACTTCAACCACGCCTAATCCCCACACGGGCCTTCTCGGTCTCGTTACTGAGGCCTCTGCTGCGTGGGCACACCCCGCTCGTACGCAGCCTCAGCCACTCGCCCGTGTCACGTGCTCTGGCTCTGCACCCACGGCCCATTTCGTTTGCCTCTATACCCAAGATTGTGGCCAAGACGGCGAGGATCCCGGCCTATATCGGCGGCGGAGCTGCCGCCGCAGGCAGCTACATAGCCTACAAGGTGGAGGAGGCCAACGCCTATGCACAGGACAAGATGGAGCAGCTCAAGGAGCTAGGGAGCGGACTGGGCGACTGGCTCACAGGATTCGGCATAGCGCTAGGAGGCGCCGGTGCCAGTGGAGGCAGTAGCGGAGGTGGAGACGGAGGTGACGGAGGTGGAGGTGAGGCTCTACCAGCGGCTCTTGCCACAGCTGTAGAGGAGGAGGAAGTGGAGGAAGAGGAGGAGGAGGAAGAAGAAGAGGAGGGAGACGCTTCGGAGGAGATGATGAGTCTGACGCGGCAGATGATCGAGATCAGAGCACTCCTTCAGGAAATTGACCGGTCATCAGAGACACTGAAACTGCCCTCGATTGTGGTTATTGGATCGCAGTCCTCTGGTAAGTCGTCTGTGCTGGAGGCAATTGTGGGCCGCGAGTTTCTACCCAAGGGGTCCAACATGGTGACACGCAGACCAATTGAGCTTACGCTGGTCAACACGCCCGGTGCTGCTGCTGAAAAGGCAGACCTCCCAGCTCTCAGAATGTACAACGTGGACATGGCGGAGGTGCAGAAGGTGCTGTACGACCTCAACATGGCTGTGCCGGAGACTGAGGCCATCTCTGCGGACCCGATCCAGCTCACGATCCGGTCTCCCACTGTACCGGACCTCTCGCTTGTGGATCTTCCCGGCTATATCCAGGTGGAGGCTGCTGACCAGCCACCAGTGCTGAAGCAGCGTATTCGGGAGGTGTGCGAACGCTACCTGGAAGCTCCCAACGTGATTCTGGCCATCTCCTCTGCTGATGTGGACCTCGCCAACAGTGCGGCACTTCGTGCTTCCAGGGTAGCGGACCCTAAGGGCGAGAGAACGATTGGTGTCATCACCAAACTGGATCTCGTAGAGCCACACGTGGCGCGTGAGATGCTGCTCAACAAGAAGTACCCGCTCAAGATGGGGTATGTCGGAGTCATTACCAAGGCCCCCAAGTCGCTTTTCCGCAAGGGCCCAGGCTTTGCTGCCCAACAGGGCTTTGAGCACTCGTACATCAAGGAGCACAAGAAGGCGCTGGAGAACTGTAGCGTCTCCACCAAGACGCTGAAGCGGAAGCTGGTGCGTGTGTTGGAGAGAACGATGTCTGCCTCGCTGGCTCCTACTGCAATCCTTGTGCAACAGGAGCTTGACGAGACTGCGTACAAGTACAAAGTGGAGTTCAACGATCGCCATCTCACGCCCAAGACGTACCTTGCGGAAAACGTTGATGCCCTCAAGGTGGCAGTCAAGGAGTTCCACGAGCACTTTGGACGGCCAGAGCTTCGTTCTGTGCTGAGAGCTGAGCTGGACCAGCGGGTACTGGACCTGCTAGCGGCGCGGTACTGGAACAAGCCAGGGGACTCGATTCCGTTGGAGGAGCTCAACAGCATGAAGGAGGATGCCTACTGGAGCAAGAAGCTGGATCTGGCGACTTCGTCGCTCACCAAGCTGGGTGTTGGAAGGCTCTCCACTGCGTTGGTGGCTTCAGCCATTGTCTCCGAAGTGGACAACATTGTGGACCAGACACAGCTGCGGAACCACCCTCTGGCCAAGGAGGCCGTGAAGGAGGCTGCCGAGTCTGTGCTGAATGCCCGTTTCGCATCGACCGCAGACCAGGTGGAGAACTGTATCAAGCCTTACAAGTACGAGGTTGACGTTGAGGAGCGCGAGTGGAGCACGTCACGTGACCACACAGTGGCACTCGTCAAGCAGGAGCTGGGGCAGGTGAATGAGGCAATGCAGAGTCTGAAGTCCTCTATTGGTGGCCGGAAGCTGAGTCAGGTTATGACGTATTTGGAGGAGGGGGGTACTAATGAGGAAACTGTGGGCTTTTCACAGGTGCTGTTGAACAGAGGCAAGGAGGCTCTCTTCCTCAGAGACAGACAGACGATTCTCGGGTTGAGGCTCAAGGCGCTCAAGTCCAACGCTTGCAAAAGCAAGGATGCCAAGTTCAAATGTCCCGAGGTGTTTTTGAGTGTTGTTGCTGACAAGCTGACGACAACGGCAGTGCTCTTCCTGAACGTGGAGTTGCTCACGGACTTTTTCTACAAGTTCCCGCGAGAGCTCGATGCAAAGCTCTCCTCCAACCTTTCTGAGGAGCAGGTGGAGCACTTTGCCAAAGAGGATCCTAAGATTCGCAGACACATTGAGCTACAACAGCGCAAGGAGCTCTTGGAGATTGTGTTGCAGAAGATTGACAGCATCATGGCGTTCCAGCGGACTCGTCCGGTGCGTTAATGTATATAATGATTGAAATTGGGTTATTTGGGACTATGTAGGACCACAGTACAGCAGCCTGTTGGGAGTTTGGAGCATTCTCTGCCTCATACGGCGGCCCCTTACACTGAGAGCTCTCTTCGTCGACTGTGCCACAAGCACATCAGCCACATCCTGTGGCGGTGCTCCCTTCTCCAAGAAGATGGCGGCACACCCACTCGCCAAGGCAGCTGAGGCTGAGGATCCTGTCATGAGACGCTCTCCGCCGTCTGGTGAAAGGCTGGCGACGGCGACTCCCGGAGCGAAAAGCACGTGATCCAACCCTATGACGTGGTTTGTGAAATTGGCCATCAAATCGATTTCCTCGTAGACGTCTGAAGCCCCCACTGCGATTGCTCTGGAAGCGCCAGCTGGTGCTATGCCGTCAGCAGCCACCTTGGAGTTGCCGAGCGCCACAACAGCCACCGCACCAGCCACACTCGCGGCCTCAACTGCGCGGTTTAGCGCCACAACAGAGTGTGGCGAGGCGCCCATCGTGGCGAGTGCAAGGCACACTACCGCGGGGCCCGCCATGTCCTCCACGGCCCAGGCGAGGCCTTTGATGACGCTGGAAACAGTCCCGAATCTCTCAATTACCTTCACAGAGACTATGTCACAGGCCTTGGCGACTCCATACTTCTCAGACCCAACTAGCCCGGCAAGGTGTGTGCCGTGGCCTGTGTTGTCCGAGGCGTTGCCCACAAAGACTGCTCCGAGCCTGGCCCTGCCTCCAAATTGGGGCAAAACTGTAATGCCGCTATCCAAAATGTAAACTGTGACATTGCTTCCTGTGGCGTCGTAGTGGAAGCCATCGAGACGGCTCCAGTTCTCGCGTGAAGAGACCCGGGCAAGATGGAGAGGCGCATTCTCCTGAAAGGAGAGGGTTCTGTCCGATCTCTGTGAAGAGTATTCTGCTGGGTACACACGGTGGTCTTCTTCCACTGAGATAACGCGGTTGCTTGCTCTCAAAGCGCTGGCCTGATCAGTAGTGAGATTGGCAAAGGCGCACGAAAAATTGCCAATGGACACGGTCTCTCTCAAGTCAAGGTACTCATGGAGTTCCCGATCCACTGCTATCAAAGTGTGTGGATCCCCAGAAAGTTCCACCACGTATTTTGTGGCGTGAACTAGTGCCAGGAGTGGTGCCATGGCCTTCATCGCGTTTGTGTAACGAGGGAGCTACGCAACTGAAATTTTGTAAATTCAAATATACACCGGCCCAGTTACAAGCGGCCACTTCCTCTGCGGAAAGCAGTATCAAGACGCCAGTAGATGTATGCAGCAAAGTACTCGACGGAATCGTGTCCTGTCTCCTCCTCTGAGCAGCTCTGTCTTGCCCTAGCATTGATGGCCTCTAGAGTCTCTACACGGGTCTTTGCGATCCAAACCAAAAACTCGAGAGCCTTGTGGGAAAGCTTCCTCGTGGGGAAGTCCTGCTGAAAGGCCTTGAGAGCTTTGGTGAATCCCAGGATCGCGTAGTCTGGCAGAAATAGAATCTCCAGCTGCTGTGCGCCCGTGAGCGAAAGGTTGGAATCAATAAAGGTCTGCTGAGCCTCGCTCCAGCTGTATCCCGGGAGAATATCTGTGATGCTCTCATTGATGAGTTCCTGGAACTCCAGAGCTATAGCCTCAGCTTCATATCTGGCGCTCTCAAGCATCGTGCTGGTAGGCCTCTGGAGAGTTAGGTCCTGCGGACAGACATAAAGCTTGTCACTCCCCCACGAGGGACACCTCGTGAGGTTTGGCGTTGGGTCGTCAGAGCAGAGCGTCGCCTTGGTGTTTGCAAAAGGCTTGAAAGGGTTTAGCATATTGTGTGGATGGAGAGCGATGCGATCTGGGGACGCTCATCATTTGAGGCCTTTGTGGTTTCTGTCCAGATCTGGTGGATCGCCGAGTCGCCGGGGTGCGTCAATCGCCGAGACCCCCCTTGAATCACCGAGATCCCGGGGGGATCCCGGGGCCAGATTCCCAGAGATGAGTTTCGCGCACTTTGTGTCAAACCCCCCCCTACATGCCACTACTCAACAGCCCTCAGGGCCTCTTTGGAACCAGCGTCAAGCCCGTGCCCCTCACCAAGGCACACTTCCTTGATGCCTACAGCAAGAGCAAGTGGAATCTCTCCAAAGTGCCGCGTCCCGCGTGCTTTGCCGAAGCCGATATGGTGGGAGCGCCAGATCACTACCACGAAGCCACGCGGATGAAGGCGGTCCGCAAAGTGATGTCTCTAGAGCAGTGGAACGACTCCCAGTTCTTCAACAGGGTGATTTCGAAGGCTCTCAAGCTGGGGCAGGCCCGTGGCGCTGCGATTTCGCTAGTGGATTCGCAGAGACAGCTGGCCAAGTACGAGACGGGGCTCAACACCAGCGAGATTCCCCGCCGGATCTCGCTGGATGCCCACACCATTCTCTCGAGTGGCTACTTTGTCGTCCTCGACACTGCGCAGGACTGGCGGACCGCCTCGAACCCTCTCGTCACCGACGAGCCGTCGATCCGTTTCTACTGCGGCGTGCCCTTGGTGACTCCGTTTGACTCAGTAGTGGGTGTCGTTTCAGTCTTTGACACCAGTCCCAAGGAGGCCTTTGACAAGGCCAGTGTGGAGGTCTTGCGAGGGCTCGCCACAGGCGTGATGGAGCGTTTGGGCCAGCCGCCCAAGCTCTCGGGGACGCCGTTGCTTAGTCTTCTAGGGCGGCCTACGAGCCACGGCAATGTGGCGGTGTACGAGCGGGACGGCTCTGGGTCGCAGTACTCGCAGAACTACAACTTTAGAGCATCACAGGCTCCGAGCTGGCGCGGAGTGTTGGTGAACGAGCAGCTAGCGAGGGAGATGATTGGTGTGCGTGACTGGAAAACCGCCGCCAACTCGATGTGCCGGATTGTGCAGAGCCACTTGGGGGTGAGCCTGGTGCTTGTGGTGGAGGTGAGACTCTCGCAGCGGTTCCAGATCTCGCCCGAGTGGCTCCCGCCTGTAAATAGCCTCCCTGCGGAGTCGTTTGAGCACTCGCAGAGGCTCGTCGAGTGTGGCCAGCAGCACGTGAGTGCCCGCAACTTGGGCTGCACGGGCTACGAGTTTGCGGCGGACTTCCGCTACGACTGTCCGGTCTTTGTAGAGGCTGTGCGGTCGGAGTTTGGCGTGCAGTACGACTCGTCACGTGTGCGTTTCAAGGCTGGGCTGGCGATGTCGTTCCACCGGATCCCTTCACGGATCGTACGCCGCAAGAAGGTGCTTAGAGGAGACAGGCCGGGCAGAAAGCCCGTAGATGTCTACTTGCGGTCTGGCGGGTACATTGTGGGTGTGTTTGACGAGCGGGGGCGGGTCTTTACCGAGGACGAGGTCAACTACGTCTACGGCGCCGCGTGCACGCTCCGCCAGCTCGTGTCGGGGTGAGGGTGCTTGCGGCCTGCTGGTGGATCGATCCTTGCCTAAAGCCGCCAGCCATGCCACTGTCCTGCAATGATCAGAGAGTGTCGACGCCTTGCTAATGGCTGGAAGGGGAAGCCCGTGCTGGGATGCTCTGTGTGGCTTTGTGCTGGGATGCTCTGTGTGGCTTTGTGCTGGGATGCTCTGTGTGGCTTTGTGCCACGGCATGTGGCTGTGCAGTGTGGCGCCCGTGGCGGTGCCGCGCCCAGGCCTTCTTTCGCAGCTCGCCAACAACTCATCACCCATGATGGAGCCCACGGTGCTTCCGCAGGCGCCCTTCCGCGACACCCTCGCCGTGCTCGTGCTACTGCTGACGCTGCCGCCCTACCTCAGCGTGGTGCCCCTGGCGCTGTACCTGGTGTACACGGCCTCCAGCGTCACCTCCTTTATGGCCCGCATCCTCCGAGGCTACACTGACGACCGGGACAAGGAGAAGGAGCCCGATGCCCCGAGCGACGGGGTCTACACTCTGGGCTTCGATCTGGCGCTGGTGCTGCTCCTCCAGTGTGTCGGCCCCTGGCTCACACGCGTTGTGCTGGTGGCAGCCAAGGCGATCGTGGCGGGCTCCGTCAGTGGCTCCGACTACGCGGGCGTGCTGCTCGCCTCCACGGCCTCAATCGCCGCTGAGGTGGCGCTGAGGACAGCGTGCGACCAGCACCTCTTCCCCCACCTGTTCCCACGGCTCCAGCTGGGCTACGGGCTCCGCTGGTACGGCGGAGTCTTTGCGGGCTGGGCCAACCTTTTGCTGGCGTGCCACGTTGTCTGTGTCACTGGCTCGTCGGTACTCCACCGCGGGCTCCAGCCACAGCAGCCACAGCCGCTGGCCGAGCCGCTAAGGCGCACAGAGTCGGGCCCGCTAGTGGTGGAGCTGGCGCCAGAGCAGGCGGCGGTGCTGGAGCCCGAGGCCCCGGTACCGGAGGCCCCCGCCTCCTACTTTGAGCCACAGGTGGACCCCGTCTCCCCGGGCAACATCCTGGCCCACAACTTTGAGGTGTTCTCCCACTCGCCCTCCCTCTCACGAAGCTTGCAGCCGCTGTGGTGTGTGCTGGCGGCGTTCCGTGCAATGGCCTCCCGCAAGGACGTCTACTCTGGCGAGCGGGCAGAGATTGACGAGAAGGCCCTCGTGCCCTCCGAGTACGAGTCGTTTGACGACGAGGCGTTTGCCAACTTTGAAGGGCTCCGCAAGGAGCGCATCCGCATCTTCATCGACTACATTGGCGAGACTCTCGTCGCCTTCCAATTGCAGCACTTCACTGCCGGTGCACTGATTGTACGGGTCAACGGGCTCGTGTGGTACCAGGTGTCCCGAGGCACTCACGACAACGAGACTTTTGTCATTGTGAGCGGACTCACGCCGCTTTCGCAGTACGACATCCAGTTCATTGTGGAGGAGGAGGACGCCGAGGGCGTTAAGCGTAAGCACCTGCTGGAGGACCTCATTGTGAGTACTGTGGACCGCTCCGGCTACGCTGTTCCCTCAACCAAGGTGCTTTCGCCGCTGGTGACGCTCCAGGAGAGTCTCGTCACCACCAACGACAACGTGGCCAAGGAGCGCGCCAAGCTCAAGAAGAACAAGAAGGAGATCTCCAAGAAGCTGAGTGTGGCGCGTGCAGAGATTGAGCTGCTCAAGAATAGGATTGCCAATGCTGACAAGAATGATGAAAAAAATTACAAGCGAGTGCTGACGCTACGGCAGGCTGTCAAGCAGGAGGAGGCGGACGTGGCCAAAGTGGAGCAGAGGGCTGCCGAGGTGGAGGCCCAGCTCAACGAGATCTCAGAGGTGCACGTTGCCGAGAAGCGCCGCTATGACCAGGCCTACCGCACTCACCAGCAGCACAGAAACGCCTTCCAGGCCAAGGTGGATCTCAAGCGGTCCACGCTTAAGGAGCTCAATGCGGAGCTCGAAACGGTGGAGTCCAAGCGTGATAAGCTGACTGCGAGGCTCGACAAAGTGCGTGGAGAGGTGGATAAGGTTGGGGGAGAGGTGGATGCGCTTTGGCGGGCTGATGTCGAGAGGCGTAGAGCTGATAGAGAGGCGAGAGCTGAGAAGCGCAAGGGCCTTTTGGCAGAGTTCACCAAGGAGATTGAGCGGGCAGAGGCTGCCTGTGTTAAGCTGCAATTGGAGAATAAGGAGCTGAGGGAGTAAGGGCTGGGTTTATCGTTAAAAGTTTTGGTTTCCTATTGCACTAGCTTGTAGTTTTTGGCCAAGGTCTATATCTTGTAGTAGTTGAGCTCGAAAGGGGGCTCGTCAAAGTCTATCATGTTGAGGGCATCCAGCATCGTCTTGGCCGCGTCGTACTTGGAGCTGGCGAATCGCTCGTTGAGCCGGTCAAAGTTTGTGTCAAGCATGTCCCACTC
The DNA here is from genome assembly GCA_030558135.1 of Petasospora adriatica. Taxonomy (NCBI): domain Eukaryota; kingdom Fungi; phylum Ascomycota; class Saccharomycetes; order Phaffomycetales; family Wickerhamomycetaceae; genus Petasospora; species Petasospora adriatica. The sequence goes on along the minus strand of JAJMRX010000011.1, from coordinate 118,240 downwards.
GCTCAGCTCAAACAGCTCAAACTTGGTGGCCATGTACCCAAAGTTCACCTGCTGGCCCTCGAACTCGAACTCGAGCTCAAAGATGTTGAGCTCTCCACGTAGGTGCTTCCTCATCATGTGCAAAAAGCTCCTGAGGAACATTTGCAACCGCCAGGCAAGCAGGTAGTTCTTGAGAGGGGGCATCCCGTCAAGCTCCTCCACCACATGAAGAAAGAACTTGGTGAGTCCGAGCCCGGCCTTGTTGTAGTAGGCAGACCGCAGCAGGAAAGACGTGAGTGCCCTCATGAAACGCTCCATCACGGGCAGCAGCAGCGCAAAGATCACAAACTCGTACCCCGGCTCAAAGTAGATGCTGTAGTTGTTGAGAATGTCAAAGAAGTCGTTGAAGGATTGCACGTAGAGCTCGATGAACTCCGCACAGTACTTGTGGAACCGCTTGGTGTTGGTTTTGGGGCCAATCATCTCAAAGTGCAGCATCACCAGCGCCAGCACATTGGACCTGCTGAGCTTGTGGTTGAGATCGTTGGAGGTGCTCAGGATCTTGCGGAGAGTATCGGACCGTGGCAGCGCTTTGACATCTTCAAAGGTGCCCTGGATCGACCGGATCGCCTCAGCGTACTCTCGCATCAGTTTGTCGAGCGAGGTGAGTGTCAGCACTGAAGAGAACGAGTTGAGCTTGTTGAGCAGGTTCTTTATTGCATGGTGTATCCGCAGCTGCTTGTCGTACTCCATCAGCGCATCTTTGTGTAACACAGCATCCACGTTGAGGAACTCCTCACTCAAAAAGACTGGGATCCCACGCTGGCAAGAGAGGTGGTGGTAGTAGAAGTAGAGCTGGTGCCACACCTCCAGCAGCATTCTGTCGTCGTTCTGGTTGTTCACAGACAGCGAGATGGCCATCGACGTGAGAGAGGCCGGCGTGAAGTCCACAGTTTCGTCGCGGCCAGTGAAGGACACCACCGAGAAGAAGATCTTGAAGACGGAGAGTCTCAGTAGAGCAAGCGTCTTGAGCTGGAGGCATCCTGTGAGAACCACGTACAGAATCTCAATGTAGTTGTCGTATTCCGGCGACGCAGCACAGTTTTTCAGCAGGTAGGCATTATGAGGGTTCTCGTTCTTTGTGGTGACGATGAGCGAGAACTGATTGAGCCGGATGATTGCCAGCAGGTAGTAGAGAGTCAAGAGGTGCTCGTTGTCGGCCAGCGACAGCTGGAGCTTGGTGCGACTCTCTGACATGTCGCGGTCACCAATTATCTCCTTCACAGCCTCTGTGAACTCCTCCTGGGTCAGAATCGGAATCAGCTTCGGGCACAGCGAGTGGAAGAAACGGTCAATCATCATCCACACAACACGCCTGTTGGGGAGCCGTCTCTCCACCTCGCGCAAATATTCCCCGAGCGTCTCCTTCTCGTACTTGGCAAACATCTCAATGTTGTAGCGTGGATTGTGCACAAGCTTCTGGAACAGCTCGGTGTGCTTCTTGATTTGGATCTTGCTGTGCTCCGGGAGGTCTGCCTCGTACCGGATCAGGTGGAACATGAAGAGCGTCTGGAAGACGTCCTTCTTGGCCCACGAGTTGTTCTCAAAGAGCCCGTCAGACTGCAAAGAGGCCAGGTAGCGGGACTGCGGTACGTTCACCTTGGTTACACTCACCACCTCTTCAGGGTCAAACAGCGACGGATCAATGTTGTCGTCTGCGCGGACACTGTGCCTCACCACGTGCGGAGGCCTCTGCTCGGGCTTCGGCTCCAGCTTGGAGTTCAGCATGGCCTCCACCTGTGCAGTCCTCTGCCGTAGCATCTCCAGCTCTGCCTGCAGGTTCTGCTGGGGTTTGTAGCTCTGTGGGAAGGGAACGGGCTCGGGCCGTGGTACGTAGTACATGGGGACCATGGGGAAAGGCGGTAGCTCCTTCCTATCAGGTATCCCTGGCACCGCTGGAACTGCTGGTACGCCTATTCCTGGCACCCGTACCTCCCTGCGCTCGGCCCTCATATCGGGTCTGTCGAGGCCCGCCATGTCCACAGACCCATGCGCTGCCATGTACTTGGCTGCCATCTCCTCCTGCCTCAGCCTGTGAACCTGCTGCTGCTGGTGGAGCTGGACCTGGAACTGGGCCTGCTCCTGCTGGAGCCTGTGGATGTCCGGAAAGCCGTTGGGCGGGAATGGCTTTTCCAGAAGCTCTCGCTCGTCATAAGAACACAGATGGCTCATGTTGGCTCGTTTGCACGCATTGCAAACGGGACGGCCCTTATCGCACTGGCGTTAGTCACTTCCGGCTTCACACTTACTCGAATCTTCCGTCGCCGGCATGCGTTGCACACGACGGGCTTCCTCATGCCGAGTTGGTATGAGGGGATGTTGTTGTAGTTTGGATGTGGCCCCTTCCATTGCGCGGTGCTCAAAAGGGTAATAAATTGCAGGCCCCGAGCAACTGCTCACCGTCGACTCTGCTGCCAGTGGTGTGGAGCTGTGTACAGCTACTGAGTCCGTGCCCCTCCCAGCCTTTCCAGCCGTCTCCGTGGGGCGGCCTTAGGCGGCCTTAGGCGGCTAGGCGCTTACTCCGGAGACTACAGCCTGTCACGGCAACACGGGACTTAACTTGGTAACGCCAAAACACATAGTGGACCACTACTATAAAAGCACACCATTTTTATCAGGCTATTGTCATAGACTCAATTGACAAGTTTCCAAGTGCATCACGTGTCTGTTGCAATTTCCACAAGACGCCCCTGACATTACGCGATGTGCTATGTGTCAGCTGAGTACGCCAACAATGCCGCCGTGAGGCATCTCTACGCCGCCAATTGAGAAACAGAGGCTGTCATTAGCTGCTTCAGAGCCTTCTCGTGTCTTATATAGAGCTCAGAAGGTCTGGGATGAGTTCATTTTGGACCCAGGGCTCTACGCAGTGTGTGCATTTCCTCGGCGAGGTGAAACGGCTATTCCAGTGCCCCCTCGAGTGCGATAGCGTACATCAGGTCCTTCTGCTTTGTGGCACTCACCGCCGCCTCGTCCAGCCGCCTCGTTAGCTCGTCCACGTAGTGGGTGAAGTTCTTGTACCTGCTGAAGCGGGAGTTCTTGAAGAAGTCGACGTACGATGTCTGGCACCCTCTGGCGAGTCCAAAGATCAACGTCACGAGCTCCCGGATCGAGTACTCCCCCTTGCCTGACAGGGCCGCCACTACCAGCATCTCTACCTGCTTCTTCACAAAGAGCGAGTCCCTAAAAGACGAGAGTGGAGGCAGCAGCGGTATGTCCATAAAGCCTTCCAGCGGCCTCTCCTTCGGCTCCTGCGGTGATAACAAGGTGGAGTAGTACCCCTGCACCTCATTGACACAAAGCTTGATGCTAAAGGTCTTCTCCCGCATGGCGCCATTGTACTGATACGAATACCGCATTATGGGCACACTGTGTAGCTCGTTTTTGGTGAATCCGTGCTCGCTCACAAGCTTGTCAATGTCTATCACTACGTCGAAGGCAGTGGTGAAGTAGAAGCCGTCATCCAGGTCCTTGAGCTTTAGCTCCCACTGGCGGGTCTGGTCCACAGGCTCGCCACAGGCATTCAGTCTCACCAGCGACGCATATGGGCTCACCTCAAGGTCCATCACAATGTCCAGCGTCGGCAAGAGCACCCTCTTGAATCGTTGTACAGTGTGAGGAATGGCGGTATGGAAGTCCTCAAAGGTGGCATAGCGCTGAAGGTGGAACTGCCGCATGCCCTTCACCTCCGCCAAGTCCTGTGCCAGCTTATGGGTCAGCTCGTCGTAGTCGCCCAGGAGCACATCGTACAAGCTGAAGCCATCCTCCAGTACTGGTGTGAAATCGTATCGCTTTGAATCATCCTCTGCGCCGCTTCTCACCACCACCAACTTCTTCACAACATCCCGTTGCCTCAGCTCAGGCCAGAACGCAGAGAGCTTGGTGACACTTCTCAGTAAGGCCCGCATCTTGGAGCCTGCTGCCTTGCCTGAACCCTTGTAAGTCTCGATGTCATCAATTATATCGTCCCACTGAGACGAGTCAGCGGCCGTTACTCCAAAGAAGGTTGCACTCTCTTCACCTAATGCCCCCTCGCCATCACGCCCCAGAAGAACTAGTCCGAAGCGATCCTGAGGCTCTAGCTCATCCAAGAAAAGTCTGATGGTGTTCTTGACGTGAAATAGGTGCTCAGTGTTGTCTCTAGTACTGTCGTTATACAATGGCACACAAAGCACAACGATGCAGGGTAGGCGCTTCGGTGCAGGGACGACAGAACGCATCACGGGGAATGGCAAGTCGAGACCTCTCATGACGAGTTCGCTAAACTTGAGCACCTCTGGCGGAAGCGCAAGCGTGCCGTCATTGACGATGTCCCAGCAGTTTGTGGTTATCTGCGTGAGAGCCACGGGATTGCCACAATGGAAGCCAGTGTCCAGGAAGTCCACCCATTTTTCAACAAGAATGCGGTTAATGCTGTGTACTTGAAGCTCCGGAAGCGATGCAGTGTGTAGATAAAGCACCAGTGTCTCGCTGTCGATCCGGCAACACGATGAGAGATGATCCCTCAGTAGGATAGACCCAACGACACTATCAAGCTCTTCGCTCAGCAGCAGAAGTACATCGGCAAAGACAAAGGCATAGACGTACTCCCACGCCTTTCCATCAAGTGACACATCAAAGGAGTCGAACATGGTGAGGGGTCCAAGCTTATGGAGGTCTATGCCTCTGCTATCTGTGAGGTTCTCACTCATCAGACTCACCACCTTATCATGTAAACCAAATCTCAGCTCACGATCCTCCGTCGCATTTTTGTTTAGCACCTCGTTTGTGTAAGCGCTAAGCACGTGCGACAGCCGCAGAGTTTGCATGTTGTCGTTGACGATGTGCTTAGGGAATTCCGAGACAATAGATATGTGGGGCCTAACAAGGTCATCTGTACAGCACCGGGGCACAGACTCCACCGAACGGGTCGAAGACTGCCGTGTAAATATGCTTGAGCGGCGAGAAGACTCCTCCGTAAACAGCGGCGTACTCGGTGCCTTGACCAGCGAGTCTGTGATCTGGTGCTGGGGTGTATGTGGTGACTCAAAGGGAAGAAATTGTGAATTTGAAGTAACAGTTGGCGGAACGGCTGTCTCCAAAGGTTGTTCTGCAAGCACCTGCGCAAACAGGCTGTCAAAGACACTATCCTCGGGCCGTGACTTCTTACCGCACAAAAAGCATACGGGTAGGTCCTCTGCATTGTCCCTGTCAAGAAGCGCTAGGTAGCAGTCTGAGTGGCAGATGTGTTGGCACAGCAACTCCAAGGTCTTCTCATTGGAAAGCTTCGACGTTATGGGCTCCTCGCATAGGCAGCACACCTCGTGGTAGATCGACTTGGGCTTCTGTAATTTGTAAGCTGGGGAAGACTCTGGCGATGCCGGAGAGACTGCTTGTCTTACGAGCGGCGACAGTGGCACACGGTATCTAGAGGAACCTCTTCTGGGTCTGCGGGTGGATGGGGGTGGCGTCATTGGAGCTAGCTCCAGGGGCGGTGGGGGTGCCTTGGACCGCATCTGTAGCCTTTTAGGCACAGTGGATGTAAAACGAGACATGATAGATACCCTAGGGCTGTCAATGCTGGAGTGTGAAGTATCAAACGACATCTTTGGCGGAGGTATAGAAGGCCTCAATCCGGGCATGGGCCCTTCTTATCTACTGCGCAAAGGACCCTCCCCGTCCGAGAACGGCACCATCCTGGGCGTATTGTGAGTGCGAGTATCGCTCGTTATTTTTTGAACAGCTGGGTGTAACATCTATGCGTGTTTGAGAATTGTTTCGGGAAACTCAGATCCTCCCCTTAATCTGCCGGCTTATGCAGCCTCCAGCTGTTACAATTTACATCAAACAGGCCCTCGGCAGTCCAGTGCCCTTCCTTCACATAGAGGAGTCGCGTGACACAGCTCTCACTGTACGTTCACACATCTGGGAAACGAAGTTGCTTTTTGTAGAAACATGAAGGCCATTGGCTGCCGCTTTCTTTGTGTAGGGTACCTTTCTCGCTTGACCCGCGGCCTGTGCCCCTGTTGCCACCTCGGGTTTCCTTAACAACCAGCACTCAATTTACGCACCTCTCGGCATAATCATGCACCTCATAATCTTTTGAGGCTCGATCGGCCCCTTGTCTTTATGCATCTGACAATAACTTCCACTTGTGCTCTTCGCTGTACGCTGGTTACCTCATGGCCTCCACAATAGCCTCAGAGAACGAACGGAAACCTAGGATCTCTTTTGGCCACTGCGCTGACTAGGGGTTTAGTGCAAGTGGCCTCAACCTGGGCAGCGCTCGAAATGCGGTTTATCGTGCTAATTGAGTACATTTACAGTTCCAAGAGTCCATGGTATGGCAAATAGCCAGCTTGTGAAGCCAATTGATAGTAGTGTCGTGTCCAGCCGCGCAGTTATCAGGAGAGATTGAGGGATAGTTGCTGTGGCTACGTTATCCCATTGGCCTCCGCAACCAGGGTTCATACCGGCCTCCGGTTAAAGTTGTGCCTGTGAGATCGTAGAAAAGGGTGGGGGGTAACGAATCCGGCTTTTGAGGCTGAGACTTCTGTTGGGCACACAGCAAAGCCGCCATCTATAAGTGGGCGTCGGGCCGTGGTGCAGATAAGGCAGTCAAATTGACACTTCCGAATACGTATGTAAGACGACACACGCGTGCATGTGGCATCAATCCTGTCCGAGACATCGCCTGTATAAAGCTATTGCCCACCTCCCATATGAGCACATCATCCTTCACCAGGGCATGACGCCTCGAACCTAGTTTTAGGTGCACTAAAATCTGCAATGGTATGCTTTGTGCTGGATGAGTTTTCAAGGCAGACTTCTGAGACATGTTCTCACCTCTGACTCACATCATCAGTCCGGTGTTGTTATGCTGGCAAACGGTGACTCTTATTGTAAAGAGGCCGCACCTCTCAGCCGCTACTACGTGGGGTCATCAGCTTGTGTCTAGACCACGGGGCTTATCAAAATCGCCCCACTGACAATAGCGCAGCCAATAGGAGCGCGCATGTTGGCCTGTTTGTAAGCGATGAGCCTGGGCTCTCCGCACCAAAGGCTCCAACTCCTCAAATCTGAGCCAGTATAAATACCGTGCCGGGATCCACCTAGAGATTGACCAGAATATCCACTTGATTCCCTCGATACCAATTGACACCAATTGACATCGATTGACATGGCCACTATTGCCCTTCCGCACGTCTCGAGACGTGCGCTTTTCCTCCTTACTGGTGCAACCACGCTTGCTTCCGCAGGCTACTACCTGAACCACAGACAGCCTCAGAACAGTAACAAATCCAAGTGGCTTGGCGCTACTGCCTCGGCAATTGCGCTGAACCAGGCAGCCGAGCCCTCACACGGCAAAGAGGACTATCAGAAAGTGTACAATGCGATCGCTAACAAGATCCGGGATGATGATGAGTACGATGATGCCATTGGCTGGGGGCCTGTACTCGTGCGGTACGCATGGCACTCTTCTGGAACCTACACTGCGCCATCGCCAGGTTGTCCCTTCAGCGGAGGATCATTTGGTGGTACCATCAGGCATCCAAAAGAAATTGGCGACGGTGCCAACAATGGCTTGCAGAATGCCGAATGGTTTATGCAGGGCGTTTACAAGCAGTTTCCTTGGCTCAGCTGGGGTGACTTGGTTACTCTGGGAGGTGTTGTTGCAATTCAGGAGATGGGTGGGCCTAAAATTGGGTGGAGAGCGGGCCGCAAGGACCTTGGGCCAGATTATGCGATCAACGACAAACTTCCAGATGCTTCAAGGGATGCGGACTACGTCAGAAGTCTTTTCGGAAGAATGGGCTTTAATGACCGTGAAGTGGTGAGTCTCATTGGCGCGCATGCGCTGGGCTCTTGCCACGTAGAAGCGCCGTTACTTCCTGGGCAAAAGACGCCAATTGCGGGGTCAGGGTACATTGGCAGATGGACTGCATCGCCAAACTTTTTCACCAATGAATTCTTCAAGCTGCTGCTTGAGGACGGTAAATGGCATTGGAAGAAGTGGGATGGTCCTAAGCAGTACTGGAGTGACGACGGGCTCATGATGCTTCCTGCTGACATGGCACTCGTCGAGGATCCAAAGTACAAAAAGATTGTTGAGATGTACGCCAAGGACCAGGATCTGTTCTTCAAAGATTTTGCGAAGGACTTCCAGAAGCTGTTGGAATTGGGTATCGACTATCCAAAGGAGACAAAGTCGTGGTTCTTCCAAACTTTAGACGACCAGGGAATCTAGAGTGTTAGACTATGCTTATTTATTCTCATCCTCTAATGGTTGTAGAGCCAAGCATTCAACTGTGTTTTATACTAGCCCCTTAGACCCGCGCTGAACCTCGGTACGCACCCCACTGAACGAAACGGCTGGCGTGCGTCTATACCTAGCTCAGTCGACAAGCTGAAACCTCTTACCGAGGGTCAATTGGCTACTCGATGGCAGGTTTCGATGTGTTTGGGCAGCATTTGAGGAAGAGGCACATCCCTCAAAGAACATTCTAGAGCCCGCGATGCGTGCTTGTGCTGAATCGAATACCCTAAGTATCCAACTCGAGATCTATAACAGGAATCCTCAAAGCATTTAGTGCTGGCATTATAAATTTGCCACCGTAGAGCGCCGCGCACATTTGTAATCTAGCGTGCGCTCTTAAAGGCACGTAGCATGGAGCCACCGGAGGTGGCTGTGTACCGAGTCGGTTGTTGTCCTGAGTCAATGTCCTGCTTAGACTCCGGGCTGCCGGTAGCGCCTCAGGCCGTTTAGCTCTCACTCAATAGTAAGCCAACTCTGTGTACCAAGTGGGCAAAAGCAATACACGGAAAAAGAAACGGAAAAAGAAATTCCATGAAGGCTGCCAGCAGCTACGTGTGCTGGGCCTACCAATCTGTCCGGGGTTCTCGACGGAGAAAAGACAATATCGGCATGCCCCACACCGAGCAGGCTGTAATGCCATAGCTTCGAGAATAGTGTAGACACTTAGTAACATGGCCAATTGCTCAATTGATGTCGTGGACTGCAATAATGGCTCGATGCCCCTTTTCCATCCCGCTCGACCCCCTAAATTTCGCATTTAATACCCAAGGCGCGAGAGCAAGGGTTCCGGTTATGCCGTGTTGACACCAATTGTCGGGGATCTCTGTACGTTGATGTTGTACATGCTACGAAGGTGCTATCTCTATTGGTCTTAGGGTGTTTAATTATAGAGCAGACCCCGATCGGGTATATGTGTGCCACTAATTCAAGGGGCGGGGGCCGCTGCTTATAGTTAGAGGCGGTGGACGCTGGCTTCGCACGCATAAACCCGCACACCGTGGGTTCCGGGCCCAGTGCGTTTTACGGGCTTTAACGTAAATTTTACATCCGGCAGAATAGTGGGTGTGGTCCGCTAGTGTAGCTTGCGCCGCAACTGTCTAGAGCCGCCAGTGTGCCAATTGGCAGCACCAGCAACCTCCCGAGGCTTCCGGTACTCGCAACAAGAGCTAGGCGTTGGAACCACGTTTCTCGAATCTTCCACCCGGGTGGATTCTTGGTGCGGGATGTATCGTTACAGCGTGAGGCTAGGTACAATGCGATCGATGCGTGAATCTGTATCTTTCATGCTGCCAAATGCCCATTACTAATTGGCATTGCCTGCCCTTAGCGCGGCGGGAGTCGGTGTTTCATGCACGGGGGGGGTGGCGTTTTGGTTGGGCCAGTCCACAGTCTTTCCCCTACGTTGGTGATGTAGGTGAGGTCGAGGGGGTATTAGAAATTGCTGCCCCTCAAGCCGGCCGATCGGCTCACCTCGAAACATATATAAAGGGAGCTTGTTTCGCCCCGTTTAGTCTTGTTCTACATCAATTGCATACACACAAACACACAATAACTACAATGGCTCTTCCAAAGGTTGCTCTTCTCGCTCTCACCTCCTACTTCGGCGAATTCTACGAGGACGGTACTAAGACCGGTGTCTTCTGGTCTGAGGCTGCTCACTCTTTCCACACCTTCAAGAAGGCTGGTTTCGAGATTCAGTTTGTCTCTGAGACCGGTACCTACGGTATTGACGAGCACTCCCTTGTCCCACCAATGTTCATCTCTGAGCAGGACCTTGCCGAGTACAACGACAAGAGCGCTGAGATCCACAAGTACCTTGCCAACACCAAGGCCATCAAGGACGTCTCTGCTGACGACTACTCCATCTTCTACGCTGTCGGTGGTCACGCTACCCTCTTCGACTTCCCAACTGCCACTGGTCTCCAGAACGCTGCCAGAAAGATCTACGCCAACGGTGGTGTTGTCTCCGCTGTCTGCCACGGTCCAGCTATCTTCGCTGGCCTTGAGGACCTTGTCAAGGGCAAGAACGTTGTCTGCTTCGTTGCCGGTGCTGAGGACCAGCTTGGTCTGACCGCCACCCTCAAGAAGTACAACCTTAAGACCAACGAGGAGCTCCTCAAGTCTATTGGTGGTAACCTCCTTGAGGCTGACGCCTGGGCTGACTTCTCCGTCGCTGACGGCAGAATCGTCTCTGGTACCAACCCAGCTTCCGCTGTCTCCACCGCTGAGAAGGCCATCGCCGCTCTTGGTGCTTAAGTCTTAATGACATGTCATGTACTTGCAACAGTAGAATCACAACGATCAAAAATACCACAATAATTTGCTCTGAAGAGATGAGCTCAATTGGGTGCTGCATTATTACCAGGCCAATTGTCATAGTTATAGCTCAAAAGCTGAAGCTTTAAGCTGCTTCTAGTAGACTAGGCCCCTCATGCTGAGCCGGGGCATCGCCGTGTGTGCCGATCGCGGTTTTACTTCAGCATCGCATCAACTGATTTTCATCAACAACATGTCACTGACGAGAGTGCTGCGGTTGGCTCCGGCTCGCCGGCTGCTCTCTACAGCCAAGTATGGCCTCCAGGAACAGGACTGTCTCGCTAGTGGAAGCCCCGACTACGTGCGGCTCATCTTGACCTCGCGAGTCTATGACGTGTTGGAAGAGTCACCGCTCTCCAACGCCGTCTCGCTAACGCAGAAGACGGGCTCTACTGTGCTGTTGAAGCGTGAGGACCTGCTACCGGTCTTCTCCTTCAAGCTCCGTGGTGCCTACAACATGATTGCCAAGCTGGATCCGAAGCAGCGTGCTAAGGGAGTCATTGCGTGCTCTGCTGGCAACCACGCCCAAGGTGTCGCCTTCAGTGCCAAGCACCTGGGGATCCCAGCCACCATCGTGATGCCCGTCGCTACCCCTTCCATCAAATACCAGAACGTTTCGAGGCTCGGGTCGCAGGTTGTGCTATATGGTGAGGACTTTGACTCTGCCAAGGCAGAGTGCACCCGTCTCGCTGAGGAGACCGGCATGGCCAACATCCCGCCATTTGACCACCCTTACGTCATCGCAGGCCAGGGCACTATCGCCATGGAGCTCCTCAGACAGACAAATGGCGAAAAAATCTCGGCAGTGTTCTGTGCCGTCGGCGGAGGCGGTCTCATCTCGGGCATCGGCTCGTACCTCAAGCGGATCGCGCCGCACGTCAAGATCATCGGCGTGGAGACCCACGATGCCGATGCGCTGTACCAGTCGCTCCAGAAGGGTGAGCGTGTGACGCTGCCCTCTGTAGGCTCCTTTGCTGACGGTACTGCCGTCAAGGTTGTCGGTGAGGAAACTTTCCGCGTTTGCTCCGAAGTGGTGGACGAAGTGGTGCGTGTTGACACTGACGAGATCTGTGCAGCTATTAAGGACGTTTTCGAGGACACTCGTTCCATTGTGGAGCCTTCGGGTGCTATGACCGTGGCTGGTATGAAGCGTTACATCGCTGACCATCCAGAGCTCGATCACTCGCAGGCCACCTACATTCCTGTGCTTTCCGGTGCCAACATGAACTTTGACCGTATGCGCTTCGTCTCGGAGCGTGCGGTGCTTGGTGAGGGCAAGGAGGTGTTTATGCTCATCACGATCCCAGATACCCCAGGCTCGTTCCTTCAGTTGCAGAACGTTATCCACCCTCGTACCGTCACAGAGTTCTCGTACCGGTTCTCCTCCGACAACCAGGGCCAGGCTTACATCTACACATCCTTCTCTGTGGTGGACCGCAACAAGGAGGTGAGCCAGGTGACGAGAGAGCTCGAGGACCTCGGCTTCGAAGCCATGGACATTTCGCACAACGAGATGGCCAAATCGCATGGCCGTTACCTCGTGGGCGGCTCCGCAGACCTGCCTAATGAGCACATCTACAGCTTCGAGTTCCCGGAAAAGCCAGGAGCTCTCACGCGCTTCTTGGAGAACCTCAAGGGCAAGTGGAACCTCACCCTCTTCCACTACCGTAACCACGGCTCTGACATCGGCAAAGTCCTGGCGGGATTCGACGTACCGCCACACGATGCAGGCCGCTTCCAGGAGTTCCTTGAGGAGACGGGCTACCGCTACACGGACGAGTCTGAGAACGCAGTGTACCGTAAGCTGCTCAAGCAGTGAGCACCCGGACACCACACCCGGACATCACCGCCGTTGTGGACACTTAGATATAGGCATTCATTCACGCTGTAGATGGCTCTGGCATAGTCTGGAGATATATGGTGTACGCTGAGAGTATATGAAGCTATTTTTGGTCCACGTATGGGGTTTCCAAAGGATAGAGTCAAACTCATCACTATTTGCGTATGTAAATTTTAAAACTACAAAAAGCCAACAGTATGCAATCAATTCAGCTGTGCGATAAAGTCATCAATGTCAATCTCCAGTACCGGTGCCGACCCTGCGTTGGAGGTCTTTATCTGCTCCTTTGCCTGTCTCTTCTCGAGCTTCTTGAGCTTGGCGAGAGGTCCGTAGCCAACAACGTCGCTGTTAAGCACAAATGGGTCGAGGAAGTGTGTAGCCACCTTGAAGTTCTCTCCCAAAGACACAATCTCGTGGATGATGTCCTCAATACAGATAATCCCAGTCTCTCCCAACTTCTCCTCGACGAGGTTGTTGTCGTTGAGCTTGACGCTCTTGGCCTCATCATCATCAACCGTTACAGTAGCTCTCTTTTGTACGAGCTGTCTCACCGTCTGCAGCGAAGGCTTACCCACCACTGCGTAAGGCGAGATAAGCTTGAGCAGTGGATACACATTCTCTGTGAGCTTGACAAAGACACCGGTGTTGACGCGGTTGAGTCTCAAGAGGGAGAGCACCTTCTGCACCTTGGATGGGATTTTGACGCCGTGTGGACCGGTTGTTCTCACGATGAAGTAGAGCGTTGGCTTCCCCGAGTATATCTGCTTGGTCTTTTCTCCGTCAGCGCCAACCTTCTCGATGTAGTGCTTGTTGGCAGCCTCGCTGATGGCAGCCTGTCTCTCAGCCTTGGCGACTCTCTTGATTCTCTCCGACTCTCTTCTAGTGGCGAGTGTCTTTGCCACGAGTGTCTCTGCCCTCACAAATCTCTCCTTTCTCAGCTTCTTCTTCCTGCGGCTCTCCTCCTCTCTCTTTCTCACCTGCTCCTGCTTCTCGAGTCTGAGTCGATCGGCGTTTTTTCTCTTGCGCAGAAGCACCTCCGGGTTCGAGTTAAGCTCCACCATGGCTAGTGTATATGTCTAATCTGCAGGCTCATCGCTCCCCTCACCTAAAATTTTTTTTGCGAGCCAGGAGTGGCCGGACCGGGATCAGGCGGGTACGCGCACGCCAGCGCCGGGGCCATTGGCACCTCTGGGTGGGTTCAGGTGGTGTGTAGTCCGTGGGAGAGTACAGCCTAGCTGGATAGGCTCAGCCCAGTCTCGGGAGGAGGCACCCGAGAAATCCAGCGGCACGCCTCGGCAGCCAGCGGGAAGCACCCAAAGGGCTCCACGAGGCAGCGGCGAGCGCCCAATTGGCACCCTGGCATCCCCACAGCAGCACCCTGGCGGCACTACAGTCCCAATTGGCCACAGCACCAGCCCCAGCGTCTTGGCTCTGGCGGCCACTGGGGCGCTTCGCCAATTGGCACACGTTGGGCCGGTTGGGCCACAGCGATTATCTCCCCGGCAACGCGACCGGCTAGGGCTACTGGTGATCCCTTGTCCTGGGGCCATTGTGATTTGCATCTGGGCGTTTGGCGAGGTGCAGAGGGTGCAATTGAAGGGAACGGCCCGAGTTTGGGTCTCTCCTGGCTGGAGAGCACCGGCGTCGCCGTAGCAGGCCTAGCGGCCGTAGCGGGGCAGCTGTAGCGGGCCCGGGCCCACCAGCCCAGCAGAGGGCCAGAGCCACTAGAGGCCCCAGCACCACCTCCCAGTATCCCCCCCAGGCCCACTGCCCCAGGGACTGCCCATTTCCGCCATTGGGCGCAGCCCCTCCAGGGCAACGCGAGCGGACCGCGCGTGCCAGCAGGGCGAAAAAAAAAGTGAAGGAGGAGATCGAATCGAGAGTAGGGAAAGCGGCGGAAAGCAAGATCCGCATCCAGGAGCCGAGCAGAGGCCCCGCCACGTTGAAAGAGAGAGAGTGTGAGACCTCGGAGCACCTTGCCAGCACCAGCCACTCGTTGCACCCACGGCAGGAGACCAGCGAGCCGCCCCTTCGGTGACGATACCGAGCCACCCAGTGGCACAACCAGCTATTGCAACAGCCGCCAGCACATGTCCAACCACGAGGTGTCGGAGCGCGAGGCCCCCCGGCCCGCTCCGCAGTTCCAGGGCCCGGTGCCCATGGTGGTGCCCTACCCCAACGGGCTCCAGCCCGTGCGATACCAGCCTGTGCCCATGCACGGCTCCTTCTACCCAGGGACCCCCCAGGGGACCACACAGCATCCACAGCATCCCCAGCAGCACCCCCAGCAGCCGCTGCCACAGGCGAGCCACCAGCTCCAGGTGATGACGAGCGTGCTGCCACAGACGTTCCAGACGCCCACCAAGGAGCACCCGAAGCCGGCGGCGACGCCCGAGTCGCAGCGCAAGCGCCAGCGCAAGGCGGACCACGCCTTCCCCGGCGACGACGGCGACGCGGAGCTCCGCGGGCTCGCCTCCAAGGTGCTGAGCATCCCGCTGGAGGAGTTTGCGGCCGAGGTGCGGACCCTCGAGTCGTCCGCCTCCTCGCCAGCAGTCTCCACCCCGGGCAGCACCAAGATGGTGGTGAAGAGCGACACGACCCGCGAGCGCCAGCGACAGGTGTTTGGCATGACGTGGCTGATGCGGGCGTGCCAGGGCGTCGAGTCCGCAGTGGTACCCCGTAACAGGGTCTATGCGCGCTACGTTGGCGTGTGCGCGGATCACGGGCTCAAGCCGCTGTCGCCAGCCTCCTTTGGCAAGCTGGTGCGGGTGGTGTTCCCGCACCTGACGACGCGCCGGCTGGGCACGAGGGGCCAGTCCAAGTACCACTACTGTGGGCTGCGGCTCGTGGAGGACTCGGGCGCCTCCAGTGGGAGCACCCCGCTACACAGCCAGACATTCGACTCCTCCTTCCTACCAGGGACCCCTTACGCCTCGCACAGCCCCTCGGTGAACTCGCCGCAGCCGCCGCCGCTCCAGGAGATGCCCCTGGAGACTCCGCACCTGCGGTTTGTGCCCGTGGAGACGGGTGCGCCGGAGAGCCAGGTGGAGCTGCCCGAGATTAGGGGGTACCTCCAGGGAATCGACGACGATGCCGCAGAGACGCTCCAGGGGCTCTACCGCACCCACTGCAACGCGGTGTTCGAGGCGGTGAGGTATGTCCAGCTCAAGCGGCTCTTTGAAGTGATTGGCACCTTCCACGGCGGGCTCACGGCGCCAGTGCTCAAGGTGTACACTGCGCCGCAGACGCTGCGGTGGATCGTGGCGAGCGACAGCGTCCTCTACAAGGCGCTGGCCCGGATGCTAGCACGGCTCGCCCTCCAGGAGGTGCCCTCCTCCGTGCTGGAGCAGCTAAAGAGCCTATCGCACCGGTACGCTGAGAGGCTCGCAGAGTCGCTAAGCGCAGTACCGGCCAAGACGGCGCATGCGCGCATAGCGCTCGCGCGCCAGTTTGCGCTGCTGTGTGCGCGCTTTGTGCGCGTAGTGGAGACGGCGCACTCCGCGGGCAAGATCCTCACACACCGCATCGACCGCGAGGTGATGCGCAACGACTGGGTCAAGCACGTCAACTTTGGCCAAATTGCTGCACGGGAGCTGCCCTGCCAGGGCGACAATTTCAAGCGAGCAGTGGAGATCTTGGCCAAGCAGGTGCCCGAGATGCTTGCGCGCGACTCGCACGACTCGATTGCAGAGTGGGGCGCATACATTGCTGCGCTCCCGGCACAGTTTGACAACGTGCCGCCACGCTTCTTTCTGCTGTGTACCTCTGCGATACTGACGAGTGCACTACGAGAGATTTCTCTGGCGGGCGGCGCGGGCTTTGGTGCCTGGTGGGTAGTGCGGTGCTGGGTGGACGAGTGGGTCGGGTGGTGCGCGGAGCTCGGAGGCTTTGTGACAACTGCCTTTGAGGAGAGCGCACTCATCAACGGGCCCGAGCACCGCTTTGTGCGCGCAGAGCGCGCGGAGGAGGAGCTTGCGGAGGAGCCCGCAGAGGTGGACCTGCTGGATGGCCAGTTTGGCGACGACAAGTAAAAGGATAGGCAAGGAAAGATACACCTAGCGGCGTAGAGAGGCGTAGGGCCTACTGTTGGCGCGCACTGTTAGCGCGCATCGGTACCGCGCATTGGTACCGCGCATCGGTACCGCGCACCCGTACCGCGCACTGATACCGCGCACCACTCGAGACGCGAACTCAGCCATCAACAAGATGGAGATGCTACCCTCGCACAAGTCACCCCTCACGTGGCTCGCCGTGCTGCTAGTGGCTGCTGCCATTGCTGCCTTCCACCTCCGTGCGAGATGGCGTAAGTAGCCCCAGAGCCCACCACTAACCGCAGTTCCTAGACTCCGTGCGTGGCGTGCCAGCACACGAATCAGGCTAGAAGGATACCACATTGTACCGTCGTTTGCCGCCGATGTCGAGGCAGGACTCAGCTCTGCCAACTTCGACGTGGCTACGCTCAACGCCAATGACTCGAGAAAGGGGCTTGACGAGAACGCCAAGCAGCAGATTCTCAAGCTGATGGAGAGCAAGGGCATCACTTTTGACGAGGCTAGGCTCCAGTATACACAGAGCGCCTTTGCCGCCAACCAGATTGGGCCGGACGGGATGCCGTTGGACCCAAGAGCTGTCACTTTCGGCAAGTGATCTACATGGCTTTACGACGAAACGTTTTATTCATTAATCCCGTAGAAAGTCGTACAAGTCTTGCGAGATGAGGTCGGAGTCGATGAAGGAGGCAAGGTACCTGTGTGAGGAGAAGGACCGCGGCAGACTATCAAGCGTGGAGGACCGCTTCACCTTGGCGGGCGCTTCCGTGGCAACAAGCCCGGCAAGATATTTGAAGGAGTCCTCGTGCTTGATCTGGTCCATCATCTCACCTTCACTGAGACACGACTTGAAGCTCGAACCCCCAGAGGAGGTCTGTGTATAACCTGCTGACCACTGAGTGGCTTCTGCCCCTTCTCCTTCCTCCTCAACGTCAAACTTCCCAATCTTGCTGAACTCAGAGTCCGTATCAAACGACCCAAACATGGCCTCGTGCTTCAAAGGTGTGGCAGCGTCAAACCGGTCCAACTCATTCTGATGACTCTTGGGTGTGTAAAAGACATCTTCCTCTACCGCAAAGTCGTCGACAGAGTCGCCATTGACTCTGACACGCAGCAGAGGGCTGTGGAAGTCTGCATCCAGTGACTGGAAAGTGCCACTTTCCGTGATAACGGGCATGGCTGACTTGAGTACTGGTGCATCATCTCCTTTCGCATATTGCGTCTCGGCAGTATTCAACATTGTGAGCTTGTCTAGATTGCTTTTAAGCGACGAGTTTTCACGTGTCAATACCCAGTTGGTTGATATATCGGCAATGGCTTGAATGTTATCGCCTGAAAGCTCATCATCCAAGAGGGGAGTCATGGTAGACTCGAAAAGCTTCGACTCCTCGTCCAGAGCCGATGATTCTTGCGTTCCATTCTGAGCACTGGAATCCTGTGATCCCACTCTTTTTGCCTGTGGAGTGTGCTCAAACTTCTGCTGGAGAGTGGGCGGCGCCAAAGAAACTGGTTGAGCTGGCAGCGAGATACCCCCACGTTTCGATAAACTCAAATGGGGAGATGACTGCTGTTGAGGGTTCTTTGAAGTGTTTGGTGTAATTGGTGAGCGGTACTGCTGTTGGTATCGTTGAGGAATTGAATTTCTTTGCACCGGTTTTGATTCTTCATGCACTGAGGAAGATTTACTTGAAGATCTCGAGTCCCCCTTTTTCTTTGAGCTGAATATCCGGGAAAGCCTATTTTTGAGCTTGCTCGTTTTCTTGTAAGGTATCTGTTTCTCCCTAGCCATCTCCCTGTTTACAATCTTAGGTAATGGCTTATTGGAGTTCACCGATGACACACGTCTTGAGCTCAGACTGGTGTTAGCCGTACCCACACTCATAGTCCTGGATACCGTACTAAATGTGTTTGCCGAGCTAACACGTGAACCCTGGCCAACTGATTCGGCTGTTGCAATCTTAACAAATGCCTGGTAGGCCCGAGCTTGAGGCTTAAACATGTCTGAACCTTGTGAGCTTCTTCTCTTCACTTCGAGGTTTGAAACCTCCTCGGAGAGGAACCCTTGAAGCTCAACAGAGTTGATAGTGTGGTGTAGAGACTCTCCAGTTATCGTCAAAACTCTCACAGAAATCATGTCATCCGCGGTGACTCTCGCAGATATGCCTGCATAGAGTCCATAA
This sequence comes from Petasospora adriatica, assembly GCA_030558135.1. NCBI lineage: Eukaryota > Fungi > Ascomycota > Saccharomycetes > Phaffomycetales > Wickerhamomycetaceae > Petasospora > Petasospora adriatica. The sequence goes on along the minus strand of JAJMRX010000011.1, from coordinate 99,520 downwards.
AGTTGTAACAGACTCTGTGAGAGATCAAGGTTCAAGAAGAAGGATATCTTGGAGCGGTTTTGCTCCTTCTCATATACGGACTTCTCGTGCGCTGTAGCAAATATTGAGAGGCCAAATTTCTCGTTTTTGAAGAGATGGAATGGTGTGGACTTTCCAAGAACCTTGGCCTTATTAAGCAAACTCAAGAACTTCAGGGGAGACTCAACAACAAGGGATAAACTCTGCTCTGGGTTGCCCTTGAAAAGTACTCGTACATTGTCGTCTCCAAAAGCTTCTGCCTCAACACTCATCAGTTCCATCCAAAGGGAGACCTTCATACTGGGGATACTCTTGATTGGATTTTCATTCATCAAAGAGTTCATCAGCACGTCAGAGATCTTTGGCTTCAAGGCTTCCGAGCGTTCTTTAAGTTCATCTTCATCAATCGTGGCGAAGACGAAGAAGTCATTGAAGAGGATAACAATTCCATTGGATTGGTTGGCGTTGTTCTTCACATCAAAGACATTGATGACTTTTCTATTCATCCATCCATATGCCAGCGTGGCGGGCCAATTGTTACAGATTTCAGTCAGTATTTTCCCTGTTGGGGTGAAGACCCTTCTGTTGTAGGGCTTGAGGTCATCTTTCCCAAAGGACTCGATAGTATCCATGCAAGAGTTATAGAACTTCTGAACCATTGACTCCTCAACATAGCTCCATTTTTTGGTTTTCAAAAGTCTTTGCAAGATGAGTTTGATCTTGGTCAAATTCAATGGAACTTTCATCACTGAGGAGATGAAAGTAGGTGTGTAATTTGAAGGCAAGGTGCTCCCATAAGATTGAAGAAATTCAGATTGATCTTTCGAAAAGCTCTTGAGGGCAGACTCATGACGCATGTATGCTTTGTAGAAGTATGGAATTGTTAACCCACATGCCTTCATCACCTCATAACTTCCAAAGTCCACTGCAGACTTCAAGGATTCGAAGAAGATGCAATTTACTCTCGTCACCTCATCAATTGTTGGGGGAAAAATCTTGTTGACTTTTGCAGCTGACAGATGAGGAATTTTACCACTCAAAGCTTTTATTCTGGTGGGAATCACGACTTCACGAAGGAAGCTGACAAGTTGGGTTGTGATGCTCTCCTGAAATTGGAACAACTCCTTACAAACGTTTCTGGTCAACTCATCATCAGTGTTGTTAAAGTGAGAAGGTGGCTTGTATAGTGTGTTCGTAGACTCTGGAGAGTACTCTGTCAAAGGATCAAAAAGATGCTCGAGCTGCTGTCCCAAAAGGAAAACAAGTTTGTTGTTTTCTTCAATGACACCAGGTGCGTCCTCATAGATGACATCCAAAAAAGTTGAGTCAATGACTTGTTGCTGAAGAAATCCTAAACCTAGTAATTGCCTGCCGATCTCCATCGGTGACTTCGTCTTGATCAGCGTCATTTGCGATGCAATTTCGCCTGCAACAGTCTCATCCCACTCTCTGTTCACCTTGGCCCCCGAATTCAAAAAGTGGAGATCAACCTGACTATATGTTGAGTATGATTTCAAAAGTGTGATGGCCAGGGCTCTTCTAACGTTGGAACTTCTAAAACTCTCACGGAGATTCTCACAGGCCCCGTAAAATCTAGATCGATCATCAAGCGTTAAATGATTTGAGCATAGCTCTCCCAAGGCTGAAAAGAGAACGCTATTGATTCTTTCAGTCCCCGGGTCTTCGTATATCATAACAACGACTTCACCAAGCCTTATATCACGACCTTCAAAGAAGGCAGCGGTGGGGAAAATTTCATTCCATTCCTCTCTGGTTCTGTAAGCACCTCTTGTATTCGACAAAATGTTATTATTGAGTCCGATGGTGTTGAGAGAAGGCTCCACAAGATTGGTGTCTGTGGGCGAGGGCTGGAGAGCATGGATATTGAAGTCGTAAAGACTTGAAGCGACTCTCGCCATGCCTGTTGAAATACAAATGTTAAACCGTGAGACTTATTGAAGAATGAGTATGAAGCGATATTCTCAATTGATTGGTGATCCCGGTATTCTCGATGCTGTCAGGTCTTACCGATGTGGCCCCTCAAGTGATATTTTGTTTTTGTTTACTTTTCATGCTTTCGAGCACTGCGTCGGTTGCCATGACAACCAAGTGCCTTGAGCGCGATTGATCAGAGACGCGTTTAGAGCCATCACGATGAGTTGATCAAACCGCTGGAGGTCTTTCACAAAAATGACAGGGCAGAAAGATCTTTCAATGCATGCAAGAATTGAGCAAGACTCCAGCTATAAGTTGATAGAACTATCACCGGAGTTACTCAAGCTCATCGAAAACGGTGCTGAGCCGTTAGTGCTAAAGGCCCCGACTGACAACTCAGACACTGTGCTCTGCACCAGGGACCAAACTTTTAGCATGAGACAGCGAAATCATTCCAATACCGTCATGATTATGAGAGGGAGTGAAAATAGCGACGGGCAAATGGACAGCCTTTGCGGATATGCGACCATGTCATCGGTGTTCGAGCTTCACAAGAGTGAAGGATCGATAGACACCACGGGGCTACCAATCTATGACGGACGCGAGAGTCTATCAAAGATAAAAACCCCGATCAATATCGAAACCCTAAAGCGAGCCTCAGCCATTTCTGAGCAAGAGTTCGAGAGAGCTTGGCTGTCAATGAACGGTTCTTCAATCAATGATACAGCGGTGATTTTATCAGAGGAATTCATGATGCGCACACTTCACGTTATGCTCATGTCGATAATGGCTGCCGGTCTGGATGTGGAAGGATTATTGCTGACCGATGTGTATCGGCACATGGATGAAGACGCAGACTTATCTATTGGAGTTGTGGAGACTGTTCTCAGAAAGTTTGTCAAAGATGGCCAAGAACCCTTCCAACTGAACAAATCAAAAATTGGACAGTGGTACGGTATTGAGGCTCTGAGAAAAAATGCCAGCACAAAGCCAATATCTGTCTCTGACTTTATGATCAAGTGGAAATCCGAATTACCACCATTTTTCGACTGTCCCATCGATTTGCCTTTGCTCAGGGGAAACTTCGTGACCCCACTACCGGAAAAGATACGATATGTATCGATGGCATCATTGCCGAGTGATATCAAGAATCGCTTGCATGTGCTTTTCAAGTTACAGTCCACTTGGGAGCTTGATGACTTGATACCTTATATTAAAGAGTTCAATATCAGAAAAGTAAAGTATGAGAGCTTCATCTTGAAGTTTGCAAAGAAAAAAAAGATTGGAAGAAAAGTTTTGGTTACTGAACGTTGAGGTACAAACACAAATGCATTAATCTATATCATAATCATCACATGCTCAGATAGATTTTTTAACTGTCTTCAACGTGCTACTGACAGCCTCGTATACACCTAGGAAGATGGCGCCCCCTGCTGAGATCCACATAGTTCTGGGGCCGATACCAGAAAGAAATACCTTCGGGCCTTCATCCCTCAAGATACCCTTGGCCAGCTTCAAAACTCCGATGCTTTTCTCGTTGAGCATGATTCTCGTCTTGAGAACATCGAGGGGTGTGGTCACAGCGGCCGCCACACCTCCAGCTATGGAGCCGCAGATTGCACCTTGGATTGGGTTGACATTTTCTTTGCCTTCTGATCCGGCCCAAGTCTTTTTGAGCCATTCGTACAAAGGGAACTGAATTACAGTGAAAGGAATTTCTCTCATGATGGTTGTTCCCCAGCCCCTGTAGAATCCTCTGACTATGCCCTCGCCAGACTCGTTACGGAGGAGTGACTTGAAAGTGCTTAAGGAAGACGAGTACTTTGTAGACGCTTGTGTGCGCTGCTTGATAACTTCAGCTGGCACTCGTACAAGGCAAGCAGCAATTTCACCACACGAAGCGGATCCCATGTGAGCAGCAGCAGTGGCAATCTCCTCATCCTGTATTCTTGCTTTTGCAATTGGGATCAGTAATGCCTTCATAGAGTCGTATGTCACGAAAAAAAGAGATGCTGACGGAGCCGATGCAATCACGGCCGAGCCTAAGCCCCTGTATATTCCTTTCCAGCCGCCATTAACGAAGAATCCACCCTTGGCCTGAAGTCTTGTCTTAACAGTATCAATTGGGAAGAACGTCAGATCTGTGGACGTACCTGCAGCAGCTCCACTCTTCGAATGTTAGTTTGCCGAAATTGTGAGAGGGTGTTTTACACCTACAATCAACGATATAAGAAAATCGCTTTCCACCGCCATCTTTTGAGCGTCTCGTCTCCCTTCTAGTAGCAAAGGTGTTATCCAACAGGAAAGCGAAAGCTTGGAAGTGACAGCCTATTTGGAATCTCTAATGGCTTCAGTGTGTCTTCATTTTTCACCCCGGACAACGATCGAATACGCCCCGAATCTTGAGCTGACCGCGATTGTCCCGCAAATCACACAGCACCAAGGTTGACAAAACTATACACTAGGACGCATACTTCTGATATAAGGAGTGTTCAACAATTATTGTAGATGAAATGGTAAATTGTTAGTAGCATAAGCAATTCAAGATGCGTCAAGTCCCTGAGACTCCACAAATTGTCATCTGTCTGCCATGAGTACGAAAAATATCAGGCGAGCCTTGCGTCAAGGGGCTGTCTCAAGTCTCTGATCTGAATCTTTACGTTGGTTCATGACCTTGTTTTGACCTCTTGACATGTGGGAAGCTGCATTCAAAACCTGAGACACAGATAATGAAGCAGGTGCGGGCTACTACTACGTGATAGCTCATCCCTCTCTATTGCCTACACAGTTCCTCGCGCCGAAATCGGAGACTGGAAAAAAAAGGCTAGAAAGGGGTACGCCACCATCTACACCTATAACCGGGTAAGAACGAGCCTGACCACAATAATCGGAGGATTTCACACTGCCTCTAAAGATTGTTCTTTCAAGTCTCAGTATATCCGTGGTGCTCTTCACACCCTGTACCTGAGTGGAGTATCGTTGGTTCCACAGTTTATCGGCTTTCGTTGACTAATACACGGAGCTACCAGAAGATCTGGAAAAAATCAGACAAGAGTTACCCAGGAAGAAGCGCTTAGCTTTGGGAAATAACTTGACTTTCGAATCAGGATCAAGCAGAGAAGTCTCACTATGATGCACACTTTGAGGGCCAGAGCGGTCACCACGGCTGCTGCGTTGCGCCCAGCTAGCAGATTCACAGCAAGATTGATCTCAACCTCGCCTGCCAGAGCAGCTACTGCTGGTGCTGCACATGCCGAGGATGCAGAGGAGGCTTTTCATGAGGTTTCTGCCCAGAAGCAGATGAGCGAGTCAATTTCAAGAAACGCATTTGCCGCCAATCCACTCAACGGGACGAGACCGATATACCTCGATATGCAGGCAACTACTCCAACAGACCCTAGAGTCCTGGACAAAATGCTTCAGTTTTACACCGGTCTCTATGGTAACCCGCACTCTAACACCCACGCTTATGGATGGGAAACGGACAAGGAAATTGAAATCGCTAGAAAGCACCTCGCAGACTTGATTGGGGCTGACCCGAAGGAAATAATCTTCACTTCGGGAGCCACCGAATCTAACAATATGGCGATCAAGGGTGTCCCAAGATTCTATCAGAAGACTAAGAAGCACATCATCACTGTCAAAACAGAGCACAAGTGTATCTTGGATTCAGCTAGACACATGCAAGATGAAGGCTTTGAGGTAACTTACCTTGACGTTGGCGAAGATGGATTGATTGATCTGGAGGGCCTCGAAAAGGCCATTCGCAAAGATACCGCAATTGTTTCTGTAATGGCAGTAAACAACGAGATCGGCGTCATCCAGCCTATTGAACAGATCGGTGAGATCTGTCGCAAACACAAGGTGTTTTTCCATACAGATGCTGCACAAGCAGTGGGGAAAATACCTCTTGACGTGAACAAGATGAACGTTGATCTGATGTCCATTTCATCTCACAAAATCTATGGTCCCAAGGGTATTGGCGCCATTTATGTGAGAAGAAGACCAAGAGTGAGAGTTGACCCTATCATCACTGGTGGTGGTCAAGAGCGTGGTCTCAGATCAGGGACGCTGGCTCCACCACTCGTTGCTGGATTCGGTGAGGCCTGCAGAATCATGAAGGAAGACATGCTGTACGATCAGCAGCACATCAAGAGACTTTCCAAGAAATTGATGGACGGTTTGCTCTCAATTGAGCACACGCAGCTGAACGGCTCAGCCGAGCACAGATATTCTGGGTGCGTTAATGTTTCTTTTGCTTATATCGAAGGCGAATCTCTTTTGATGGCCTTGAAGGACATTGCCCTTTCCTCCGGCTCTGCCTGCACATCTGCTTCACTGGAGCCGTCTTACGTTCTGCACGCTCTAGGTGCTGACGACGCTCTCGCTCACTCATCTATCAGATTTGGAGTGGGTAGATTTACGACTGAGGAAGAGATTGAATACGTTGTGAAGGCAATTCATGAGCGTGTGCAGTTTTTGAGAGAGCTCTCCCCTCTTTGGGAGATGGTGAATGAGGGTATCGATCTGGACACGATCGAATGGTCTGGTCACTGATTGTTTTTCGGGTTGGGTTCTGTATTTCTCTTTGGCTTTCCAAGTTAATATATCTTGTAATTACGATACATATTGGGTTAATCCATTGATTAAAATTCTACTTTTGCTTAAAGAAACTGGTTTGCTTGATTGATCCACAGCAGGACTTTCTTACTGTACGAATTGACATGCTTGTAACGCGGCTGATTTTTATATTTGCAATTTTGCATATGAAATCTTTAAAGGCCGACCACCATAGTCATAGCCATTAAGCTTAGCGACACAGCCTTCGGCGAAGTCCTCGGTGGTAAATTGCACCACGGCATACCCAGAAGGCTTGCCATCCGAACGGTATTTGATTTCAGCCCGATCGACTTCGCCAACAGAACCGAACAAGTCTAACAGATCCTGATCCGTTGTGGCATACGGCAAGTTTTCGATATAAAGAGTTCTGTTCTTCTCGCCGTCACCCAGAACACCCTCAACGAAGGTGGAGTTTTTGGAGCCACCGCGGTCAACACCGTCACTTTTTTTTTTGCCCTCACGTAGCTTCATTGCCCTTCCGTCAATTTTGTAGCCCTGAAACCTCTCAACAGCTGCGATGGCATCCTCTTGCCTAGCGTAATATACAAATGCGAACCCTCTCGATCTCCCCGTATACTCGTCTTCCTTGATTAAGACGCGCAAAACTTCACCACACTCATTAAAGAGATCCTTCAGTTCTTGCCATGTTGCACTGTATGGAAGGTTCCCGACGAAAACCTCATAGAATTCTCCAGAGAGAGGAGCACTATCCGGTTTGAATGAGGCATCTCTGTTTCTGCGGTCTCTCTCTCTGTCTCTGTCCCACTCTCTATCCCTTTCCCTATCTCTGTCTCTGTCTCTTCCTGGAAATCTGTCTCCAGCTCTCACCCTGTCAGGGCGATCGGATCTGCTTCTTTCATCTCTCTGTGAACGCGGTGGTGGGTTGTCCTGTCTGACGAAGATCTGACGACCACCAAGCCGAGTATTGTTGAACTCAGAAATGGCATGATTAGCCTCTTCTGATGTGGCAAATTCCACAGTGGCCATACCTCTGTGACGACCCCTCTGTGTGATAACATCGGCACGTACAACATTCCCTGCGCCAGCAAAGTGTTCTCTTAGAGCTTGTGAGTCAATATCACGACTGACGTTTCCAATAAAAACACTGTTTTCGAAGTTTCTCTCAGAATCACGGAACCCCTCTGGATTATTAGGATCCTTGAGATCCTCATAGTGCCCCCTTGGAGGTGATCTGTCTCTGTTGTGACGTCTGTGGGAATCTCTCTCTCTGCGGTCATCCCTTTGCGAATCAAAACTGTCACCTCTACGGGGAGATAGCTCCCGATCACGGTTATCCTGCGGACGTTGTTAGTACTCGACGCCTTAAGGTTCGACCCCCTTGAAAACGGGTTGTCATCGGCAAATTCATCAGCCACCAATACATACGTAACCGGAGTCAATATCCATATTATCCGCCATAATCAAAGCTATTTAGAACTTCAGAGCGAATGGGCTATCGTATTTAATGACCCAGAAGGTGAATGGTTTCCCTCTTCAGCTGTCCTTCGTAGGCTGGGCGTCACTTTTTCACAGTCGGGACCAGGTCCATTTCCGGGGCATGCCCCCGGTCGTAGCCTTAGCGCACAACATAGTCGCCTACTTGAGATCCGTGTCATCAACCATGCCATTATATATTTGAAGTCACTACCTACCTGGGTATGGTAGAACCAGTCTTCTATCGACTTCTGTTTCTTTCCCCTCTTCTTCTTCTCCTTCGAACTTGAGCCTACAGCGTCCATCCCTCTTAGTTCCAATAACCTCAGCTGGGTAAAACGTCGTCGTCTCCGGATATCTTGCAAGCACGGACGTTCCATGTGGATAAGATGGTAGAGTAGCAACTTCTTCTAGCGTGGGTATTTTAATAATCTCCTTCCACGTTGCTTTAAAAGTCTTCCCTGGATTGTTATTCTCATCAGGTTCAGGATCACGGACTTCAAATTTTATGCCTTCTCCTGTAATTTTGGTCACCTCACACTGAATCCACTCATCTTCAAGCCCTCTTTGACGAAACTTGAAGGCAACATCTGAACCCAGTACAATCGTGTCAGAAATATTGTAGGGACTAGTCCAGAAACTTTTACCAAGCTTGGGCTTACTCTCAGCCCTCTTTTTATTTTCTGCAGTTATCACATTTTGCAGATTCCCGAGAACTTCGGAGAGGACCCTCCTGCTTTTATCTATGTTTTCCTTGTGTTCCTTGAGATTGTCCTGTATCTTCTCCAGCTCTTCTGTTGAGAGAGAAGAGAGCTTGGTGGACGCTAGTTCTCTTTGCTCATCAAACTTGAGTTCCTCATTGCTATTGAAAATGTCCTGAAGTGAAGAGGTAACAATATCCCATTGACTATCCATTTTTTGATTACTGAGATTGCAGTAATTATTGTTTATCGTGAGAGGCCCCTCCCAGGCATTTGAGTTGTCGGAGAGATGTCCGGGTTTACTTTACCGAAGCCTGGAAAAAAAGTTCGGCGATCAGACGCAGACGTAAGATTGACGCTACGCTCTGTGATCAGGTCAAAATGAGTCTATTCAATGGCCATGGTGGCAGAATGATCACTTTGACGAGGAATGTTTTGTGTCTCTATTCGATGATGCCCTTGACAAGCCGCTTACCGTTGGCTGGCAACAACGTTACAGGGACGGGAACTCTTCTTCAAGTCCGTACAGCTACAAAGAAGGTGGCTGGTTCTAGAACGAACATGAGAGACTCGGCTGGTCGTCGTCTCGGTGCCAAGGTTGCAGAGAATCAAGCGGTTAAGACTGGGCAAATTTTAATGAGACAACGTGGCACAAAATTCTATCCTGGAGAGAATGCCTCTATTGGAAAGGATCATACGATTTACGCTTCGGAGCCTGGATATGTACGCTTCTACCTTGATCCATTCCACCCAAATCGAAAGTTCATCGGCATCGCGCTTCGCCCAGAGCTCAGACTTCCAACGCCACATTTCGAGCCGAGAGTCAGAAGACTCGGTTACGTCCCTATCCTAGACGAGACCAAAGCACAATTTGAGGAGAACAACTTACCGCGCAAGGATCATCTGATGAAGTCTGAAGTTTTGAAGAGCTTGAAGGATAGAGAGCAGAGAAGGGCGAATGCGGTTAGTGAGTATACCCAACAACTTTCTAAGATTGTCCCCGAACTGTCAACCGAGGAAGTCCAGACCTCGGCTGAGCGACTGCTAGCAGTGAAAGGTCACGTTAAACACGGTGTAGACATCACTCAGGCACAAGATATCACAACAAGCATCAAGATCCAAGACTTCAAGCTGCAACACAAAAAAGGCATGGTGAGCACTGAAGAGCTGCAGTCTCTGATCAGCCGTTATAGCGCGCTGGCCCGCAACATTGACTCATCTGTTTCTTTCGACAATCAATTCAATCTTATCGCCTTCTTGACAGAAGAGGACAGACGGGCCCATGTTTCTGAACTCACTTCTCAACTCAAGGCGCTTTTCGATGAAAGACAGGGTCAAAAGACTAAGAAGCAGCTCGAAAAGCTTTTGCACTCGTCTAACTTGATCAATACTTGTGAGAAGAAGTCGCTCATCTCCAAGTTCCTCAAGCCAGTACTTCCTGAGCCGGTTGGTGTGACAGATACAAAGAACAAGAAGGCTTCTGTGCTCAAGAGATGGAATTACGAGAAGAGGAGAGTGGAAACTATTGCCAGAAGCAAGGAGGCGTTTGCTTTCCAGTAATCGCCACGAGGGTCAAGCAGAAAATGTACATAAATGCTCAATGCCTAAAGCCGACGTCCCCATATCATGGTTCATGAAGGAGTCGCAGTAGAAGCTAGTTCATCGACATTTAACGTTGGAGTTCTCATTTTCCTTCCACGAGGCGCTGCCATCAGTGTAGTTTTCTTTCTTCCAGATCTCGGCTCTTTCTTTAATGGTGTCCAACAACCAGATAGCTGCTTCCCATCCCTCTTGCCGATGCGTAGCGCTCAGGCATAGTACTATGCTCTCCTCCTTCACAGGAACCACACCAAGTCGATGGCACAAATAAATCCTGTGAATAAGCTCATCTTGATTTTCGTTCTTGAACTGAGAAATGGCTTCCTTCACAATCTTTGTCAAGGTTCTGAGAGCAAGTTTAGGATGCGCTTCGTATTTCAAATTGGAGACGCCTTTGCCGTCAAAAGTGTCTCTCGTAGTGCCGCCGAAGGCTATGACTGCGCCTGCGCCGCTTGCCTTCACGAATTCGATGCCCTCGCTCAGATAGATTGGCCTCGTTGTAAGGAATATCTTTATAGATTCGTCATTGACTTGAGAAGCATCCTCCCAATATTCTCCACCGATAGCAGCCATTTTCTTTCAGCAAAGTGACACTTTTTTAGAAGGCTCGAACTGCTCCGAGGGCAGCGAAAAATACCACCATGTGCAGTTCAGCTCGGGTTTTGGCTTGAATTACAACTCGCACTCCACAAATATCGCAGGCATAATCTCTATGAGCATTTGGACGAGACCTCTCTCTACAATGGTATCATATGGGCACTTTCATCCCCACGTGCGGGCCTTGATGGATAGCCTTGAAAAGCTGGCTCCACGCTTTGATCTGGGAGTCGATCAGGTGGAGATCCTCGAGGATCCGAAAGACTTCTATTTAACCCTGAAGGAAAAAATATCACGGGCGGAGAAACGCATCTTTCTCTCTTCTCTCTATATCGGAAAATCACAGGATGAGCTGATCGAGTGCATTGCAGCGGCCCTCAAGTCGAAACCTGCGCTCAAAGTCCACATTTTGACTGATGCTCTGCGTGGAACAAGAGAGGCACCTTCCAAGTCTTCAGCATCTCTCCTTGCAACGCTGATGAAGGATTATGAATCGCAGGTAGAGATCAGGATGTTCCACACTCCACATCTTAATGGCTTGGCCAAAGCTGTTGTTCCAAGGCGTTTCAACGAAGGCTTTGGCCTTCAACATATGAAGATATACGGGTTCGACGAAGAAGTAGTATTGTCGGGTGCCAATCTATCCATGGACTACTTCACGAATCGTCAGGATAGGTATTATCTGTTCAAATCGAGTGATCTCACTGATTACTACTATAAGATCCAGCATACCATTGGCTTGCTGAGCTATAAACTGTTTTACTCAGAGAATGCAGCCAAATTTGTACTCAAGTGGCCACAAAGCAACCCTCTCGAAGAGCCCACAAAAGGTACCAATAATTTTGTGAAACGCTCAACAAATATTCTCAAAGATCTTCTTTCTTTTGAGGCTAAAAAAGATACCTTTAATGACACTTCAGTCAAGTTGACTCACGTGTACCCTGTTTCACAATTCTCCCCACTTTTTCTCGAGCATTATGACCATTCTACAGAAAGAAGGTCTGTTCTTTCCTTGTTGAAATACCTGGATGAGCCTGATGTCTCTTGGACGTTCACTGCGGGCTACTTCAACATGCTTCCGGATATCAAATCAAAACTGATTGCGGCGAAATCACCGGGTAGTGTGATAACTGCATCCCCTCTAGCGAATGGATTTTACAAGTCAAAGGGTCTGTCTGGGCTCTTGCCAGATGCTTATCTCTATCTGGCAAGGTCTTTTCTCAGAGATGTTTACAAGAATGGTAAAAAAGATAGTATTCTGCTGAAAGAATGGAGGAAAGGTGTCGTGAATACCAAAGATGGGTGGTCTTATCATGCCAAGGGTCTTTGGGCAACTGCTCCTGGTGAGCAGGAGCCAAGTATTACAGTCATTGGCTCTTCAAACTATACCCGCAGAGCCTATAATTTTGATTTGGAGACAAATGCCATTGTAATCACAAGGGACGAAAAGCTCAAGAAGCAAATACAGCATGAGGTCGAAAATATTGAGAAAAACACCTCTGTTCTAGAACTTCAGGATTTCAAGGAAAGCGATCGAAAGGTACCAACATACGTTGTGTGGCTAACCAAACTCTTGGGTAAAAGGCTATAATCGAGGCATCTGCTTAACCGCAATATATATAGAATATTCATTAAATCATTAGCGTCAAAGGATTCTATACTTGGTGATCGTTCTCCTTGGCTGCCAACAGTGTCATCAAATGTTTTTTGGAGTTACCGTAAGTCTTCAACTGAAATAATATACCTGAACATGATAGCAAAGATAACTTGGGACTGTTAGTAATTTGCATTGACATCAACGCTTAAAAGTGTAACTTACTAGGAGCGAAAAACTTCCTTGCTCGTTCTGGAGAAGTAAAAGTTAGTATTTATAGCCAACGTGAGCAATGGAAATGGTGAGACTTACCACCGGAACCTTGTAGTAATTGTGTTCATCCCTTGAGAATCTATGTATGACCAGGAGAAAGCAACAAAAGGTCTCAATAACGGAAGACCATATTGTTATAGGAGTGCAAAACATCCCCAAGAAATTCAGAACAAGCTTGAAGTCTAGTTAGTCTGCGGTCATCGGGTGGTAGTTCACAACTTACTTGTGGCATCCACTTCACGGATGCGCAAATGTTCGAGACCATCCACAAGTAGTTCACAAGGTCAATCAAAAACAAGCCATGAGAGCCGATCTCTGCCTCATGTATGAGGGAAACATTTGCGACTATCCATAAGGCAACGAGGGCTGTAAATATCAGCATCCCCATTGATTTCCTGGAGACACATTGAAATTGATGCCTTGTTTGTCTTTGAATGTAGCACTGGTGCGCAATCACAAGCAAGAACGATATCATCAAGAAATCACTGAGAATCAAGTGGTTCCGGATGGTGATTTGGGGGTAAATTGGATATCTTTGAGCATACTGCTCTTGTATGAAGCTCGAATAGCGATAAGATAGCGACACTGTCAAAGACAGAATATACTGGGCAGTCTGAATGGGTTGAGTTAGTCTCTGGTTCTTTAAGAGCAAGACAAGCTGGAACATACCGAAAGTAGTATATAATCGAATGAGAGGCCGTAAACCGATCGGTTTCTCCTAATCTCCTTTACTTGATTCGACAACCCAAGGACCTGTGCGTCAGCCTGTGTCACATAGTTTTGAATACGAGATAATTCATAAAACTTACCTGCGCTGCTGAACAGAGAGCATTCAGATACAACCAGTCCGACATTAGCTCTGTCGATGCGACCCGCACAGAACCTCAACAATGTCTGAATCCGCGACTTAAGATTCGAGTATTTCTTCGCGTTCCGTCGCCTTTTTCGCGCGCTGGGGTTTGTTTAATTTAACTTGAAAATCCACAACACAAGATAGCTACCATCCATTCCATCAGGTCTGAGCTTCTCTTCTTCAGCCCTTAATCAAGCACATCCGTGATCTTCCCTCTAATATAATCACAAGTCACGAGAATGGATGATATCCCAATTGATAATGCTAATACAGCGGCTCAATACCTTGAGCGCCTGAAGCTCACATACCGCGTCTACCTGGACAAGTCAGTGCCCCATGTCAAGTACAGATGGATTGGTCTGGGAATACTTCTCTTCCTCTTCATGACTCGTATAGTTGTCTCTCAAGGCTGGTTCATTATCTGCTACGCCCTCGGAATTTATCTTCTAGGGCTATTGTTGGCATTCTTGCAACCCAAGTTTGACCCCTCACTACAGCAGCAAATGGAGGAGGAGTCTGTCGAGGCTGGCGAGAATGTTGAAGAATTCAAGCCGTTTATTCGCAAATTGCCTGAGTTCAAGTTCTGGCATCGTGCGACAGTTGGCACAATAACTAGTCTTTTCTTGACATTATTTTCTTTCACTGATATCCCAGTATTTTGGCCAATTCTTCTGATATACTTCATTGCTCTGTTCTTGATGACAATGAGAAGACAGATACAGCAGATGATCAAGTATCGCTACATTCCATTTGATTTTGGAAAGAAGAAATACGGCTACAAATGATACCTAGCGAGTGCCCTCCCAGACCTACCACTCAGCATCAATAAACACCACTCCTATATAACCTTGAGTGAGGGAAATTGAATGATAACCAGGTATTGCAAATGTAGAATTAAGCACCTAACTCCGTATTGCACATTCAGCGAACTCTCTTAATACATCACATCCCCTAGTACCTTTTAGTGCACCAGGTCTCCTACCTATTATTCCTTTCAGCTACAGACAAACTCACCAGCAAAACCAACTCAAAAAAATGCATGACATGACACCTCTAACTCTAACTTGGTCTCATTCTTAGCCTTTCCCGACCCACCCAGATTCCATCCAAATCAATCTTATAGTTAACACCTTCCTGGCCAATGTAGGAAAACTGCAAACCCAATAATCATATGAGCTTCGTAATTAACCGTGATTTCACTACCGCGGTCTCCCGTCGCTATCAGCTCATCCTCAATAAAAAAACGCAAAGCCTACTACGTACGGCGATATCTTTAGAATCTACGTCCTGACACAACCATGAACCTCTTGCTCTTGCTCGACAAACACCTCATAACTCTCTAGTCTCCAACACCCTCACAGTAGACCAGCCGCACATAACATCGCATAAATAGCTCAGATGCCAGAACTTGGCCTGCTCAAAATCCCGTTTTCTGGATAGCTGGCATATGACACAGGGAACAAAACGCGAAAATCGAGAAAACGCCGTACTTTCAGCATGACCCCAAAACCCGGAAAAACACTCCTCCAGCCTTCTACTCGACAACACTCCACTTATCTGGGTATTGAAATCATGCATAACTCAAATTTCCCCTAAGTATTTGACTAAACTGACAATCTGCGGTTCCGCTCATTGGATTACCTTGAGCTGATTCCGAGTCCGAATCCCGTTAAAGAGGCTGATAGCAATCATTGAAACGCCCATCTATTTCAAGTTTAATTGATTTTTTCAGGGAAAAGATACGGTGAGAACTGATATGAAAACGCTTTCTCGCAAAAAACCTTGATTATACTTGAGGCCAATGCGTTCGTAGAGCTCAAAGTTTTGGTAAAACCCTTCAGCTGGCCAGATTTAGAAAAGATTGCGCATGCTCTTTTAGTGGAAAAGGTATAAATTGTTTCGCCAGTATTGCATATCTAGCTATTTTGTACTGGATTTGCCTGCGCTTCCGTTCTCGAACTCAGAACAAATCGTCTAGATGGCTTAAGCGAGATACCCGCGTCACACTGGTGTTGGTTACAGATTTCTCTGGACGCTGATATTCCGGCAGGATCACTTGACACTCCCACGGCTTCAATTTTGTCAGGGACGTTATCCATTGAAGAGTGTGTGCTCTGATTTGAGCTCAAGTTCTAGGACTAGATATAAGTGGCCTTCCCTATTCTCTGAAGAATGGTGATGTGCCATCATGCAAACTGTAACTGTGCGTAATTTTGTGTATTCTACGTGGCCACAGCATGCTAGACTCGCTCCAGTTATGAGATCTGTAAGATTGGGTTCCCTTGGAAATAGATAAGTAATTCTTGTGTAATGATAACGGACAGAGTCATGGGCTGGAATTTAGATCCAAGCGACTGCTGCCGGGAAGTACCGAAGTTTTTTGCTGTCAAATCATTCAAGCTTAGATCTTCGCTAATGGTAAACTTTGATACTTTTGCGAGGCTCTCGGTAAATGGTAGGTAGTAATTGTGGCAATGGATGATAGATTGGAATAAGAGGACTTATTTGTCGAGGCTCTGTTTGGCTTCTGAAAGCTTCCACCTTGGGGAGAGACACCAATAGAGTGTCGGACAGTGCTTTTCAAGATCTTACAGCTAAAGCAAATGCTTTGCTGGCACTCAGGGAAAGCACGGAGCTAAAGTATGTATATCTCTATCGGGATCTTCCCATATTAGTATAGGTCTTTCTCTCTTACGTAGTCTGCTAGTGTCTAAATGACGAGTTTGATTGTATGAGCGGGACTACCTTGACGATTCTGGGATGTTGCAGTCTTTAGGGCTAATGCAGGACGTTCAATTTCTAGCTGAAAATATTACAGGCGGTTTATAAGCTTATCTTGGGCTCTTTTTGAGGCCGGGTAGCGCTGATCAAGGATACGGGTGGGCTATCTTCGAACTTTAGGTGAAAGTCTTTCTGGACGTGGCGAGCGGTTCTCTGTCCCGCCGATTATTACCACAGGCGGGTGCGTGTGTGTGCAAAAGTTACAAAGTGATTTAATCGCGAATCGAAGACGCGACGCGTGAACTCACACAGATCATCGATAGATACTTGCGCCAGTACTCGTTTTCACCATGGGCGAAGAAACTCGGATTGTATTTATACCATCTGTGACTGGGACTTCTAGGATTCTAAGCCTGCCGCATCCGCGGTCCGGAACTCTGCTCAATTTTCTATTGCACAATGGGGAGCTTTTTGAGCTACAAGAGCTCGACGGGGATAATCCACACGACCGCTTCAATCACGTAAGGCCGGTCACAAAAAAAGACAGCGCAATCGTCAGGTCTACTATTCTTGAAGGACGTGATGTCAACGGCCTCGTAATTGAGGATGGAAGATTAATTGTGTCGACCAGATTCAATTTCGTGTTCATACTGATCTCTCACTTCAGTGGCCTCAAACAAGAAGGTAAGCACTCAACGAGGTTTCAGTCAGGAGAAGATCTCTTTGACTCAATCCAAGAACAGATTCAGGGCCTTTCAGACCTGCCCGAAAGTCTGTTTAAGAAGTCACTCGAGCTTGTATGTGAAGCAGTGGTAGAAGGAGACGATGACTTCTATAAATTCTCGGAGGATATCTGTTTGCAATTTTTGAAAGCCAAAACTGAAGCTATAGCAAAAAATTTCCCAAAGAGTATCAAGGAAAGTCTGGTCGATCCCATGCTGTACCCGCTGAGTTTAGAGGAATCAGTACCACAGGAGATGACAATTTTGGCATTGAAGAAGTTTTCCATATATCTTCTGGCTTCTTACTTATCAGACAGTTGGACATCCAGGCTACTCCAGTCCTTTGATTTCAAGCCCCTCGATGATTATATCTCCAAATTAAAAAGACAGAGAGCTGCCAAAAGAGCAGCTGAGGAGAGTCTGGCTGATATGAATAGGTTGAACGCTGAAAATAAGAGAACACTCAGTGGGAACGGAAGAGCGCCACCGCCAAAGAAAAGAGCTACTGGTGCTGCAAAGAAGCTCACTGCGAAACTCTCTCGTGGTCCTCTGGATATGCTTTTCAACAAAAAATAAGAGAGACTTGTACTTCTGCTCAATTTTATTGATGAAGCTCGCGCTGTAATTACTCAGTATATCCTCGCGGAGCGAGAGCTCTAGACTGTAAGCTTACAGCTTTTTTGAAGCTAAATACAATTATATACATAGCAATCGCTGCCTTGTAGTCTTTCTGCTCTCAAGGCTCGTTCGCATCTTTGACCGCCTCGAACCGCGTGGCATCATTTGTTTTTGTGATCTGATTGTAGATGCCCAACCCACCGGCAATGAAGGAACCCATATCGTTCAAGCCGGCCGGTATGACGACTGTGTTGCTCTCTTTAGCAAGTTTGCCGAACGCTTCGACATAGTGTTCAGCAACCTGCAAGGATACGGCATCCTTACCACCCGGAGTGGAGTTGATGGCCTTCGCTACTTCCTTAATACCCTCTGCAGTAGCCTTCGCTTTCATGAGAATAGCCTTCGCTTCACCATCCGCCTCGTTTATACTCTGCGCTTTAGCAGCTTCAGACGCTAGGATCTGTGATGCCTTCTCACCCTCTGCGATATTGATAGCCGCTTGTCTGTGGCCTTCCGAGTCCAAAATTTCGGCTCTCTTCGATCTCTCTGCAGATACCTGTCTGTGCATTGCTTCCAAGACATTCTGTGGAGGATGAATATCTTTAATCTCGTAACGCAAGCATTTGATACCCCAGTCAGCAGCGGCCTCATTCAAAACCGTAGTGATGTTGTTGTTCAGAGACTGTCTTTCTTTGAGAACGTGATCTAAAGTCAATTGTCCAATCTCGGATCTCATTGTGGTCTGCGCAAGCTGAGAAATGGCATACTCAGCGTCCTCCACACCGTAAGACGCCTTATAAGCATCCACAACCCTGATGTAGAGTACACCATCCATCTCCAAGGTAACGTTGTCCGCCGTAATAGCACTTTGCGATGGCACTTCGATTGCCGCTTCCTTCAGCGACTGGACATATTGAATTTTGTCTAGGAGAGGCAGCAGAATAGCGAGACCTGGCTCGAGTATTCTATGGAATTTTCCCATTCTCTCCACAACCCACGCAGTCTGCTGAGGAACGAAGCGGATAACAGTGTTTGCTGGCAATTGATCCTGTTGAAAGAAGGACAATGGCCCCTGACTGGAATAGGTTCTGGCGCCACCCACAGTAGTCACGAGGGCACGAGAGTGTAGAGAGGCGAGAAGCCTCTGAGCGGGTGTCTTCGCTGCCGTTCTGAGCATTTTGAAACCAAAAAATTAGACGAGAAAATGATTTATTGATTTGTTGGCTTTGAAGGTCAGTATACTGTCAAAAAAGTGACATGTACTAAGAGAGCTAAATCAATCTTTGCTAGCTCTGGTGTTTTTCCCGCCACTAGTCACGGTGTGCGGGTGTATATACCAGCTGCGAAAACTTTATGGTGATGCGCCAGCTCATCGTCCTGTGTGTGCAGAATTCTAAGTTTTACTAGTGAGTGCACCTGCTGAATCTTCCACTCAGTCATGGCTAAAGGTATCGAAGTTTCAAAGAACGAGAGGGATTTCGTTTTCGAAGCCTTGAAGGAGGGCATACGAACAGACGGGCGTAAACTGGATGAGTTTCGTCCCGTGGACATCAAGTTTGAAGATGAGTATGGTTTCGTCAACGTGAGGATGGGTAAGACAAGAGTTGTGTGTCGTATATCCGCAGATATTGTTGCACCATTCGAGGATCGTCCCTTTGAGGGGCTCTTCAATGTCTCCACAGAAATCAGTCCTATGGCTTCACCTATGTTTGAAAACGGCCATCAGTCTGATGATGAACTCCTCATATCGAGGGCAGTTGAGAAGGCTGTGAGGAGATCCGGTGCACTCGACTTAGAGAGCCTGTGCATAATTGCTGGAAGTAAGTGTTGGGCTATCAGGGCTGACATCCACTTCCTGGACTACGACGGTGGCTTCATCGATGCCAGCTGTATTGCTGTGATGGCAGGCCTGCAGCACTTTAGAAAAAACGACGTCACGGTCTCAGGGAAGCAGGTCGTTGTTCACTCGGTGGAGGAAAGAGAGCCGGTCGGGCTCAGTATATTACATGTCCCAATTTGCGTCTCGTTTGCTTTCTTCAACCCTAATGGTGTTGAGGAAAACATTAAGGGTGACTCAAATGAAATTTATGTGATTGATGCCAATTTGCAGGAGGACATCTTGAACGATGGCATTTTAACAGTCACAATCAACAAAAACCGAGAAATTTGCCAGATCTCTAAAGCTGGTGGTCTGCCAATGGATGCACTCATGCTAATGGAATGCTCGCAAAAGGCTTACATCATTGCGGAAAAGCTAACAAATCAGATCAAGGGGCTACTTGAGAAGGACGACACTAGAAGGCGGGCGGGTATCCAATGGAATGAATTGAGCGCTCAGAACGACCGATAATGCCCTTGTTATAATACTCCACTTGCATAAGCCATTTGTAATCTGCTAAACTCCTAATTGTAATTTTGTTCCCAACTTTGGCGGTGAGGGAATAGTTCACCGTGGGGTGGCTTTCGCGCGATGTGCATACGTCGTACCTCGTACCTCGTACAACAAGGACCTACAAGCTCCCTTCCAGTCGCATCGAGCGCTTTTGTCACCAAAAGATGATGCCTCTTATAGCTGCAATTTTAGCACTATCTGTGGTTGCTGCTATCCTGTACAGCTTCAGGTCCAAGCCAGATATTCATGAACTGGCACTAAGCCATCAGGCAAATATTGCGGGAACACGAAAAGAACTCGAAACTGCTGTCTACAGAAACAACCAGACTCCACATGGTTTGCCTCTCCTAACTGGGCTTCAAATAAGACAAGGTTTTCGTTTAAGAAACGGTAACCTGAGGGACATCTGGTCTGTGGTGATGAGCCAAAAACACAAGGAGTCTCGTATAAGGTTCTACGATGATGGCAAGGAGATAACTTGTGATCTTGATAACCTCAATGCAGTTTACAAACGGTTGATCCAGTTCTTCGTACATAACGATTTCTATACCGTGGGCATTGCTGTCCCGGTGAGCACATATCATGGCTTCGTTACCGCTATGTCATGCTGGGCCCACGGTTTATCCGTGCACACATTCAATATGCTGCCCCGGTCTAAACCCGAAGATGTTGATATCCTGATTGTTCATGAGTCACAGCTAAAATACGCTCTTTTGCTCAACTTCAAAACAGTTATAGTTGTGTCCTCTGATGTTTCTCAGACCTTTAGTGATGACGGATCTATCCTCAATTGGAGTGAGCTCGGATCTTTGCATGATCTGAGTGACGCTGTATACGACTACAAGTACGACATCAAATACGATCAGGGTACCCCGCTCGTTGACGACCACGATTTTGTGACCACATCATATACTCATCAAAATTTTGTGAGCTCCGTGGCCGCAGTCGTCAAATCTCTTCCGTTGGGCCACGAATTTTCTGACAAGGATATCTTGCTTGCAGGATACGACAGTAGTACAGTGAACTACTGGCCTAAGGTCTTTGCAGTGCTTCTCTTCGGAGGATCAGTCATTTTGACCTCATCGTGCGATAAGTCCTTTAAAGACGCAATCATCACTTATAGCCCTACTGTCCTGTCTTTAGACAGTTCTGCGGCTCGAAAGCACCTCTTAACACTGTCCAGAGTGGTTGGTTGGCTCCAGGCCTTGAACTATCAGCGGGCGCTTCATCTTTTCTCGAAAGGTATATTCTCTGGATCCGGTATGCTCCCAGAATTTGCATCTCTGAGGCTCATCTATGTTGGCGAAAACGGAGCCTCCAGTCAAAGGAAATTTTCTAGTACCGAACTGACTCAAATGAGAGCTCTCTGTGGTTCACGCGTCATAGTGGAACGTTTTCACCCCGGCGTGGTGGGTTCTATTGTCGCAACGAAC
The DNA here is from genome assembly GCA_030558135.1 of Petasospora adriatica. Classification (NCBI taxonomy): domain Eukaryota; kingdom Fungi; phylum Ascomycota; class Saccharomycetes; order Phaffomycetales; family Wickerhamomycetaceae; genus Petasospora; species Petasospora adriatica. Next base: position 78,010 of record JAJMRX010000011.1, on the reverse strand, counting down.
TTCTTTGACTATCGCATTTTCAGTAATCCCAAGCTCATGAATCGTGGTGTATCCTCACAATCTCTCGAACTCAAGTTGTTCAAGTATAAGGATCTTGATATCGAAAAAAGGCATGGAGAGCTGTGTATCAGAGGATTTATAATCGGGAAGCCTGTTGGATCTGAGGAGCTTAAACGCGCCATAGCCCGCGGTGAGCAAGTAGGATCTGAAGGCTGGATGCCAACGAGGATTATCGGAAAATTCGGCATTGATGGTTGCTTCTACGAGGAATAGGCTTTATGCAATTCATTAGATGTGATTTGTATCGTCGACGCTCTTTTGGCAAGTATCGTCAAAGAAGACGCCCATTATGTATACGTTCGTTAGGAAGAACAAAGACGATGAGTTAAGCAGGCCCGGGAAGAATGTACTTCGGCCGAGCATCTCAAGCTCGTAAGCAAACATCAACCAAAGGGCCTGAGAAATCACCCATATAGCTAAGCAAGCAGCTCCCTTGAGTTTTTGTGAGCCTATCAAATCTGAGTTTCTGAGGTACAATGGAAGGAATATAAGGAACCAGATAAAGTACTGAGATGTCATCACCTTATTGAAGCTGACGAATGCAAAGGTTTGAAGGAACATTGTGTCTGTTACTGATCTCTTCGTGAACACCAATGGAATCAGCACTGCAGATAATGACATTTGTGGAACGAATGCCCACTTTGATATGTCAATGTGGCCATCGTTTAACGCAGATGAGAAGTAGAGATATACGTTATAGACCGAGAAATTGTGGCGATGGTCGGTGCGAATGAAGTGATAAAGATAAGCTTGGTCCAAGAACTCTTGACCATACACCGCATACATGAGAGTCCCTAATGATAGGAAAGAGATTGCACAGAAAAAGGCAAAGGAAACTGTTGCTCCATTCACAACTTGTAGAGGGGCACGAATCAGCGTCTGTGGAGTCGAGTAGTTTGATAGGAACAATATAGCGGTCGGCACGTATATCACAGGATAGATTTTGAAGTGTATAGCAATTCCGCAGAACACCCCACTGGTGATAGTATCTCTTCTTAGCAGAAAATACACGAAGAGCATCACGAACACTGTAAGTACGCTCTCCGAACTCCCTCGGGTAGATATGGTTACCACCATTGGATTCAGTAACCAAATGGCAGAAAGCTGAACCTTTTTGAAGTAACTGGTCTTTGTCATATCCAATACCTTGAGAATCACCGCCCCAGTGATAAAATCGCAAGCAACAAAGAGAAGTTTCCCGAAGTCTGCCCAGTAAGCATTGGGTATTAGCATCCACGCAAGCAGCGGTGTATATCTATAAGTCTCTCGTTCATATGGTGATTGTCCAGTTTTGACATAGTCAGCGGCACCAGAAAATACCAGATAGTCTATATCTGTGTACTTGACTTCCATGTGGGCATCTTGATACCGTCCAAAAAGAAAAGAAGCGGCCCGGAAGATAATTCCGCCCCAGAGAATGTCTGAATTGGAAACGAGAGGTCTGGTCCAACTTCTCCTTTGTACTTCAGACATCACACTTGTGGAGTTGAGTTCGTGTAGTCTCACGAAATTTGAATCGCTAATTTTCGTGACATCGAGACCCCAAGGCGAAGGCTTATAATTGGACAGGGTGATATTGATTGAAATGGATCAGGTGTACCGTGAATTCGAAGCCTTTGACTTCTCCAATGAAGATTTTCAGGTATGTGTGGCAAACTATACCAGGCAATCGTAAAGTCTCGCTAACTCTCAGAATGGACTAGAGAATGTATTCCAGTCGTACTTGGATCAAATCAACCAAGATAAAGATGAAAGGATTCATGAGATCAAAACTGAAGTGCCGGATGAAGAGAAGAATCGTCTGACTATACAAGCAAAGACATTTTACTTTTGCCGATCGACCGGAAACATCATGAACATTGAAGACTACGAGGAGTGGAAACGTGAGCAATCTCGAAAGCCAAAGGAGCCAGAGTACTCTAGCAACTACAATGAAGTTGTTGAGCTTATCCTGGCCGGAAGGGAGAGCGAGATTCCAGGTATCAAGCAAATCCCAAATACTGTTCTGGAGGGTCAGAGCAGTGAAAATAAGGCCCAAACGAGGAAGAAGCCATGGGAAATTCTTCAGGACGAGAACACCCAGGTGGATTGTGGGCTTGCTACAGGTGCTGTAGATGACTCTGAGTCTAAATGAGAGAAATGCAAGACATTTAAGCATAGAGAAGCTCTGGGTTGGTCAATCAATGGAGAATAGGTATGTGACTGTCGTGAAATATCCATTAAGAAAGCGGCATAACCAAGCTCAAGCAGAAGACGCTCCTGAAGCTCTCAAAACTGCTTCAAATGCGGCCAATGCTGCTGCGTTAGCTGGGAATGATCTGAGAATCGATGGTACAAAGCCTTTGGTGAATCCCCTCCACCCCTTCATTCTGTAGATCTCCTTCGTTGCTGCCACCCAGCTCTTGAGCGACCCGTTGAATTTGTCCTCTGCAAGTAAATAGGACTTAACAACATCGGATGGGAATGCTGTTACCCAGAAGCAAGATGCACTGAAGCCACCCGCCCAAAAGTTGATGGCAAAGTCGCTCATCTTTGTATTCTCTTTCATATATCTTGTGAAAAGTTCATATGAGCCCCACCATGTGATAAAATTGGTTCTGAAGATAAGGGTAGATATCAGACCTTTGTATAGACCATTTATTCCGAGTCCGTTGGTTCTGTAAATGTCTCTGATGAGGCTAATTGGGCCATCGTACTTGTTATTGGAGGCACCGTATTGCACCTGCAGCTTCACTTTGGCAAGTTCCACTGGCGCAGCTATAAATGACACTGTCCAACCAGCCAGAACACCAGCGAATACGTGGCCCTTCAAATCCATCCTCTCTTCATCAGCGTAGAAGTGACGTTTGATGATTCTGCGGTAGTTGTGTAGTGATCCCAGCATGATAGAATCCATCATGATCCAACCGAAGAGTGGAGGTGTGAACCCTAGATAAAACCCCTTGATACCTTGATTTTTCAAAGTCTTATAGCAGCAATCGAGGGGTCCTGTAAAGCGAGTAGAATCTGTCTGTAGTCTGACCTTAATGGTGTCGAATGGGTGGCCAACAGTGTTCTTTGCAACTCCAGAGAAAATGCCAGCAACGAAGCCGATATAACCTCCTGGCGCCTGCTTTGCGGGCTGCTCTTTCCTTGTCTCGGTCGACATGTTGCAAGCTCGCTCTATCCTCTCAGCTCACAAATATTGCTCCAACTGGTCTGTCACTAGACGATGATGAGCTAGACTCAACGCGGAAAAAAAGAATAGCGACCGCATTTCGCCCGTACATGTGAACTGCATGAGCACACGTCAAGATAGTTGAAGCCATATAAATTTCTACTGAGATCCGATTTCAACGTGATCATTAGAAGTCATAGGTAAGCATTCCGCTCGCTTTTGGTATCATAAACCAGATGACGCAATAAGCGGCGATGATTATTTCAACAAAGACCAAAAGATATTCAAATCCGACCCACCTCGACATGAAGCCAACCAAAAAGGGCAGCAGAGCAGAACCCATACCCCCGACTGAGTTCGCAATTCCTGACCCCGAGACATGGAGGTGCACGGGTAAAAGGCTCAGCAATGTGACTGCACAGGTAGGGAATAATGGCCCAAAGAACAGGCCTGAAAAGAAGACAAGTATCTTGGTAATCCTGCTGAAGTCACTGCCATTGTACGACAAACAAAATACTGTAGTGGCGGTGATAGCAATCAAGCTGAATATCGAGTACCATAATGTAGCTCGGTACTCATTTTTGAAACGTCGTGTGGCAAACCCCAAAAGCATTCTTCCTGCAGTCAATCCTATCCAGAACCAGCTAACGACATAACTGGCTTCTAATTGCTCCAGACCTTTAATTTTCCTCAAGTATGTCAGTAGCCAAGACCCAATTGAGAGCTCAGCACCAATGTAGCAGAAGAGAAATCCGCAGAAGCAGAGTAATATCCTGTTCTTCAGGAGACCGAGAAATCCATCCTCTCCCCCCGCATCTTCGATCTTGTCCTTAGTAGTAAGATATTCATATTTCCACTTGTTTTCATGCTTGAATGCAAAAAGCACCCCTATGAAGCAGGAAATACTCATCAGAGCGAGTACTGCATAGTATGTGTGGTAGCCCCAGTGCCTCGTCAGGAGACTCACCAAGGGTGGAGACACGACAGATCCGAGTCCGAAGAACCCGTGAAGAAAGCCCATCAGCTCATTGTTATCCTCTAAAGAGCTCAGGAAGACATTGCATGATCCATCAAGAATCCCGACACCAAGTCCGTAAAAAAAGTACACGATTATAAATAGGGGCAGAGACTCGGTGAAAGTTATTACCGTGAACGGGAACATCAAACTTCCAGTGGCACACAGTAGCGCACCCTGTCTGCCAAATCTCCTGTGAACTAGCTCAGACAGTAAAGCAGCGAGTCCATATCCAAGAAACTGGAATATGAAAACAACACTAATTACCGTTTCTGTTGTATGATAGTGTTGCACTAGAAAGGGAAGCAAGGTCCCCACAGTCTGATCGCCTAGTCCTATGACAGTGAATACGGAGAAGCAAAGCGCAATCTGAATTCTTAAGCTCACAGAATGTCGCCAATTGAGTGAATCGATGTAGACAGTTTGATCGTTATAAGAAACCAAATAAGGAGGGGATCGAGTCTCCGAACTGCTGGAGGGTGTGGAGGCTTCAATTGTCTCGTCATTCGAGGACAAAAGCCTTTCCGTCAGCTCAATCTCCTCCGTCAACTCGATCTCCCCTGGTTTGGACATAAGTCTATGATCGTGAAATGTTTTTAGTTGTGTTTCGAAGCTCGAAATTTCTTCCCCACTTCAATCTCCAGATAACTTTCGCTACAACTGATTAGATCTAAAAAGAAGTGGAGATCACAGAAAAGTGAAATCTCTTTCTCTATTCATAAGAATTCCCCTCAAAAGGATTGAAAGCAAAAAAGAAGCATGCATTGAAAACACACCTATATCGGTAAGCTGGAAAAGCTAATAACACTGATAAGGATTGACCTTGCTAATATAACCTCTACACCACATCCCGACACCACGAAAAATTTACTCAATGAAAGCTCATCGGCGCTCATCTGCACAACCAGCTGCGAGTGATCTGAGTTTCTCACGTATATGAAACGTGTGCAAACAGTACTCAAACGACTTGCTAGACACATAATGACCGAAGATCTTGAGCAGTTCACACCAGTCACCGAGGGGTCTGCCACGATTCTCTTCCCAAAGGCAGAGGATGTCTTCTACAACCCCGTACAGCAGTTCAATAGAGACCTTTCGACTCTTTCTATTCGTGCTTGGAGTGAATTATTCGGAGACAAGCTAATGAAGAAGCGCAAGCATGGCGAGGAGGAACCTGAGCCTGAACCGGAGACGAAGCCATATATTTCTATTCTGGAAGCTCTTAGTGCAACAGGCCTACGAGCTGTACGGTACGCCAAAGAAATTCCCCGCGTGCACCACGTTGTTGCTAATGACTTCCTCGAGGAAGCCGTGAAGTCAATCCAAAGAAATGCAAAGCACAATGGCGTTGAAGATACTGTGATCCCCAACAAAGGCGACGCCATCGCTTACATGCATGAATTTGCTGCCTCTGGCAAACGCTTCAATGTCATAGACCTTGACCCTTATGGAACCGCATCGCCCTTTATAGATGGAGCAATTCAGGCAATCGGCAATGATGGGCTGCTATTGGTGACATGCACGGACCTCGCTGTGCTTGCTGGGGGAGGATACCCAGAAAAGGCCTTTGCTCTATATGGTGGATCTCCTCTGACGAACCATGATGCAGCACATGAGGCAGCACTTCGACTGGTACTGGGAATGATCTCCAATACCGCAGCAAAACACAAAAAGACTATTGAGCCTTTGCTTTGTTTGTCGATCGACTTCTACGTGAGGCTGTTCATCAAAGTGAAAACAGCACCCGTGGAGGTGAAGGAGACTGGGTCTCGAATGAGCATTCAGTACATGTGCTCAGGATGTGGAGCTATAGAGGATCAGCCCCTTGGCAGAGTCACAGTCAGGGAAAATAAGTCTAAGAAGTACGGCCTGGCACAGGCAGCGCCTACTGTGGGCCCATACTGCTCCCACTGCGGCTTTGTGAACCATGTTGCTGGTCCAATGTACAATGGAAAGCTTCATAACACAGAGTTCATTAGCAAGGTTTTAGAGATAAATAGCGGTGCTAGCGATGAGATTTACAAAACGAGAAAGAGAATTGAAGGTATGTTGACACTCGCCAAAAACGAGCTAGAAGACGTGCAGTTCTACTTCAAGCCACAACAGGTGTCTTCCGTCTTGAGGTTTCAGGTACCACCACTCAAGTACCTTATCGCCGGTATCGGCAACATGGGATATGATGCCTCGCTCACACACGCAATTCCATCTGCAGTCAAAACCAATGCTCCTTGGAGTGCGATCTGGGCGATGCTCAAAGAGTACATAAGACAGAAATGTCCTGAACACGACGTTAAGAAGCTCAGCGAAACCTCGGCAGGATATCGCATCCTGACAAATGACAGCATCAAGCTGGACAAGGAGATCTCTTTCGAACTGAACGAGCTAAGTGAAAAGGTTGAGAAGCTCAGAAAGCTCAAGATCACTAGATACCAGGAGAATCCATCCAAGTATTGGGGTCCTAAGGCAAAGCCGCAGTGACTACAGGGAGCTGTGACAGGCTTTATTCATAATCAATAAGATGCCAGGTCATTATCGTCAACGTATGAATGCGCAGTAGTCCTCGTATACATGTCCCCAGCGTTGCTGAACCACATCCTCAGATTCATCTTGCTGTGAATGAACATAACTTCCCTCAGCACTTGCGGCAAGTTTGAGACTCTCATCAAGAAGACCCACCGGTACATCAGATATACTCAACTGCCCAGATGGAGTGTTGATAATGCTATTGAGGCGCATCTTACCCGAGTCAGAGCTACGTCGACGTTGTCGAAGTTTCACACCAGAGAGATAGTCAATACTCTGGATCCCGAATATCACAACCTGGAGAGGCGCAAAACACTCCATGGCACTGAGATCACTTTTCAAAGTAGACAGGTTGGACCTGATAGAATCAGTGCCTCCAAGATTAAGACGGGAGTGATTGATCAGGAATACCGATGAAAGAAGGGCAGAACGGATGAGATAAGGCGAAAGTGGAATGTAGAGAGGATCCTGCGAGACGATATAAAACTCTTTGAGCTCTTTATATGCTGTGAATGCATTATTGATAAGGTAGATGCAAATCTCAGATGCAATGGGGATGTCGTAGCCCAGGAAAGACTCGTAAAGCCTGAACCTCTTGATGCATATATCCGTGTGGAGAGCAGTCCTTTGGAATCGCCAGACTTTGCCGCCAGTAGCTGGGATTATGGAAACAATGTCTGAGAGCTCCTTATCTATATTCACAACCGTCTGGAGCTTCGCTGCAAGCGAAAGAGTTGTGAAGTCAAAAGTATAGAGCTTGCCCAATACTTTGACAAGAGCAGCCTTATGAGACAAAAACATTGCGTTTGGAAGGATTACTTGAGAGTAGCAGCACATGATGTAAGGAGTTCTATGTGTGTTCAAAGCCCTCATGGTGTCTATGAAACAAAGATGCCACCACGCTCTACTCCCAAGTTCAGTTTTGTTGATCTTCGGGTCGTCAAGTTTGCAACTTTTTGCATCAAAGACAGCATTTGGCAAGAGCTCATCCAGCGTCTCCATGTCGTCTGTGAGATAGCAGAAGCTGCATTGCAGACTAAAGATCTGGGTTCTGATAAGCCCCGGGCCTTTATGAAAGGCGAGTATTTGACGCGATGCCTTGAACCAGTTTGTACAAGTTGCGTTGACGGCTTCTGGGGTACCCCACTGTCTCAAGAGGCTCTCATTGCTCAGAATCATCTCTCTCGGAGCAGCACGTAGTCCAAGAGCAAGAACCAAAAACACCAGAGACATGAAAGACAAATCTAAACTCATGACCCGATCATTGACTATACAGCTCCACATTCTTTCGTACTCTCTGTCAAAGTCCGGTGCATCGACAGTATCATTCAGATATGATACGCATACGAAGTAGTGTTGCTTGATCATCGCACCCACGTTACGCACAGGTAATAGACTCACCATCATCTTCTTCATGCTTAGCAGCCTATCGCTATCCAACTGGCTGCCCCCAAGATCCTGAATACCAGGGCGTGTAGCCATGTGGTAATAGAAGGCCATCTGTCGGGATAACTCTGCATTCTGCTGTACAAGTAAGGAATTGCGTTGCGCCAAGTCATCCAGTCTTCCAGACTGATCTTTAAAGACGTTATCCATCACTGTATTCTCAAATGTGTGTGAGGAAGATACTGACTTCTCGGGAGAGGAAAAGGGACCTTCTAATGAGGAAATTGACGATATTGAACTGCCTTTGGACTGCTTCCTTCCTGCGGTTAAAACAGCCTGGGATCTGACGGGACTTATCGGCTCAGGCTTTGAAATTCGACCAAAAGACTCGTTTGGTTTAATGAGCTCCTTGAATTGCGTGAGAGACTTTGCTGGAGCCAACATGCACTCCTCCTGCCTCCCGTTGCGGACACACGATGAACAGGGGACGCTATGATCGCACTTGATCTTGAGACGTTTACACGGAGCACACGAGTAACTTGTCTTCGGCTTGCGGTTTGGCATCTCTCACTTCGTGAGAGCAATTTCAAATATTGGGTTGACAGCTGGTAGCAATGCGGCATGGCTGCTATATAAGAGGCACCAGCGACAGAACACAGTCTGGATCTCGCCTCCAGATCTGTAAGGAGCACAGCTGTTTCGGTACAGTTGGCTGCATCGAAACCTCCGTTAGGAAACAACACTAGCGGCCATCGCATGCACCTGAACGCACATGTCTGGCCAGCCCCTGACAGTGCATCTCGTTTTAGGGGAGCGCTTTACGAGGGGCCTTAGTTTCACCACTAAATGTAAACACTTATCCGCAGATCCGCCTTTAATATCAGGCGAATTTTACCGTAACCGAGAGAATTGGGTCATGCAGTCTGGTATTGCTGTAGTAGAGATCGATTAGACAGCTGGGCTCTTCTTCTCCAAGACTTAAACCCCAGATTTCCCACGTTGTAAAATCAGAAATCGCAATTGAGTGATAGGCGCCTCAGAATTGCTTTTTGTTTTAGCCACTTTTGCTATCTGGTGGCATCAGATCAGCCTCATGCCCCTCTTGTCGGCCCTGATCTGCGCACCACATTAGTGCTGCGGAGTATGCACATTTCGACATCAAACTGCCCAGATGCGTCCGCGAGGTTCGCGAATTGACCCAAACACATCGACCTTCTTCCACAAGGGGAAAAAGGTACACACGTACTGAGCACTAAGAAGGGCACTAAGCCGTACACTCATGCAAAGGTGCGTTAGATAGCAAGGCAAACATTCACCGACAACCCGGACAATGCTGTTTGGGCAGTCACATGAGGAGAGTCAGGGGGAGCCGTCGAGAGGTACCAATGCAACAAGGTTGCGCTACGACAACGTTCTCTTCAATGACGAGCTCCTGCCCGTGTCACAAGTATTCCAATCCACCATCACGAGCAGGCACCGCTTCACTCATAGAAGTAAGGGTGACTACGAGGATGAACTGGATCGCAGTACCGACAGTGACCACAGTAGACTGAGAACAGCTTTCAGAAGCGTCTGCCAACACCTGCTCGAGAGTCGTGTATGCGACCTGACCTCCGTCAAACGCGAGGATCACGGAGCTGAGGACACCAACATTGTGGAGTTTGCCACACCAGAAGCCGGAAAACGGAAGAAAAGGCGCAAAATAGTTTACTACAACGAGGAGAACACAGAGGACGAGGATCATATTTCAGGGGAGAATATTCCGCTACTGGATGCTAAGTTTCGTAAACTAGACTCCAAGGTGAAGTTTCAAAGGGATCTTATACGTAAACAGGAGCTGAGAGGCTCAACAACAGACCCCGTCTTCCCGCGGTTCCACAGGAGAGCTCTCGAGCCGCATATGGCGCCAAAGTATGAAATGCAGGAGTACGTCTCTCGATTTATACTCCTGCCATCGAGCGACTTGCCTTTATCGAGGCATGATGCATCAAAGATGCTGAAGACGAGGTTTACTTCCTCCGAGGGAAGCAAGGCAGAGCGCAACAAGTCACCCCAGTCTGCGCCCACGCGATTACGCACTATCACAAAGATCACAGTTGATCCCATATTGGTGAAGCGTTTAGAACTCTAGCACATTAGTAAATGTCATTAGTCATTACCATGGAAGCCTTGTGCATGCTAGTTGCTCTTGCATATTTGCCACGAAGGATCCTCTATCGTATATGTTTGTGAGACTTTTTATATCTTTCACACTATTGAGCCTGTTTCTATCCACATCAATAGCACGGTGATCGTTCTGGTTGGCACTCACAAACACACCTTCATCGGGAATAAATTCATAGAATACTGTTCCGTCAATTTCGTAAAGGTTCCCTTCTTTCACAATATCATGGATGACGCTCCATTTGCTGCTCTCGTTCGTTGTCATACCTGCTTTCACTGTGGCGGAACACATCCAGGTGAACCACATCACGAGCACGTCGCAAAGTCCACAGAACAACCCTAGACCGAGCTCGGGGGATGAGTCCACTTCCGGATCAGAGGAGTTGCGCCACGCCATCGGCAACATGATTAAAGCACCCCATGTTAGTACGATGCAGTTCATTGACAGGAACGAGTAGAACCACGCGATGTTCCCTAAACCCACGCAGTTATTGATCCATACACAGTGGTGATCGTAGAGAACGACACAGCCACCGCAGTACCTGCAGTGCTTAGAGCGAGCCGGCTTTGTTGTGTGACATGTGTCGCAACGTGTGGGGAAGAAGATGATCCCGTCATGTCGCCACACCGGCATCAGCTGCTTGTCAAGAGACCTTACTGGAGGTGTGAATATTGCCAGTAAGAAAGTTACAAAAAGAAGCAAAAGAATCAAATCGTAAAGAAACGTGGGCGGCTTGTCAAGCCTCGGAAGGACGTTGCAGTGGAAGAATGCGCTAAGCCCAAAGAAGAGCGACGCGTAGATAGCGGGGACAATCCATGCAGACGTGAAATGCCAAAAAGAAAGAACGCAAGGTACCATCAAGCCGCCAGTGATGCTTCTATCGAGAGCAAGAGCATGCCTCCCCAGATTTCGGTATGCGGTTACCAATCTGTCGGAGCTGTTGCTGATGGTTAATACAGGAATTGTGGAAAAGGCGGCCTACTCACCTCAAAAATCTCATAACAACCAGCACAAGCACGGGAGAAATGAGAAAGAGGAACAACGGTAAGATCATCTAGCCCTCGAAAGACTACCCTTTATAACAATGTGAGCTCGTTGGATGTCATCGGCCGCGAAAGGCTGAAGCACCACCGCGAAAGGTACGTGTGCTCGAGACCTTGCGAAGTTCAAAGGACGTACACACACCCAAGCGGCATGAAGATAGAGAGCGCGGGGGCGTCTCAACTAACTGCCCGAAGCCTCGGGATATGGCCTGCTGCTGATGGGGAGACAGTTCTCACCAAATCGCTGATGGCAGAGTACGCGCTCGCTCGGTATCTCGACGACAGACGGGTGACCGCCTTTGAGCCCATGGCACAGAAGGACGAGGCTGTCACTGGCATTCTCAAAGGGTGTCTGGATCTTGTCAAACAAGGGGAACCGAAATCTGCTGAGCTGGCTGTTGCTAAGCTCACCGCAGGTCACTCGTTGATCCTTACTGGGGACCTGAAATCAGCAGTAGAGCAGCTTGAAGAGGTTGTTGTGGGGACAAAACACATCTTCAAACAGGCATTGACCTATAAGAAATTCTTTCTGCTCTCTAGGGCACACTTTGCACTGCAGGATACAGGAAGAGAGAGACAGGCACTCATTGATGGAGTCAATACAACTCTCACGCTTCCGACACCCTCACAAGTTGAAGCCGAGTACTGGCTCCACAAAATTTACGACCGTTTAGCAGAATTGCTCGAAGATTCACCTCTCGAAGAACTGTTGACTGTCTTCACACATAAGAATTTCGTCTTGTCGTTCCTCAACTATACAAAACGCACAGCGGAAGGCTTCATCGCTAAGCGGGCCGAAGAGCTTCTGGCGGCGAGTTCATTCCCACGTGCATCTGAGAACAACAATTATGAGCTTGAGGAGTTTGTGAATCTGGTAACTCTGTCTTCAGCTCGGAAAACGGAGGCCATCGTGGAACGTGCCGTAGCGAAGACCTACCAGTCGCACATCGTGCTGAAGTCCTACATCCGGTCATTATCGGAGAAGGGGAAGGATGCTGAGACGAAGGCTGCAATGGCCGTATATGTGGATTACATTGGTGCATACTACGAACAGAATGGACACACATACCAAGATTTCATTTCAGTGATTGAAGTTCACTCGCTTCATGTGGGACGCTTCGCCACAGAAGCTGAGAGCAGAATTGAACCTGCACACGGGGTCTCGGCAAAGAACTTCGAGTATTGGTCTGGACAAACCAAAAAGCTTAGAGACCTTTTAGATGAGTTTTACGCTTCATACAACCTCAACAAGGTTGTCGATGTGGACGTCGTACAGATAGTTTCTGGTGCGAGCGAGTCTACTCCAACTTCACTCTCGGAGAACTTGAGAATGAAGCTCGCTAGCTTCTGGCGGACGCTTGGTCGTGCGACATTAATGTTGAGCCACCTGCCATTCGCGATGTATTCTATGTCAAAGAAGACAGTGGATATTGCAGTGGATGACTATGTCCATTCGATCTATCTTTCGCCCTCTGATGATGACGATGTGCTCGAGTACGCGAAGTCAATTGCAGAGTTGCGAAGAGTCAAGGAGGCGTACCGTGTGCTGAAACTTGTGTTGCGTACAGTTCCGAGTACATCGCTCGCTTACTTTGAGGCATGGCACCTGCTAGCACTCATACTGTCTGTGGAAGAGAACAAAGACGAGGCTTACAAGGTGATAAGTTTCCTTGTAACTGAAGCGACGGAGCTCCTAGACACGCATACTGCACCACCCGCGGAGTTCAAAGCTGCATTCATTCAGATCAAAATTACACAGCTTGCCATCATAGAAGCCCTCTTTGGGCTCGAGCAGGCATTGGACTCATTACCGGAACTCTTTGGGCTTTTCCACCGGATGTACTCTGCCGAGATATCAGAGGTTCAATCTCAACCTGCTGCACAGCACAAGAAGTCACTTTCGTTGACACGCACACAAACACTTTCGAAGATAAAATCGTCATTGGGCCACAAGCACACGCAACCTGAAAAGAAGGAGCCAGTGACAACCAGCAAATCCAGTCAGACCACCAAAGTGATTCTTCAGCAAATGTGGGTTTTGACAGCTACCATTTACACCAAACTGTCCTTATTTGAGGATGCAGAGCAGGCTTTAGTGGAAGCTGAATCTGTTGGTGGCCCCACCGTCGAGACGCACGCTGCTCTGGCCTTGCTGAGTGCTGGATCCAGACCGAAGCTGGCACTTGAAGAGTACGAGAATGCACTCGTTTATGACCGTGGATCACTGAAGGCTATCATTGGGTTTTCCCACCTCATTCTGTCGCATGACAGTGAGTCGGAGATCTTCATTTCGAAGAAGGATAGACTGGCTGCAATTGCTCGAGCCAAGATCATGCTTGAGGGTGCCTCCGAAACCATTCAGGGTGCGTTTACTACCGAGGTGTGGTGGCTCCTGTCCCTTATCTACGCACATGCTGAGGACAAGGCCAGGGAGAAGGAAGCACTCTGGCGGAGTGTAGAGCTTGAAGAGACTAGACCAGTACGCCCTTTTGAGTGTGCACGCACCTCCACCAAGCATTAGTTTTGCTACATAGTGATAAGATGTGTAATAGCGGACTTTTGAAATTGAAGCGAGGGAATGAAGTAGACGGTGGACTGGAGTTGTTTTGACATCTACGTCAAAGTTGATGTGCCCATACCAGAAAAGACCCTAGCCTTAGCGGAAATAAGCTGCGCATCATCGTAAAGATAAACCACATAAAGCGACAATCCGCAGCTCGGATGAGCAACTTATAAAGAGGTATACTTTCACTTGCTTACTTCAAGATATCTCAAAGAGCATCATACTCAGGAAGTTCCCCGAAAGTGCATCAACCCAGTCCTTTGAACAAATAAAGGAGCCTAATAGATTGCCATAAGAGAGTGACAAAAGACTGAGCAGTAAGCAAAGGTATACATACAAAACATCTTTATGGCGGTCTGGGAGCATCTAAATGTGGACCATGCCCATGTGGCGTACGCCATCCTTGGTGTGTTTGCCGCTATCTTCATGCTGGTATCCCTTCCGGTGAAGGAGAAGGCGTACATTGGCGAGGCCACTGTTGCAACAGTGGTAGGAGTAATTGTGGGACCAGTAGCACTGAAGTGGTTCACACCTACAGAGTGGGGTAATTCAGACTACATCACACTGGAAGTGTCACGAATTGTGCTCTGTCTTCAAATTTTTGCGGTTGCTGTCGAACTGCCGAAGAAATACATGATGAAGCACTGGCTATCTGTCTTCATGCTTCTGGTGCCAGTCATGACGAGTGGATGGCTTATTGTGGGATTGTTTATGTGGATTCTTCTCCCACATTTCAACTTTGCCGAGGCACTTGTGGTGAGTGCCTGCATTACTGCGACGGACCCGGTCCTCGCAGCGGCTGTTGTCGGCAAGGGCAAGTTCGCCAAGAGAGTGCCTGGACACTTGCGTAATCTGCTCTCTGCAGAGTCCGGATGCAATGATGGCATGGCCTTTCCCTTCATTTACCTTGGCATTAATCTTGTGATTCACCATGGCGATGCCAAAGAGATTGTCAAGGACTGGATTTGCGTGACGATTCTATACGAGTGTATACTTGGATGCATCATAGGCGTGGTTATTGGGTATGTTGGAAGACATGCAATCAAAAGAGCCGAGGCCATGAAACTCATTGATAGGGAGTCCTTCCTGGCATTTTACATCGTGCTTGCCTTTACATGCGCTGGATTCGGGTCGATTCTCGGAGTTGATGACTTACTTGTCTCGTTTGCAGCTGGTGCAGCTTTCTCCTGGGATGGGTGGTTTGCGAAGAAAACTGAAGAGGCACATGTGTCCACAGTTATTGACCTGCTTCTCAACCTGGCGTACTTTGTGTATTTCGGGGCGATTGTTCCATGGCACCAGTTTAACGACGCCACTCTTGGTATTCAAGCATGGAAGCTGGTGATACTTGCCATTGTGATCATCTTTCTTAGACGGATTCCGGCCGTGCTCATGCTGAAGCCACTCATTCCAGACATCAAGACTTGGCGTGAGGCGCTTTTCTGTGGACACTTCGGTCCAATTGGTGTTGGTGCAGTGTTTGCTGCTATTTTGGCAAGAACTGAGTTGGAAGGAGCTGCTCATCCTTCTGAGGCGACCCCAACAACCCAGGCACCACCGCTAGACTCGGAGTATGGTCATTTGATCGCTGTCATTTGGCCGACGGTGACCTTCCTTGTCATTGTGTCGATTATTGTCCATGGCTCTTCAGTTGCTGTGTTCACGCTTGGCCGCCATTTAAACACAATGGCGATCTCGATGTCCTTCACAACCACTGCTGGAAACGAGAAGTCATCATCTTGGATGTCTCGTCTTCCTGACCTGAAGGCCAATGGCCGCTCTTTCTCTCTACATCGCGTTGATACCCAAGCACCTTCTTTGACAGGCGGAGTGCTTTCGCAGAGTGCCACAATTGAGACATCTGGTGTGCCTGCAAGACCGGCAGGTGGCATGGAGAGACGGAAGCACAAGAAGAAGAGACGTGCTTTGAAGAAGGTGCAGTCTCACCATGAGGATGAAGACCGCGCAAGAATACAACGTGAGAAGGAGGCAAAGGCTGCTAGATTCAAACTAGGAGGAAACCAAAACGCGGAGGATGAAGAAAGAACTGTGGGAATTACACCAGCAACTACTTTCAATGCTCCTGTGGACTTCCCAACTATATCTACTGATAATGAGAAGGATCTCTCGATGAGCAGCACCACCAGCAATGAGTATGACCGAGCCAGAAGACCAACCAATGCATACACGGAGGGGAAGACACTCATTGTCGAAGACCAGCATGGCGAGATTATGGATACAGCTCGCTTTGTAGAGGACCAGGCGGAGGGACAGGAGGTGCTGCGGAAAAGTCGCTCCAATACTTCATCATCATCGATCATCTCGCCATCCCGTATCGAGAGTGTCACTAATGAGAAGAAGAAGTTTGTGGCGTACCGGTCGGGCGGGCAGCTGATTATCGAGAACGAGGATGGCGAGGTGATGCGGCGCTACAGAATCAATCATCACAATCAGAAGCCAGAGGCCACTTCAGCCTCTGCACAGAGAAGCCGTTCTTCTACTATGCTTTCGGGAATGATGACAGCGGTTGGGCTACGCAAGGCATCCACGGCCTCGTCGGTATCAACAATGCCTCCTGCAATTGATCGCTTCGAGCCTGCACCTGAGGCTATCAAAGAGGAGATGGAAGATGATGAAGATGATGAAAATGATGAAGACGATGAAGAAGAAGAGGATGATGAGAGTGAGGATGATGACAGCGAAGAGGATGATGAGGATGAAGATGAGGACGACGACGAGGATGACGATGATGAAGAGGATAACGGCGGAGAGACGGCTGTTGAAAAGCAGAGACGACTGGCTGCACTGGGTCAGGTGACTGGTGATCGTGACGAGAGTGATGAGGAGGATGCACCTGTAGGGCTGAGTGGCCCTAGGTCTAAGGTTGGTGCGTTTGTTGGCAATTTGATGCCACATGTCACAGAGGAGAGTGAAGAGAAGCGATTGCAGGAGCATCCGCAGTGAGAGTCTTGCATTTGGCTTTGATATTAGCGAGTTACAGTATTGGGGTAATTTATACAAAGGTTTCTATTTTGTAATGTAAATTTTCATTTAGGCAAGAATGCGCTTCACAGCAGCAGCCACAGCGTCACCCACCTCCTTGGTGGAGCTGGTGCCGTGGAGGTCGCCCGTTCTGATGCCAGCGTCAAGCACCTCCTTGACAGCCTGCTCAATGGCAACGCCCTCGTCGTAAAGGTCGAGCGAGAGCTTCAACATCATAGCAGCAGATAGGATTGTTGCAATTGGGTTGACCTTGTTCTCAGCGAGGTCTGGTGCAGAACCGTGACATGGCTCGTAAAGGCCAAAGGCGGTGTTTGTGTCAGGCAGGGATGCGAGAGAGGCAGATGGCAGCAGACCAAGAGAACCTGGAATGACGGAGGCCTCGTCCGAGATGATGTCACCAAACATGTTGTTTGTGATGACAATTCCGTTCAACTTGGTTGGGTTCTGGATGAGGATCATGGCGGCAGAGTCGATGAGCTGGTGCTGCACAGAGAGCTGTGGGAACTCTTTCTCAATCGTCTCAGTCACAACACGTCTCCAAAGTCTCGAGGAGGCAAGCACGTTGGCCTTGTCGAGCGACCAGATTGGGAGTGGAGGGTTGTGCTGCATGGCGAGGAAGGCAGCCATTCTGGTGATGCGCTGCACCTCTGGAACAGAGTACCGCTCAGAGTCCCAAGCCACACCGCTCTCGTCCTCCTCCTGTCTCTCACCAAAGTAGATACCGCCGACAAGCTCTCTCACCACCGTGAAGTCAGTGCCACGAACGACGTCTGCCTTGATGGGCGAGAGCTCCAAGAGAGACTCCGAGGCAAAGTTGCACGGTCTGAGGTTGGCGTAAAGGCCGAGCTCCTTACGGATCTTCAGAAGTCCCTGCTCTGGTCTCACAGAACCGGTTCCCCACTTCGGACCTCCAACAGCACCGAGAAGCACAGCGTCGGCCTTACGGGAGGCCTCGAGGGCCTCATCAGGAAGCGGCACACCGGTGGCATCGATGGCAGCTCCACCAATCAGGTGGTGCTGGAAGTCAAACTTGACAGGGCGCACAGTCTCGATGGCCTGCAGCACCTTGATGGCCTCAGCAGTGATTTCGGTGCCGACGTGGTCGCCGGCAAGCACAACAATCGTCTTGGACATGGTGGTGAGTCAGGGAACACCCGTTCGCGAACTGGTGATGGAGAGAGTTTCGCGAAAGCCTTTGCGGGACCCGCGAACTCGTTTGCGAGCGAATCTTCACTACTCATCACCATGTCACGAGAGATCTACTCGCCCGAGGGGCTGCGTGTGGACGGGCGGAGGTGGAATGAGCTGCGGCGGTTCGAGTGCCGCATCAACACACATCCCTCCTCGTCAGATGGATCGTCCTACGTGGAGCAGGGCAACTCCAAGGCTGTGTGCATAGTACAGGGCCCGATGGAGCCTGCCAGAGGCCAGCTATCACAGACCAACGCCACTCTCAGCATCTCCGTAAACGTGGCGCCATTCAGCTCTGTGGAGCGCAAGAGACGGATGCGTAACGAGCGCCGGATCCAAGAGATTGTCACATCGCTCAAGCGCACCTTTGAGCAGAGCATCATCACAGACAAGTACCCGCGTACCGCCATCTCCATCAGTGTGCACGTGCTTGCCCTGGATGGCGGACTGGTGGCGTGTGTATCGAATGCCATCACGCTGGCGTTGATCGATGCTGGCATCGCTATGTACGACTACATCTCTGCGGTCTCTGCGGGACTCTACAACGAGACGCCGTTGCTGGACCTCAACTCTCTGGAGGAGACGGACGTGAGCTTCCTGACAGTCGGAGTTGTGGGACGCAGCGAGAAGCTTGCCCTACTGCTACTCGAGAACAAGATGCCCTTGGACAGGCTTGAGTCCGTGCTGGCAATAGCGGTGGCCGGCGCTCACAGCGTACGTGACATTATGGACAGCGAGGTGAGGCGCCACGGTGAGATGAGACTCTCCAAGGTGGCCAACAGGTAGGCTCTCAATAGCATGCATAGAGAATCTTGTAGTCTACGTCCTACATAAGCTCATACATTAATCTCATTTCTCGCTCCGAATTATCTTCTTACCCCTTGAGAAGATGCCGCGAGCTCCCTTGGCGATGCTGTGGGCGGACGACGACGTCTCTTGAAGCACCTTCTTGTTGAGGAAGCCCATATGGTGCTTCTTGGAGAATTGCGAGGCCTCAGCGTACGCCTGCCGCACGTGAGATGTCACCCCAGACTTGTAGCTTACAACCTCCACCTTCTGCAGCGCATGGTCGATCCAGATCTGGATCCCAGTATCGACGTTGGCCTCCTCCTCCCTGGCACTGCGGTATTTGGCTATGCGGGTTTGCGGGCTCTCCAGACTGGCAATCTTGCGCATGTTGTAGGAGGGAGCCTTGCGCTCGGGCAGTGTCCTCGTCGACGAGAGGTGCTCCTGGAAAAAGCCCTTCCCGGAGTCTGAGTCGGGGGTATCAAGTGGAATGTGTACAGGAAGTACCGTCTCGGACCCGGTCTTGTAAGTCTCTGTCACCTGTGTGGTATCAGTGGAGACGTCTGCGTCTGTGTCAGCAACAGAAGCCATCGAGGGCTTCTCTGAGAGGCTCCTGCTCTCGGCGGTGCTCACAGCAATGCTCTCAGTGTCAGCGTTATCCTCGATGATTTCGCCTTGCGAATTGCGAACGTAGCTGTCCACGTTGGGCAGTGGCGGAGCAGATCCACTGATAAACTGGTCACGGAAGCTCTCTGTGTTGGGTCTCCAATGGCCAAAGTTGATGGAGAGTGCCGGGTTGAGGTGAGTCTCCTTTTCCGACTGGTTCGAAACGAGGCTTGCAGTGCGGTCGCCAAAGCTGGCTGTGCGATCACTCATCTTGGACGACCGGTACGACTCACTCCGTATCGACAGGCCACCCGTGGAGAGCGAACCAGACGACTGAGTCCGTGTCACCTGCAAGTCCTTCCCTTCTGTGTAGTCGTCAAAGTACTCATTGACTGACGAGTAGAAGTGCGAGTCACGTGTCTTCTCAAAGTCGCCGTAGTTCGGGTCCGGCGTGATTAGGTCTCGCAGGTAGGCGTGGTCAGCGTCAAAGTCTTGCGACTCCTTGTCATCATGAACACTCCCGGGACTTTCCACTGATCTCTCAGGGATACTCTCAGCAACACTCTCAGACGTCTCGGCATCAATGTGTAACGTGTCAGTATCTGAAAGCTCGTATGGACTGGCCATCGGCTCCTGTACGCTGTGATCGGGGATGTCAATCGTGAGGTCGATGTGCTCGGGCAGGCTCTCCTCCTCTTCCACAGCAATTGTGGGCTGAAAGTGGCCGCTTTGGGGAACGTAGTCCTCCTCCTCCTCAGACTCATAGGTGAGGTCCTGTGCCACTGGAGACCGTGCCCTCTCAATCTCAGCAGCTATCGCCTGCTGGACCTCATTGTGAACAGCAAGGTGGGACTCATCATGATCGGGGAGATTGACATGCTCACCATACTGGGAAGGAATTTCCGACTGTTCTGGAGAAAGTTCGATATGGTGCTCCTCCTGGGGTTGCTGTAAAGATGGCGAAACCTCTTGTGGAGCCTGTTCAAACTCCAGCGGATCTTCCTGAGTGAGATTCTGGTTCGCAGCATCCTGTGTAGCGAATTGCTCAACCTCCTGCGGTTGCTCGGCGTGGTGAGGCTCCTCCTCTGGCGTAGGCTCGGGGTCCGTCTCAGCAACGATCTCGCTATCAAGCGGGACTGATTGCGGCACTATCTCATCCATCTCGCTAGGAAATGGTGCAAAGATGCTTGTAGGGACGTTGGAGTCGTAGGGCTCCTCCTCGTACCCTGGGAACCGGTTGGACTGCGGCTTGTACTCATCTTCACTATCCGCCTCGCCGTCAAGGTCAATCTGCTGTAACTTTTGTACAATCTCTGGTTCTGTGTGCTCTGGAAGCTGTGGGAGGGCATTCTCTACTGGGATGTCTGGCAGCTCAGGCGACTCCTCGTCATCGTCACTCCTGTTGTTAGTGGGGCTCATTGCTATCACGTACCAGTCATCGCCATCGTACTTGACTTGTGACGCCTTTATCCACCGCCGGGACTTCTTTCTTTCGACCTCGTCAGCCATGTTTGTGCGCTGGAGAGAGTATTATGGCGCGTAGGAACTTGTAGAGACACTCGGGGCGTATTAGTGGTGATGCAGCGTAAACACGTCGCGACGAGTAATGTGAAAAATCCACACCTCGTAGATCTTCTGTGTCTAATACATAAAGAAGTCATGGAGGTTGAGGTACGGATACGCCGATAATGTCATACTAACATGAGATGCCCAAAGAAGTGATCTACTGCGGCGTGTGCACATTCCCGCCTGAGGTACGTTCCCCTCCCTCAGCGATGGAGATACTAACAGCAGTACTGCGAGTTTGGTGCAGTGTTCAAGAAGTGCAAGGTCTGGCTAGAGGAGAACGAGCCTGAGCTCTACGAGAAGCTGTACTCAGATGAGGCACTTGTAAACGCCACCTCGACACTCTCGATTGAGAAGCAGGAGAAGATTGAGAAAGATTTGCAGAAGAAGCAGGCTAAGGAGGAGGCCAAGCAGGAGAGAGAGCTGCAGAAGAAGCTTCAGTCCAAGGTGGTGATCAAGCGTATAGAGCGTACCAAGCGCAAACATGCCATAGCCGTGTCGGGACTCGAGGTGTTTGACATAGACATGAAGAAGCTCGCCAAGACGTTTGCCTCTAAGTTTGCGAGTGGGTGCAGTGTGACAAAGAATGCGGAGAAGAAGGAGGAAATTGTTGTACAGGGAGACGTCGGTGACGCCATCGAGGCCTACATTACCAGTATGCTCAAGGAGAAGGGGCTCAACGACATCAAGGTTGAGCAGGTGGAGGAGAAGAAGAAGAAGAAGGCGGCGCCAGTACCGGGTGCAGAGGAGTGATGACTCTACGAATGGAACGTCTCGAATTGCAACTACGTAGAAGCATAAATAGTGTGTCTTTTAATGGTGTATCTTGTCTATACATGCTAATTTTGCAGTTTTCGTAACTCGTCACGTCGTGGCCTTGTGCAGGTCCTCTCCCACAACGTGGAACCGCCTGTTGAAGTTAAGGAGACCTCCTGTCTTGCCGCTGCGTCTCTCCACCACATCCTCTACCCGTGCGATCCAGATCTCGTGGTCTTGGATGCCCACTGTCTGCACCTTGGAGCAGATCATCACGCGCTCCACTTGGGTCAGAATCGGCAGAACACATCCTTGGACGTCTCCATACATCTCATACTCCTCCTCCTTGAGATGCTGGAAGGGCTCGAAGGGCACCCACTCTTGGCTCTCCTCATCGTAGTGTCTGTTTCTCGCAAACAGCCTGGCAAGGTCGCAAGAGTAAGCTGTCGGGCTCAGTACATGCAATGCGAACTTCTCGTAGGCATGAAGATAGCTCGCAGTAAGTGAGGGCTTCATGAGGTTGAACTGGAGAAGCGGCTCAGGCTCTAGCGACAGCGAACTCACAGACGACAGTGTCACGCCTTTCAACACTGGGCTCGGCGTTTGCGAGGCCGGCGCCGTGAGGACCATAACCTGTGATGCAATCGACCCCATCGTCTCCTTGAAGCGGGTCTGGGTCACCGTGTGGTGGCTGCGCGAGAGCCTTGGGAACATGCTGTGGTTGTCTATGGACTTGGCATGTAATTTTTCACGCGCGGGGGACATAAATCTATACGCATCATTCAATTGTTCATCTATTCGTGGACAATGCAAACTGTATGCTAATGGTCCTTTTTTCATAGCCTGGAAATCAATGGGGAGCGTGCAGCACTCCTCTGGCTCTAAGCCTGGATGTGCTTCCCGGCCCTGGTACCAAACACCACACACTCCAGCAGCGAGTTACCACCGAGTCTGTTCTGTCCGTGGACTCCACCGGAAACCTCACCCGCTGCGTAGAGCCCACTAACCGCCTTGCCCTTAGCCAGTACCTGTGCGTGTTCGTTGATCTTGACTCCTCCCATCGTGAAGTGTACAACTGGCGTGATCTCGCCAATGTAAAGTTGGGTGTCCTTGGTGATGCCTGTGAAGACATGAGCTTTGTGCGAGCGCTTAAAGAGTGAGTTGACGGTAGAGTACTCCTGCAGTACCCCAACGGCGTGCTCTGCTCTCTGGCCAAAGGCCTCCGCAAGAGAAGTCTTGGAGATGAGTTTCATCTTCATGTAGAAGTCAATCTGGAAGGCAAACTCGTTGTACATGTCCTCGCTCAAGACAAGGAAAGCCTTTCTACCCTCCTGCTGCAAAATTGCCTGTGACACCTTGTCTCTCGTTGTCAGCTCGTCCACAAAGCGGTCCAAGTCGTTGTTGAGAAGCACACCACCAACACCCCTCAGCGACTCAGCAGCAAGGAACTTCCACCCGTTCTCACGGTCGTCCTGCTTGATGAAGCCAGTAGGGTGCACCTGGATCTGCTCCATATCGATCAGCTCAGCACCGGCCTCCTCCAGCACCAGCTGGCCCTCACCCAGGGTCTGGTCACCGTTGGTAGTAGGCAAGGACACAAGCTCCGGCTTGTACTTTTTAAGGAGCTCCTTCGAGAAACCGAAACCTCCAGTTGCTACCACAACGCTGCTTGTCCGTATGCTCTTTTTCTCACCGGTACTCAGATCGATGTAGCTCACGCTATTAACCTTGTTGTTGTTGATCTCAACTCCGACAAGCTTGGAGTTCAAACGCACATCTAGCCCGGATAACGACTCCACCTTCTTTCGTAGCTTGGAAATAATTTCAAAGCCTGGCGGAATTCCATCCGAACGGTGCGTTCTGCTCTGCGAGTGGCCTCCCAGACGGTTCACGATGTTGAGACCCACCCCGATCTCCTCCTGAAGCCACTGCACAGCTCCCTTGGAGTCTGACACTAGTGCTTTTTGGAGGACATCGTCACCCAGCACACCACCAGACTTGGCAGTGTCCTGAAGGAAGGCGTCCTCCGTATCTGAGATGCCCAGTTTCAATTGGGAAGAGGTAGGAGCACCATTGATACCTGAAGAGGCCTTGGCGGAGTTTCCACCAAACTTGTCAGTCTTCTCAAGAAGAATCACTGGAATCTGGCGACGCAGAAGAGTGTGAGTGGCTGTTAGGCCCGCTAGGCCGGATCCAACGACAACGACGGGCTGAGACATGGTGAGGTAGCGATAAAGTAGTATTATAACAGTGGCAATTGCAATACGAGTCCACAGTCGCATACAGAAGGCGCTGGGGAAATGCGATTCTTATATACGCGGTGTCAGGCCATCGCATGCATACGCGTCGGTGAGCTGACACCACACCCGGACATTCACACCTCTTCCTCAGCACCCTCTGAGCCTTTGTATCTGCCTACTTGGAACTCATAGGCGAGGCACTGCCGACTGCCTACAGGATCTATAGCCACTTTCTATTAGCATTAGGCCCCAGTCCACCACCCTCTTGCTGCGTCGCGGAGGCTATGTGCGCGTTTCACCGTCTTGGCCTTCAGCGAGGCAAAGGTAGACTCCCTCTCTAGTTTTTCGTTCCCAACACCCTCGTACAACACTCCCAACACCTTTCTGGACTCTGAGCTCTGCGGGAGTGTGGCATCAGTGAAGCTCTCGTTCTCACGCATAACGATGGAGCCATCGCGCACTCGCGTCTCAAACTCCGGGCTCTGAAAGAGCTCTGTGAGGTGTGGCACACTGAGATCCTTAGCCCACTTACGAGACCAGCTACGCCTGAGCGAGTGTCGTAGACTGGATGGCTCGTGGTTCTCCTTCTCATCGTCGCCCTCGCCGCCTGGTCTTCTCTTCACGAGACCCCATACTTCTTTGGTCTTGGCACCTAGTCTTTTGAAGCTATGAGCGTGTCTCAAAGTAGGTGTAGACGTGACGGAGTGTGCCTCACTAAGACCGGTGTTGTTGTGAGTTTCCTCATGGCCAGGAGCCATACTGTCCACTATCGGCTTCATCTTCGGGATGACAGTCTCAGCGCTGCAGCCAGTTGAGTCCACAAACTCACCTGTGAAGGCAAGATAGCTCAAATACGTGGTGTAAGCTGGATCGATGTACTCCTGAGCCCTTTCCATGACTGCCTGAGCGAGAGGCGGCGATGAGGACTGCGTGATCACATCGATATGAGACTCTTCAACCATTGAGTCCATCTTTCTGGCGGAGACTCTGCTGAACCACTTGCGGGGTGACTGGAAGAAGAGTGAGAACTCCCTGGAGGACCCTTTAATTTGGATGGGGGTGGTAGGAGAGGTGCCGCCTTGGATAGCCGCCAAGGTGTCAGGAGACGAGATCGCACTGTTTTCGTAGAGGCCCAGAAGGCTGTTAACGGAAGACATCTCCTTGAACAGTAGGGACAATGAGCACAGCTTTCGATAACTTTTCCTAGAACGGAATGGCGCTATGTAGGTGTACGCAAATAGGGAGAAGCGCTGATTGTTAACTTTGTGTCATGTGGCCGTACCGATGCATCTTGATGAGAGCTCAGAGAGCCTCTCTCCTATGACCATCTCCCCGTCACTCCGTACCGGACCAAGGGACTACATGGATCATGGAGAGCTCGTTCTAGACACACGAGGAGAAGATCCCAACAAACACAAAGCAATTATTACCCCAGGATCGCTTGGCTGTTTCCGCGATCGATGCGGGGAAAGAGCTCCCCTCCTAAGGTTCAGCTCGTAGATCATCGAGCCATGAGGGGAATTTTAGGCGAATTTAATGTATAAAAGACGGGTATAGTAGGCCTAATGAGAGAAGACAAACATGTCTGATCTGAGCTTCAAGGGCGAGACAATCTTCGTCGAGGACAAGGCATTCGAGAAGGAGCAGTCACTCGAGAAAAGCTCGCTTGAAAAAGAGTTTGCCGATTTCTCAGATATCGATGAAAAGGCGACACAAAAGAGGATTGACTGGAATCTGCTTCCAATCTGCACCCTGCTATACCTTCTTGCCTTCCTCGATCGTGGTGCCATTGGCAATGCTCGGATCGAAGGTCTCATTGACTCGTTGAACCTCACCAACAGACAGTATAATGTGTGCCTTACAATCTTCTTCATCACTTATGCGTCATTTGAGGTTCCTTCGAACATGCTTCTCAAGCGCTACAGTAAGCCAAGTGTCTTCATTCCCGTCATCATGTTCTGCTGGGGCGCTGTGATGACTTGCATGGGCGTCGTCAAAGGCTTCGGTGGGCTCTTTGCTACAAGACTTCTACTCGGCATCTTTGAGGCAGGACTATACCCTGGTATTTCATTTATGCTGACTATGTATTATCGCAAAAAGGAGATGCAGTCGAGACAGGCGCTTTTCTACAGTGCGGCCTCCTTCTCTGGTGCCTTTTCAGGGCTTTTGGCCTTTGCCATTGCCAAGATGAACGGTGTTGGCGGATACGAAGGCTGGCGTTGGATTTTCATTCTGGAAGGCTTGCTTACAGTTGTGGTTTCCATTGCCGGGTTTTGGCTGGTTCCAGATTGGCCAGAGCAGGCAAGATTCCTGAGCCAAAGGGAGAGAGATTACGTCGTCTGGCGAGTGAAGACAGACACCAACACAAAGGACACGGAGAAGGCCAACCCAGACTTTTCCCAATTCAAGGAGTCGGAGGACCATTCGATGAAAGAGAATCTCAAGCGTACATTCAAAGACTGGCAGATTTACACATTCTCGCTGGTGAATCTTGCCATCACAACGCCTACATATGGCTTCACTCTCTTCATGCCTTCCGTCGTGTACAGTCTTGGATACACATCTTCGCATGCCCAGCTCATGACAATTCCAATTTATGTCTTTGCTTGCATATGCTGTGTGGTGCAGGCTTTCATTGCTGATCATGTGGGCATCCGTTCGCTCTTCTTGGGAATCGACTATTTACTGGGAATCATAGGCTTGACAATGACCATTATAGGAACAGAGCTCGACGTAAACGGTCTGGTGTATGCCGGGGTGTTCGTTGCAGGGGCTGGTCTTACCTCAGCTTACCCTGGAGGCATTGCCTGGATATCCAACAATATGGCCAACGAGAGAAAACGTGCTATTGCAATGGCATTCCACATTGGAATGGGAAACTTTGGCGGCGCTTTCTCCTCCAACTTTTACATCCCAGGAAGATTTACCATGGGTCACGCGCTTTGTTTGGGGTTTGTGGTGCTAGGAACTCTTGCCATGTTTGTGAACGTTGTTGCTTACAAGGCAATCAACAAGAAGAGAGAGAGGCAAATTACTGAGGGCTTGTGGGACTTGACAGATGAGGAGATCTACAGAATGGGCGACAAGTCACCGTACTTCAGGTACCGACTCTAACAAATTTATATATTTAAATGCAGATATGACTACACGTGCTATGATATGAAATGTGTAATCACTACAACCATTTCGAATGCTATATAATCGTTGACTCATTCATTTCTTCAACTTTGCCCTCGCTGCCGCCATTCTCTTGTTGGCCTTCATCCGTTTAACACCAGCCAGAGCATCGACATCATAAAACTCACCAAGAGTGGATTGTGTGCCCTCACGTTTCTTCTTATTGAGATCCCTGATGAGTGGGACCAGTACCTGGTCGACCCGCTCCTGCGACCACCCCACGGTTGACATCAGGAAATCACGCAGCCTGTCGAGGTCGGGGCTTCCCCACACAAACTCCGTCTTATCCTGGTCCACCTCTGGGGCAAGATAAGCCTGGTCGACTCTCCGATCAGGGAACGAGCTATCAATCAGTACATCGTTTTTGACGAGTTTCTTTCGTAAACTGCGCTCCCAAGAATTCTCGTTCTTCTGTTTCTCGAGATCAAATTGCCCATCAGCAAACCACTCGCGGAACTTCACGAGACTTCCGAAGTTTGCCAAAATCTCCATAGCGTTGACAGGACCAACGCTCTTCAGCCCCTCCGTATAGTCACTTCCGAGAAGATGCGCAAGCTCAATCAGCTTCGACCTAGTGAGACCTTGTTTCTCCAACTCCTTCCCACTATAGAACTCCACATAGTGTTTCTCTTGGAACATGTTGCGATACACTCGATCACCCCCGAATAGAAAAACATCAGAGTCATCCGTGATAATCCCATCTACGAGACCGAGAGTTAAAAGCTCCGCACACTGTGCTTCAGCCTCCATAGGTGCTGTGATGTAGGGAATTCCAAAGCGCACAAGCAGCTCTTGAACTTCACGTACCATCTGAACGGTAACTTCATCAGCATCACGGAGCTCCCGCTGCTGTTGCCTTTTGAGCTCCTCCTCTGTTTCAATAAACGTGTTGATCACATGCGGATTCAGGTCTTTTTGGAATTGTTGATGTTCAAACTCCTCTTTTTCCATCTGCTCGTTGAGTTGCTCCTCTTCAGACTCGTAAAACTCGTAATCCAATGGAGGGGGAGGTGTTTCCTCCACAGCATCAGCTGTCTCAGCTATATCAGTGGGTTCAACATCGGGCACTTTCTCTCTTTCTGGAGACTTGGTGACAACGGCAGATTCCTTTCCACTTATATCAGTAGATCCAGTGGTTTGGCTCCCATGGGAAACTTCAGTATGACCTCCACTTTGGCTTTTGCCCATTGAGTCGCTACTTATTTGGACCACTGAATCCTCAAACTCTTCATCTGACTCATCAGGTATCTCGACAATCTCCACCTCATCGTTCAGCAGTTCCTTGGCCTCAGACCAGGATACAAGACCAAGCTGCTCATCTGACTTTCTAGTAGCCTCCTCTTGCATCTTAGCCTCATGCGGTTGGATGAAAGACTTTTGAAACCACTGAGGCACGGGATCGGAAGCAGCCTTTTGTGGTACTTCGCCTCCTTCAGTTTCCTTGTTAACTTTCTCTTTTTCTCTATCCTTCTCCTTCTCCTTCTCCTTCTCCTTCTCCTTCTCCTGCGTAGTGTCCGGATCGAGCATCAACAGATGGTCCATCTGAGTGCCTAAACGCTGAGATTGAGGCATGGTGAAAGTTGGAGGTTGCACTTTTGGCTTTGGACCTTGCGGTGGAACCACAGGTTTCTCGTTAGCCGCAAAGTCAAATGGAATGTCCTCAAAGTCGGCATCTCCCTCTTCACTTTCAACTTCTTGGGTTTGCTCATGCTCCTTTCGGCTTTCCTCAAGCTTTGCCTCCACAATTTTATTCTCTAATTCAATTTGTTTCTGCAAATCTGCTTTAGATTTACGGATAGCCTCTAGCAATTCCATCTCCTCGATTTGGTTCCTCTCCACATTCTGCTGTGTCTCTTCATCCAAGTCTTCTTCAATAGCCTCCACTTTACGCTTTTTGGAGGGACTGAATGAGAAAGCCTTAATGGTGCTTGCACCCTCCGGTAGTTCCGAGGCTGGGGGCAGAGGCAAAGCAGAAATGCTTTGGTTGATTCTCTTTTTCGTTTTTGGCCCCAAGTCAACCTCCTCCCACTCCACGTCTTCGTCATCACTGGTGTGACCTTGATCTCTTCGCAGTTCTTTGTCCAGATCAACGGGGTTGGCTGAAGTGTTACCAGTTTCATCCTCTAAGCTCAACGCCCAGCCGCCTTCGGTCTTTTCGATTTTATATGCCTTGCCCTTTTCGCTTGCAATCCGACGCGTCTCCTGCATATCATCAGCGCCATCCATTCCAGATATATTCATGAGCCTCTGTGTGAAGTAGTTACGTTTCTGAACCATTTGAATCTGAAACTTGGAGAAACTCATACTCTCGGGAAAAATGTTTTCAAGTTGCTCCTTTGTGTAGCCCATTCTAAGCCGAGAACGTAGACGCAGCTGCGAGAGCACCATGTACTGAGTTTCTAATGGAAGCGCATCGAATTCAGCAGAGGCTGGATCAATGGTGTTCAGATCGATACCTTCGAGCTCGTCGTACAATTCTGCAACATCTTTGTACTCGTCCGCTCCCAACAGACGCTCGTCACTCTTATTATGTTTGAATCCGGGGATCGCAGGAAGATCATACTCATCTGAGCCCTTAAACTGAGGCGTGTGATTCTCACTGAACTCCTCTAGATACTTCAACGGCTCCTTGCTTTGCTTGGGCTCGTTTCTCTGTTGCAATTGCATCGCAAGCAGCTTATGCGCAGTCTTCTCCGCATTATCACGCTTGCCCTGTCTTCGCTCCTTGCGCTTCCTTATAACCTCCTTCTTCATCAGAGGGGCACCGCCATCAAAGACGAATACTGGCTGGATACCAAAGAACAGAAGCTTGCATATACGGCGGAAGAACCCCACAACGTGCGAGGCCTTGAGTGAGCGGCCCTCGCTACGCACCGCCTTCAGGAACTGATAGATCCAGATCGAGGCATCGACAGCCATCTTGCGCCTGCTGAGAGACTCAAGACGCACTGGCCGGGCTGAAGATTCCAGCACAGTCCAGAGCTGATGGACACCCATTGCGCCTCACTGCAAGTTGATCGATGTGCGATGACTAGCAATGATGAGTGTAGCGGGTACAGGCACTTGGGCGCTCCAGGAGTGAGTCTTGAGCAGCAGTGAGTAGCCCAGATCGTAAACGAGTACCCACAGAGAGCACTAGGAGGATCAAAGAGTGGTAAAGCCTGGTTGAGAGAAGCTCTAGTCTTGCCACTAAGTGTCTGGCCGCGACGCCACTTTTGGCTGCAAATAAGACACTGCGATGGCCAGTGCGAAGACAATTCAAACATCTACACCGCAAGGCTCTCCACACCCGCTGAGAAGAGGCAGAAAAGCACACTGCTCTGCTGTATCACCCCGATATCCACCCGAGTGCACATTCTGAAAGACAGAAGCATCTGCGAGAGCCAGCAACAGTCATTGCGACAGCCAGGGAAGCCACAAGAGTGCACCGAGAGGAGCGATGGAGTCGTCTGACTACGAGAGTGAGGTGGAGGTGACGAGCACGTCACGTGCTACGCGCTCAGGCAAGCGTGGTGAGCTAGCAGGCAAGGATGGAGGGTATGCCTGGGAGGACGAGTACCAGCGGTCGTGGGACATTGTGAAGGAGGACGAGGGCGGGTCTCTCGCCGGCGTGGTGAGCGTTCTGGAGTCCAAGAAGCGGCGAGTGCTTCGAAACGTGACGCCCTTCCAACGAGGAATCATCCGCAATCTGATTCTCGTGGTGGACATGTCGTCGTCGATGCTGGAGAAGGACATGCGCCCCACAAGGCATGCACTGGCTGTGGCAGACGCCGCGGCGTTTGTAGGAGAGTTCTTTGACCAGAACCCCATCTCGCAACTGGGCGTGGTGATAATGCGGGACGGAGTGGCCCAGCTGGTGTCGCAGGTGTCTGGAAACCCTCAGGACCACCTGGATGCGCTAAAGGCTGTGCGCAAGATGGAGCCCAAGGGAGACCCCTCACTACAGAACGCCCTGGAGATGTGCCGTGGGCTGCTGTTACACGTTCCCTCGCACTGTACGAGAGAGGTGCTCGTGGTGTTTGGGTCGCTCTTCTCGCTGGACCCGGGAAACATCCACAGAACAATCAATTCGCTCGCTGAGGAGAACGTGCGAGTCAAGATTGTCGGACTTTCAGCCCAGGTGGCTGTGTGCAAGGAGATTTGCTCCCGAACCAACTTTGGCGACGGGGGCTCGTACCGTGTGGCGCTGAACGAGCACCACGTCAAGGAACTGCTGATGGAGGCGGTGGTACCGCTGCCAGTGAACAAGATCAACCGCTCCTTCACACTGGTGAAGATGGGCTTCCCCTCTCGCAAGTCTGAGGACGTGCCCTCGTTCTGCGCCTGCCACTCGCGGCTCACCTACGGTGGCTACATCTGCCCCAATTGCAAGGCCAAGTGCTGTTCGCTGCCCACGGTGTGTCCCTGCTGTGCCACGATGCTGATTCTCTCCACACACCTTGCGCGGTCGTACCACCACTTGATCCCACTCAAGAACTTTGACGAGGTTGCGGGAGACGACACTGTGTGCTTTGCCTGCCAGAGTGCCCTGCCACGGGCCGTGTCCCGCTACCGGTGCCAGGACTGCACACAGGTGTTTTGCATCGACTGCGACGTGTTTGTGCACGAGACGTTGCACAACTGCCCGGGGTGCGAGGACAAGGCATAGCTGAATAGACGCCTAGCCACTTAGACACTTAGCCAGAATAGACACTTAGCCAGCCTGGAGACCCAATTGGCCACTTAGACACTTAGCCAGCCTGGAGACCCAATTGGCCACCTGAGCCCAGCCACTGGACCGCCGCCTAGCGGCCCACTACGCGTGCTCATCGGCTGATCTGCAAAGAGGCGATGCCCCTGGCGCGGAAAACACGCTACTCGCTATCCTCAACCCACCACATGTCCACACAGCGGGTGCTTTCCCGGGCGGAGATCGAGCACCGCATAGCCTGTGGCGATGCGATAGTGATCTACGACGGAGCCGTTCTGCGGCTCAACAACTGGATCAAGTTCCACCCTGGCGGAGACAAGGCGGTACACCACCTTGTGGGGCGCGATGCCACCGACGAGATGGTGGCCTACCACCACGAGGAGACACAGAAGACCTTCCGGCGATGGCAGATCGGGGTTGTGGAGGGCCGCTGGGAGAGTCTGCGGCCGCCCATCCAGGGCGGGGTCTTCCACCGCATCGAGGAGGCCGCTACCGAGCCAAAGCACACTCTCGTAACGTCTACATCCTCCTCCTCAGTGTCCACCACATCCACAGATCCCTCAGAGGGTCTCGAGACGCCCGAGCCGAAGGAGCTGGAGACTGATCCGGAGACCAAGACTGAGACCAAGACTGAGACCAAGCCGGAGACCAAGACTGAGACCAAGGCCCCAGTGGGCACCACCGACCCTTCAGTGCACCCGGTGATCCAGGGCAGCTCGTTCCCCTCGCTCTCCGCCAAGGAGGCCTACACCCGCAAGGTGGTCACAGACCCTGCCGACGTCATCACCAACTGGGACAAGTCCCAGCTCGAGCTCGACCTCAACGCGATGCCGGCGCTCGATCCCGATACCCAGGAGGTGCTCTCACAGGAGTACAACAAGCTGCACCAGCAGGTGATTGACGGGGGCTACTACCAGTGCGACTACAGAGCGTATGGCCGCGAGGCCCTGAGGATCTCGTCGCTATTTGCCTCTTGCTTCGTTCTGCTCTACTTCAAGCGCTACTTCCTCTCAGCGGTGGCTATTGGCTTTGCCTGGCAGCAGCTCGTCTTCATAGCGCACGATGCCGGCCACATATCCATTACCCACAACTACCAGGTAGACAACATCATCGGTATGACGTGTGCGTCCTTCATTGGCGGGCTCTCGCTCGGCTGGTGGAAGCGCAACCACAACGTCCACCACCTCATCACCAACGACCCTGTGCACGACCCAGATATCCAGCATCTGCCCTTCTTTGCAGTGAGTACGCGGCTCTTTGGCGACGTCTACTCCACCTACTACGACAAGTTTTTGTGGTTCGACAAGTTTGCAAAGACGCTGATTCCTATCCAGAACTATATGTACTACCCGATTCTGTGCTTTGGCCGCTTCAACTTGTACAGACTGTCCTGGGAACACATTCTGTTGGGGCACGGACCGAGACACGGTAAGGCTGCCTGGTTCAGGTACTACGAGCTCTTTGGACTCGCCTTCTTCAACTGGTGGTTCTTTTATCTCCTGGTATACAAGCAGCTCCCCGACAACTGGACTCGTTTCAACTACGTCTTGGTGTCCCACGTGGCAACGATGATTGTCCATGTCCAGATCACACTTTCGCACTTTGCCATGTCCACACAGGACCTCGGCGTTCACGAGTCTTTTGTGTCACGGCAAATGCGTACCACAATGGATGTCGACTGCCCCGAGTGGCTCGACTTCTTCCACGGTGGGCTTCAGTTCCAGGCGATCCACCACCTGTTCCCCAGAGTCCCCCGTCACAACTTCCGCAAAATTCAGCCGCTTGTGATTGGTTTCTGCGACCGCATTGGGCTCAAGTACTCAATCTACGGCTTTGTCGACGGCAACCAGGAGGTCATTAGCCGTCTAGGAGACATTGCTAAGCAGGCCAAGATACTCGCAAAGTGCACAGAGACAATGAAGGAGGAGGGCAGTTTTGGCGAGTTTTAACATATTTATCCTATATATACGAGACATAGACAACAACTACACATTTGCAAACACCTATAATAGTACATCTAGAAGTCGATCAGATTCTGCTCACGCCCCGAGCTCTGGTTTCCGAACCCGTATCCCGTCTGCGATGGTACAATTCCGGTGCTGGCCACGCCGGTGTACTGCTGCTTCAGGAAGGGGTTGCCAATGCTGTGCTGGTTCTGACCAATACCGGTACCAGAAGAGTTGAGGAACTGCGAAGTCTTTGTGTGCTGTGCCGGGATTCTCGTAGCACCCTCGTTACCGAAAGTGTCGATGCCCGTACCCTGTGCCAGCAGCTGGTTAAGCTCCGAGAACTGCTCGTTCTTCTTCTGCGACCCTGTAGGGACCCTTTGAAGCTGTGGCTGTGGCTGTGGCTGTGCCGGCTGCTGTGGCTGAGGTGGCGCCACAGGCTCCTGCGCCTGCGATCCCATGGCAAACGGATTGTTGGAGCCAGTCTGTAGTGGCATCTGGTACTGCTGCTGTTGCTGCTGCTGCTGCAAATACTGCTGCTGCAAAAACTGTTGGTACTGTTGCTGCTGTTGCTCTAGGAGAGCCTGCTGCTGAAGCTGCTCCATGTACTGCTGCTGAGCAAGTGCCTGCTGTTGTGCCAAAGCCTGCTGCTGAGCCAACTGCTGCTGATATTGCTGCTGTGCAAGTTGCTGCTCGTACTGCTGTTGGGCAAGCTGCTGCTGGTACTGGTAGTCCTGACCAATTGGGTTGCCCCAAATGTCAACCTGTGGCCCAGAGAGGTCCAGCAGGTTCTGGTTCTGTGACTCCCGTAGCCTTCTTTGCTCCTCCTCCTCGCGACTCAGTCTGAGTGCAGTCTCAAGCCCATCGTCATCACCTGCACCAGCTCTTCTTCTTCTCTCCTCCTCCTCTGCAGTTCTTCTACTCTCCTCCAATGCCTCTCTGAGTGCTCTCTCCTCCTCCGTCTCATCCTCTCTTCTCTCGTCCCTGCGATGTCTTCCCCTGTTTGCGGTCCGCAGCTCTCTCTCCATTCTCAATCTCTCGTCATCACGAAGCAAAGACGTCAACTCCTTAGCCTTAACACGGATAATGGAGCCCTGGTCATGGCCGTCTTCATCCACGTATTGGAACTCGCGCAACGTCTTGATGATGTAGAGATTATCCTTAGACCAGCGTACAACGTTCTCAGAGCCTCCGCGTACGAGGAAGTCAAGAAGGGTCAGCGCCTTGGCAACGTGACGCCAATTTTTGCCTTTGTCGTTGAGCCGCTTGTCAATCATGTCCATGATGTCGAGAAACTCGGTGCTGCCGTTAGTATGTTTCGTGATTGCCTATGGAAGGTCGGATTCAGTATCGAGAAACATCTCGGGCACGGGCATATATTGCGATTCCAGCCAGCTTGATGTTGTAGTGTGAGCTCACAACCGGAGAGGGCCGCCTTTATCTCCGGGGACACCCCATTCAAACTGCCGAGGAATATAGCAATCCGCCAGGTCTGAGCCTTCACGATTTACCAAGATAGACCCAACGTTCCCAGTCGTCTTTATTACTTACTGTTCGTAGGTGAGGTCGACGAGATCTTCCATCTCCCCTGTCGAGGGCCCGTACGGCTCGTTCGAGGTAGCTGACGTTAGCGCAATTTGATTTTTGACATACCATTTCTGACCCTGATCTCTGCAGAAGAGTAGCCGCTAACAACGTTCTTGATGGAACGCTTGATGGACTTGGACATTTTGTTGATACAGCCTTGTATACCACTAGTTCAGGGTATTGCCAGCGGGCTTAAACGGAAATTCGGGGCGGTGTTCGCGGTGGTGTGGGGATGTCTTATCTACGCATATCGAGCACGTCAATAAATAAATTAGATCATTGGCTATTCTCTATTGGCTTTTATGAAGCCTATAGCCTGTATCGGTAGTACGGAGACTTGTCGCCCATGCGGAAGAGATCTTCGTCTGGAACATCGTCCCAGTTACCCTCTTGCACCTCCCTCTCACGTTTGGCGTTGATCCTTTTGTAGGCGACAACGTTAATAATGCAGCAGATGAAGCCCATAGTGGCGAAACCCAACTCCAGCGAGTGGCCCAGTGTGTACTGTCCCGGTTTGTAGAAGTTGGAGGCGAACGCGCCACCCATATTTCCCATGCCAATGTGGAACGCCATACCAATGGCTCGCTTTCTGGAGTTGGCAAGGTTGTTGGACATCCATGAAACACCACCAGGGAAGGACGAGTAGAGCCCAATGACAGCGATGAATACGCCTGCGTATATGACGCCGGGAACGTCAGTCTCCTGGCCAACAATGGCCATGATGAAGCCCACCATCACCGCTGCCAAATCCGCACCGATGAAGAGCGAGCGGACTCCAATGTGGTCAGACGCAAAAGCCTGGATCACAGACACTATTGAAGCTGCGATGTAGATGGGGATAGTCAGAAGCTGTGCACGTGAAGAAGTGTACCCGAGTCCTTGAACCACAGATGGCAGGAATAGTGCGATGCCGTAAGTTGGTGCAATGATGCCCAGGTTGAGTAGAATGTGGATATAGGGCTGCCAGTCCATAGCCACGAGCTTAAGAGCCTTCTTGAGAGGCACGTCCTCGTCATCTGAGAAGCGAGAGAAGTCTGGCACCCGCTTTTGAGACTCCACAGACTCGGCAAGTACGACTCCCGCGTTGGAGTCTGTCGCCACACGCCACTGAACGTACTCTCGTTCTCTTGGAGTGAGGAACTTGGCTGAGACCGGGTAGTCCGGCATGGCCCAGAAGGCAATAACAGCCACCACCACAGTGGCGAGACCCTCCAGAATGAAGATCCACCGCCACCCGCTATACCCGCCCACACCATCCATCTTGGCTATGGCAAACGCCAAAAGCCCTGAGAAGGCACCAGCCAACGACGCAGCTGCGTAGAACATTGCCTGTCTAGACTGCATCTCCCGTCTCTTGTAGTACATGGTGAGCCCGAAGGACATCCCTGGGTAAAGTCCCGCTTCAAAAACACCAAGCAGAAGCCTAGTGGCAAACAGCCCTCCGTATCCCTGTACTACGCCCATGCATGTCATGATGATGCCCCATCCCACCATGATGGCCGGGAGGAACACGCTGGGACGGCCCAGCCGTTTCAGGAGCATGTTTGCCGGGATCTCAAACACCGAGTAGGTGATGAAGAAGATGGTGAGAGACACGTTGTACTCCTGTGTGGAGAGGTTCAGCTCATCCACAAGCCCCTCGATACGAGCATTGCCGATGGCACCGCGGTCCAGGTAGGCCAGGAGATAGAGGACAGAGCATATTGGGAGTAAGTGCCAGTCAATCTTGCGCAAAACAGCCTTTTCGTCAATATCGCCGAAGTCTGTCGGGGAGACGTACGTGGAGATGTCGCCAGTTCCCTCAGTCTTCTCGGTGTAGACTCTCTCCAGCGCTTTGTCGTCGGTGAGGGCGTGGACCTGGTACTCCATGGGATAGATGCTACAATACAGCTCCAGGGCATGCTTTAAAGATCTTATAGGCACGTTCCAGGACCCTATTACGTCACGGAGTCCGGATAATACGACGCACGTTGTCCTCGCCCAAAGGGGAAGGGCTTCGCGCAGATTGGCGAAGCGTGGCACATTTTCTGGCAGCCTTACCCCACCGCGGCCGCTTTACCCCGCAGGCGCCACCTTCGCCACTACCGAATCGGGACTCTCTTATCAAGCGGTATCTCCGCATTGAAACACTCCCCTCTACAGCTCACTGCCCCCTCCATTCCAACTGTTTGGGAGGGGAGTACCCCCAGTAACTAGATGTTGGCGTAGCCCATGTCACTCGATTCAAATGCTAGTTTATTACGTAAATGGGTGACCTCTACCTTACCCGCTTCTCCAAAGGCGTAATCTCATCAGGGTTGCCCTCTGGCCCGTCCTCGTTGTGGAACACCTTCTTACGCCACTCCCGCAAGTTCTTCTTCTTTGCCAATTTGCGTCTGTCTTTGACACGCTGATCCTTTGGTCTATATGGGGCAAGCTTCTTGAGACCCACAAACTCGTTGAGGTCTGCGTCGTCAGCCATAAAGATCTCACGGGCGCTGAGTCCGAAGGTCTCTGGCGACACCTCACGATACTTGAACGTGTCCGTTCTCTCCTTCGTACGTCCCTCTCTTTCTTCCTCAACCTTGTCCATGATTTTGAGCTTGTTCTGCTCCAAAACCTTGGCAGCCACTTCCTTAGCCTTCTTCTTCTCCTTCTTGTCCTTCTTCTTGTCCTTCTTTTCATTCTTCGGCTCCTCCTCCTCAACGAGTGGCTCATCTGCCACATCCTCAGCCATCTCCACATTCTCCAAGTCCTCAATATCATCATCCCATACAGGCTTCTCACCACTGTCCTCGCCATCAAAGATATCTCCCAGTACCTGATCCCACTGTGAATCGTCAAAGTCGTCATCCAGCAGCTTATCACTGATCTTCTTAGCTGTCTTCTCGTCAATCTTCATTCCGTACTCTTTCTGAATCTTCTCAAGGAAGTCAGACAACTTATTCAATTCCTCCGTCTTCTTCTTTTGGAACACCTTCTCCTTCTCCTCCTTCTCCTTCACGCGCTCGTCTCTCTCCTTTTCTCTCTTGCGCTTACGAGAGTTGGTTGCATTGCGTCTGATGGTAGCTTGCGTTCTTGCATAACTCATAATCTCAGCAGAATTTGGGTCCTCGTAACGGAAGTTGTAGGCATTTTCAAACTTCTCGGCTGCATCGTCAAACTCCTCGTCATCCTCACCCTGTCTATCAAGGTTAACCACCTCGTCGCCCTCCTTTGGGATCCAGGCATGCTGAGAAACAAAGGCCTCCAGGAAATTCTCAGAGTCTGCAGGGTCTGGCAAGATGGTCTTTGGCTCCCCTCTCTTCAGCTCCTTCTTTACGAACATATCATCGTCATCATCGCTGAAGGCGCCCTTGATCTCGTCCAAGAGCTGATTACGCTCTTCAGCTCTCTCCTCATTATATGTCATAGGCTTGTCTTCATCATCATTCTCACCAGTCTCACCAGCCAAAAGGTTCATCCGGTGGTAGTCCTTAAGATATATTGGCTTCTGCTTCTGCTTCTTCTCAACCGCGCCAGGCTCTTCGTAGAATTTGACATTTGGGTCAAAGAGCGCCTTGTCATTTGTCTTGAGAGCCTTCAAAACGTTGTTGATGCCCTGCTCAACGTCCTCCGTAAGCAGCTCACCAAATTCATCCTCTTCCTCGCTTGAGCTTTCCTCTTCGCTTTCAAACTCCTCCTCTACTTGTCTCTTGACCTCCTCATCTGCATGCTCCAGCTGCTTTTCGAGCTTACTCTGCTCCTCGGCCTGTCTGGCTCTTTTCGCTGCCGATTTCTTTCTAGGCATTGTGAATGGAAAGTCTTATGTAGCTGCTCATCGCTATGCCAAAATTTTCTGTGCCTAAAAGGGCAGCCCCTCTAGATCGGGCCGCGAACACTGCCAAATCATGTCAGCAGCGCACAAAAACCGATACTTCCGGGCAACGTCAAGAAGGTCCAAACTCCGGCGAGCGAGCTTCTGCACTTCTGGACTTGAGAAAGACGCT
Organism: Petasospora adriatica; assembly: GCA_030558135.1. Lineage (NCBI taxonomy): Eukaryota > Fungi > Ascomycota > Saccharomycetes > Phaffomycetales > Wickerhamomycetaceae > Petasospora > Petasospora adriatica. Next base: position 38,583 of record JAJMRX010000011.1, on the reverse strand, counting down.
TAATAGTAACCATAGCTCAAGCAATGCCTCTTAGTCTGCCAGACACCGAAGTGGCAATATTCGCGATAACACAGCCCGAGGCGTATCCTGGAACGGAAATTAGCGCGAAGCCGTAAGGCCACATATCTCCCCTACTACACCTGCTTCAACACCGATACAACAGCCACAATCATATAAAATAAACTAAGCAAAAGGCCTCAAACTATAAAAGAGCCATTGCTGATATGTCTAACATGGCTTCGGAAGAGCAGGCAAAGCTTCTACGAGATGCTGCCGCGACAATTCGCCAGGAAACAGCACTCATGAAGAAGTGTCTCGAGTCTCGGGGTAAGCTCATGGATGCCTTGAAGCATGCTTCCAATTTCCTCACAGAACTTCGCACGGCACAACTCACCCCAAAACAGTATTACGAACTTTACATCATGGCATTTGACTCCTTAAACTTGTTGGCTGGCTTCCTCAAAGACAGTCACCCACACCACCATTTGGCAGATCTCTATGAACTTGTTCAATATGCCGGCAATATTGTTCCAAGACTGTACTTGATGATCACTGTGGGGACTGTGTATATGTCGATTGAAGATGCGCCGGTGAAGGAGATCATGAAGGACATGATTGAGATGTGTCGTGGAGTTCAGCACCCGATAAGGGGGTTGTTCTTGCGGTACTATCTACAACAGAGAACCAAGTCCCTCCTTCCTGAGAACAAAGACTCTATCGAGTTTGTGATTCATAATTTCATCGAAATGAATAAACTATGGGTTCGTCTTCAACACCAGGGCCCTTCAAAGGAGAAGGCGAGACGCACGGAGGAGAGAGAGGAGCTTAAGATCCTCGTTGGAACAAACCTTGTGAGACTTTCCCAGCTTGAGAATGATCGGGAGTACTACAAGAGCTACATTCTCCCTACCGTCCTCGAGCAGATTGTACAGTGTCGGGACGTGCTGGCTCAAGAGTACCTTCTTGATGTGGTCATCCAGGTCTTCCCGGATGAGTTCCACCTATACACACTGGACACATATCTGGACTGCATCAAGGACTTGAACCCTGGTGTAAGCCTCAAAAAGGTGCTGATTACTTTGGTCGATCGCTTAACGGACTTTGCCAAGAGGGAGGATTTGAGCGAGCTGGAGAAGCTTACTCTCAATGAAAGCAAAACAAGCAAAGAGGACTTCAAGGAGGAGATTAAAGCTGACGACGTTGTAGACAAAGAGGTTGAGGGGGATGAGAGTGGCGAGAAAGCCGATGAGGACACGAAGGATGATACTGAGACAACTCCATCTGCTGATTTGGCAACAGGGAACCTGTTTACCAAGTTTTGGTTCTACATCAACAAGATTGACAAGGCCAGGGCACTTTCTGTACCTGAAATATCTGCCCTTCTGGAGTCTGTTGCACGTCTGACACTCACATACTACCCTGGCAACTATGGTAACGTCGACCAGCTGTTTGGGTTTGCCGTCGAGAAGATGTCGGAGGGGCCTGAAGAGCACTTCCAGGATCTTTTGATGACGCCTGTGGAGAGTTACGAGAGTCTTTTAGATGTGTTGAAGCTGGAGAACTACGTGCCGCTTCTGGAGGCACAGCCAGCGAAGACACAAAAGACTGTGGCGCTGGCGCTTCTCGACAAGCTTCTTGATGGTATCCGCATTACCACCCCTGATGCCGTGACTGGTTTAGTTGCACTCTTGAAAGCAATTATCACCTCGAAGGAGGAGCTGGAGCAGGAGAAGCTTGCCAAGCTTGTACACTTAGTGTACAACAAGGACACAGCCATACATGCCAAGCTGCTGACCTCGCTGAAGTCGCATCTTGCATCGGGAGACATCAAGTATACGTACCCTTCGCTTTTCTTCAACACGCTTCGGCTCATCAGAAGAAGCAGCGACTCCAACTCGTTGCTCAAGTTCTCGTCCCGGATCATCAACGATCTTTACAGGGCTGGGCTCAACGATCTTAGCTTCAAGCTCTATCTTGCAGCGGCGACAGTGGCTGACCAGGTTGGCCAGGAGGAGTTTGCCTACGAGTTTTTCGCCCAATGCTTCACGGTGTACGAGGAGGCACTCAGCGACTCACGTGCACAATTCCAGGCGGTTGTCTCCATCGCGGGAGCACTCCAGCAGTGCAGAAACTTTTCACGTGACAACTACGACACTCTCATCACCAAGACTGCTCTGCACGGGTCGAAGCTGCTCAAGAAGGCGGACCAGTGCCGTGCGGTGTACCTGGCCTCGCACCTCTGGTGGGGTGTGGAGATCCCCGCCTTGGGAGAGGAGGAGGGTGTCACGGAGTTCTACAGAGACGGCAAGAGGGTCTTGGAGTGCCTGCAGAGATCGCTGCGTGTTGCTGACATGGTGATGGACTCGACGTCGAGCATTGAGCTCTTTGTGGAGATTCTCAACAGGTGTCTCTACTACTTCATCCACGGCAACGAGAGCATCACTGTCAAGTACATCAACGGGCTAATTGAGCTGATTCAGACCAACATCGAGTCGCTCAGCACGGAGGGATCCGACACGCCCAAGCGCCATTTTGAAAGAACGCTCGAGTACATCACGTCGCAAAAGGAGATTGACGATCGGTTCCAGCTCATCACGTGGTGACACAAAACGGTGGCACAAAACGGCGCCGCGCAAGCCCTAAATTAAATATCCCATGGATCTAAATTAAACATCCCATGGATTAAGTCCTAAATTAAATAGCCACATATAGTACACCGTCAGTCATACTTGTCGAGTCTCGAGAGCACCGAACGGGTCTCGCGGGTTCTCTCGACGCCCACTCCCCTCACTTTGCGCCTGCCAAAGCTCAGAATGGACCGGGCACCGGAGCTTGGGAAGTTTGCCTCAGCGTTAGCCTCTCTAGCCTTTCTAGTGAGCCACCAGTTGGCCAGGAGCGAGAACATGCTCACCATGAAGACGAGGAACCCGAGGATGCCAAAGAAGGGCGCGAGCCCGCCGACATTCTGCCAGGGCACCTCCACGTTCATTCCAAAGAGGCCCGTGATGAGGTTCATCGGCACAAGCAGCGTACCAATCACCGTCACCTTCGACAGCATCTCCGTCACCTTGTTGTTGGAGTGGAACGACTCCACCTGGAGCTGCGCAAGGTAGTTGGAGTGCGACCGCGAGAAGATCTTCTCGTACGACAGCAAGTTCTGGTACATTGTCACCACGTGGTCCTGGATATCGCCCAGGTAGAGCGCAATGTCGCCGCGGGGCTGTGCCACGGCCTCGCCTCGCTGCGCCAGGTTGGCAATGTTGATCGAGGAGGTGAGTGCGGGACCAATGCCCTGGGCCTCGTCCTGGCACCGCTTCGCAAACATCTTGATAACGTCCGCCTTGCCCGACAGCAGCCTCATCAGCGTCATCACCTTACGGCGGGACTCGCCAATGCGCCGCAGCATGTGCGAGATGTCGGTGTCTCTGGAGAGGAAGACGTGGTCCTCAATGGCGTCCGCCTCGTACTCAATTGCGTGGATCACCGGCGCAAACGAGTCGGTGATGTCGTCAATCAGCGCATAGCACAGCCAGTCGGCACTGACATCGACATAGTCCCGGAGCTGTCTGACACGGCGGCGCACGTTGATGGCGTGCTGGATCGGCCCAAAGTGGAATGTCAGCACGCCGTTACGCAAAACCACAATGTACACGTTGATGGGCTCGAGAAACTCCTCCGACTCGTTGTCGCTCTCAAACGTGTGGAAACACACAAAGTAGTAGCTGCGGAAGAGCTCCACCTTCTCGCGGGTCTCCTGCATCCGGATATCCTCGGCTGTAAGCGGGTGGATGCCAAACGCCTTGGAAAGAACCCGCATCTCGGCATCGGTCGGGCACACGCAGTCCAGCCACCACGTTGGCTGGCCGTTCTGGAAGAGCTCGCGGAGAGAGTGGCCCGGTGCCACCAGGGCAGAGAGCTCGGGTGCGTGCACCGTCTCCTCGGACTCGGAGCTGAAGAAGGAGAAGCGGTCCGGCGCCGCCTCGCCCTCCACGCGGTTGGTGCCAAACTGCACTCCCGGCTCGGTGGAGGTGACGCTCGGGGTGTAGCGCTGTGCCGAGGAAGAAGAGGAGACATTCTCCTTGCGGAGCACCTCGTCCTCTGCTCGCGACTCCGCAATGAACTCGTCGAGCTCGTCAAAGTCGATGCCGTTCACCTTGACGTGGTCCGGCACCAGCGGGAAGCACACGTCCTCCTCCGTCTCCTGCGAGTCCCGGGACCGCACAGAGTCCTTGTCCGAGTCTGAGCCGCGGGTCAGCCGGCGGCGGCGCTCCGGCTCCTCCGCAGAGGCCCTGTCGAGGGAGTCGTCGATCGCCGACTCGTCGTCCGACCCGGACAGCGTCAGCTTGGGCCGGCGCTTGGGCTTGCCCCGGTCCGCAGGCGTTGTGTCAAAGACTGAGCCCCGCCGGATCGGCAGCGTGTCCGCCTGGTGGCGGTGGTCGTAGAGACCTTCCGTTTTGATCGAGTCGGCCGAGTGGCGCGACTCCTGGTCTGACATCGTTCTTGCTCACTCTCAAGGCGACAAGAGGCGGAGCATGGGTTCAACGAGGGTCCATAAGCTGGTGGTTGTGGTAGCAAAGGCTGAAAATTTTCGCGCACTGGGTTGCTGGCAACGTGCGAGGCAATTGGGCTGGCACAAAACGGGGCCCCACTACATCGCGCAATTAGATCTACAACCCCTTAATGCCGTATGCCTGTGTACTGTCTAAAGGCCCGGGTCCACAAACGGCTTCTGGCGCTTGCGCTCGTTCCAATTGAGCGTCGAGCTCAGCCGGTCAAACCACACGTTCTTGGACTCGGGCTTCTTGATGCACGGGATGGGGAACCTGCTGGCGGTGATGGTGACAAAGTCGCCGCGCTCGAGCTCGACCCGGTTCTTGCCGTCAAAGGCACACCACGCCGTGGAGCGGGAGTCGTAGGGCACGCCGAGCCTCAGGATGATGGACTCCGGGATCAGCAGCGGCCGGAACGAGAGCGTGTGCGGGCAGATGGGCGTGATGAGGATCCCGGGGATCTCCGGGTGCACCAGCGACCCGCCAGCACTCAGCGAGTAGGCGGTGGACCCGCTGGGGGTCGAGATGATGAGCCCGTCGGCGTCCGCAGTCGTGAGCCGGTCCCGGTCGCTGTACATCTCGAGCTGTGTAATCTGCATGTTGGGGCCCTTGTCCACCACCACCTCGTTGAAGACGGTGTACGTCTCGACAATCTTGTGCGTGTCTGACGAGACCCCGAGCGCTCCAATCTCCTCGTGCAGGTTGCCGTTCTCCTTGACCGCCTTCATCACGGTGCACTCGAACCGCATCCGGATCGAGCACTGGTAGCCCTTGTCGATGATGTGCGACATGGTCTCCTTGTAGTCGTTGACGTTGAAGTCTGCGAGGAAGCCCAGGCTCCCGAGCGAGAAGGGCAGCACGGGCGGGATGATGGTCTGGAAGATCCACGAGGCGTAGAGCACTGTGCCGTCGCCGCCAAAGGTGAGAATCAGGTCAAACACCTCGGGCCTCCACGAGCACCGGTCCGCACTCCAGAAGTAGAGCCGCTTCTTGTACTCGGGGTCGTGGCTCACAATCCCCTCGCAGTCAAACACCGCCATGTCCTTCAGCATGTCCTGGACGTACACCTTGATCTCGCTGTTGTAGCCCAGCAGGTACTTGGTGACGATGCTGGCCCACTTGATTGGCTCAGGGTCGTGCAACTTCGTCACGAGCATGATGTTGGCGATCCGGGACCGGATGTTCACGTGGTTGAGCGTCTGTTCAATGTCCCGGATCCCGCCCACGATCCGCCCGAGCTGCCGCTTCGTCATCAGCGCACTCGAGATCGTGGCGAGCTTGTGCTCCAGAAAGACGTTGCTCGGGGTCTCGTCTCCGGGCGAGGGCTTTTTGCACTCGTTCTCAAAGTCAAAGAGGTTGATGTTGTTGAGCTGGGCATTCAGCAGCGAGGGCAGCACTGGGTCCACGATCGACAGCTTCCGCTTCCGGTGGTTGTCCGGGGTGTTGAGCCCCGTGGAGGACGAGCTCGTCGAGATCGCCTCCAGCACCTTTTCGTTGCCCTTGAGAACATCACCGTCCGTGTGCCGGAAGGCATACGCCTTGAGACTCTCGTTGAGCCGCCTCACGTCCTCCACGGGAGAGATTGCACGGTCTCGAATATCCTCCTCCGACATGGGCAACTTCCGTTGGTGGGCAGAGCTCGCTATAGCTCGACTGGGGGATGTGCCTTGAGTCGTATAATGCACTCCGGATTCGCGGCACCATCCAACGTCAACTATCAAAGAGGAAGCCTTGTGTGCACCAACAATAACAGAAAAAGGATTCCGAGCACCTCAGGAATGTCCTCCTCGCTGCCTGCTGGACTCCGAGACTTCCCCGTCTCCAAGGCGCTCATCCTCACATCCCTTGCATTGCCACTGGTGGCGTCGCTAACATCCACAAAGTATCTCTACGTGTTTGCCTACTCGCCCTTTGTCTCAGACTATCACCAGCTGTGGCGGCTCTTCACATTCCAACTTGCATTCGTCAATGAGAGCGAGGTCCTGATAGCGGTGATTGTGCTCTACCAGTTTCGTAACCTGGAACGGCTCTTTTCCTCCCGCAGATACCTTTCGCTGGTGGCGGTGCTATATCTCTACAACCTTATCTTGGTGGGGCTACTGACTCTTTTCAAAAGCTACACGGGGATGAGATGGCTCAATTCTGTATCTAGTGGGCCTATAAGCATACTCTTTGGGCTGCTAGCTCACTACAGAGACTTTATACCGGTGATGTACAAGTTTGAGATCCAGGGACCTTCAGGCCACAAAATCGTACTTACAGATCAGTTCTTTGTGTTCTTACTGAGCTTTCAACTGGCAATCACGAGTGGTCTACCGAGTATCGTTATGGGCTTTATAGGTTGGGTACTGGGGGATCTAATATCAAGGAGCGTACTAGCTGGCAAGAACTGGCGTGTGCCGTTCTACTCAGACAGAACACAGTCACGGCCACAATCACGAGAGCAGACACCGAGAGATGATGACGACGAGACTAGACCACTTGCTACACAGTTCCTTGACACTTTCAGAAGATGAACATACCTGCAAGGCACGAGATGGGGTACTTTCCGAATCATACATGAAATCAAATTGTGCAGTTCCTACAATCACGTCTTCATGCCTCATTGTATTCCCCAGGGTAAAACATCTGCAATTTTTACTAGCATCTTACCCACTTTCCCTTGTGAATGCTAGACCGCCAGCTTCTTGGTGCCTTCCTCTGCAAGTCTTAGGTTCTTGCGGCGCTCAACATCCCAGTTGTAGAGTCTCGCAGTGTTAACTTCCATAGTGGTGATGTTCTCCCTCAGGAACTCTGCATCCTCCTCGCTGATGTCGAGGTTCCGCTTAGCAGTTTCGAGCTTCTCCTTGAGTAGCGATGCAGCTTCGTCAATCGGATATTCCAGCATCACGTCTGCGCCGAGCCAAAGGAAAACATTCTCTGTAGGGGCAATCTCAGCAGTGGTATATACAGTCTCATTCAGTTCGTAATTCGTGTCGATGCTTTCGTCGCTCTCCTGCTTTGCCTTCAACAACTCCACCATCTTCAGCGAGTCTCCAATCTCGGGAATCTTGCTCCGGAAGCTTTTAGCGGCATTGAGCTTACTCTGCTCCATGTACTTGTACTGCTGAAGGCGCTCCTGAAAGAGCCTCATTATGTTGTCAAAGTCCTCGGGCTTCTTGACATAGTCCTCTACCCTCTCGACAAAGACCGCCTGAGGAATTCCTCGAGGGTTCTTGACATTACTGCCGTTAGAATTTGATATGATTGTACGTACGACTGCAGAATTGATTCCATATCTGGCCCTTTATCGATCCGCTATCTATTGTTATCTATAGGGTAGGGGGTTGCCACGGTGTATGGTGTATGGATGTCGCGCATCACGTGACCACGCCCGTGACTGCTTTTACCATCCGCACACCGCGACCGCACAAGCATGAAAAATTTCACAACCCCCAAACACTCCCTCATCATCACGCACTATGGGTAGAGACCACTTCACCAAGCAGCACGCCAAGTCTGGCCACAGAGAGGCTCCAAAGTCTGACAACGTCTACCTTAAGCTGTTGGTCAAGCTTTACTCCTTCCTTGCTCGTAAGTTTCCGTCGCCTATTGTCCAGCAAGTTTGGGTAACCAAACAGAGGTTGAGTTGATGTGCTTGCGCTCCTCCCTCCCGCTTCTGCGAGTGCAATCAAATTTGTGCGACATAGAGCAGAAGAACATGTACTAACAAATCAGGTCGTACCGATGCTCCATTCAACAAGGTGATTCTCAGATCCCTCTTCCTTTCGAAGATCAACAGACCACCAGTGTCTGTTTCCAGAATCGCTCGTGCCCTTTCCCAGAAGGGTGCCGCTGACAAGACCATCGTTGTTGTTGGTACCGTCACTGACGACTCCAGAATCTTTGAGTTCCCAAAGGCTACCGTTGCCGCTCTCAGATTCACTGCTGGTGCTCGTGCTAAGATTGTCAAGGCTGGTGGTGAGGCTATCACTCTTGACCAGCTTGCCACTAGAGCTCCAAAGGGCCAGAACACTCTTATCGTGAGAGGTCCAAGAAACGCTCGTGAGGCTGTCAGACACTTCGGCATGGGTCCACACAAGAACAAGGCTCCAAGAATCATGTCCAAGGGCAGAAAGTTCGAGAGAGCCAGAGGTAAGCGTAGATCCAGAGGCTTCAAGGTCTAAGCACCTCGTTACGATTGATGTCTATACCTGTAATTTAGGTTTATTATGTTCAATCAACAATGTAGATTGTAGAGTCTTGGATTCGCTAACCCCAAAGTGCGGAACGGGGTCTTGCCTCTGCGTAAGTGAAGAGCGTTTGTAGCTGAGTTTCTCTACTCCAAAAGGCTGGATCGAGCCCCTCCGCAGTCTTCATCAGGATGATACTGTTTGCACTCTTTTCCCACCGTTTGAACGTGACAAGTTTGCGGTAGTTGGGCGAAAATGTTGTGTTCGTCTCATGAGAGAGAATGCTATATGGATCTTTCCTCTGCTGGAGGAACATCTGTGTATCGTCAAGGATGTTCCACGCCATCAATGCGTAAAACGTCTTGAGTGAGTTGAGGGATGTCATGTCCTCATCAAGGATGTGTCGCAATAGGTTTATGAATCCCGCGGTTACAGTTTGTGTCAGGATCTTTGTCTGGAGGCCATAAACAGCCTTTAGAGACAAAACATCAAAGCTGCTTGAAAGCCTGGTCAAAAGGACCAGGATTGCAGTTTGCTCATCCGATGTCCACTGTCCTGCCAAAGATTGATCGATAAGCGTGAGCATTAGAGGCTTTCTAGCCTCATTTGCGTTTATACAACCATAAGGCAGCGAGGTCAAAGGCCTCACGTAGGACATATCTACACTCAATTCTCGGAGTGGGAGATGTCCAACAACTTCGAAAAAATGGGACAATGAAGTTTGAGTAGTTCCTCCAGTTGCTGATGTCTTCGATAGCTTCCTGCGCAAGCTTAATACTTTCAAATTCGGGAGACTAGCGATAAACGTCAACAAAGGCTCCATACTCAATGAGGATGTGACCCCCTTATTCATAATGTTAAGCTCTTCGATGGATGAAACAGATAGTCCAGCAAAATTTTGGGTTGACGGTGAGTCAATCAAAAGATCTAGTCTTTTCAGGTGGGACTTTATCCTCACTTCGGAGCTCAATGACAATGCAAGGTACTCCAAGCCCCGGAATGGAATCTCAAATGGTTCTGGAGCATCTCCAAGTACAGTCAGCGCTCTTATGCTATTGAAATGCTGATATTTCGAGAGATCGATAGTCCTGTGCGTCTCTAATTCTCGGACGCCAGTAGACGAGTTTGCCAGGGAGGCAATGACCGCATCGGCTATCTCATTTGTCGATTGGATACCACTAGCTGGGGTGTTTAACTTGAAGGACTCGTAGGGCCTTATGAGAGACAAGTAGTAGCCAATTACTGCAAATACAGCGTCCCTGTATCCTCTTGAGACACTCGTCAGCTGCACAACATTCCTCGGTCTGCCAATGAAAGTATATGGAGGTCTCTGTGAACTCTTTAACTGGGGCTCCAAGTGATGTAAAATGATCTCCACAATTTCATGTGGAAATTGGTCCAGCATATGACCAACAGATTGGGGTGCTTAAACATCAAGCTATGCCGTGTTACTTATCGCGATAATAGATCACGTGACTGGAGCAGCCCTTATCTCGAAAGCAGTCACACACTAAAATCACTTCAACTAACACCCCGACACCAACAATTGACCTCAGGTCCTGCGGCCGCGAAGTGCGCTGGCGAGGCGCCGCGACTGGTCCGCCATAAACTTTTCAAGCGCGGTACGGGACACACTGGGCTCGATCACCAAACAAATTTTCCAAATTTTGAGTGCGTTAACAGACTCACGTTAAGTAATTAAACACACTAGATCAAAATGGCCGGTGTTACTGTTAAGTACGTGATAATGGAGAACTTTGTATAGCAGGTCAGGTGCTACACACTTGAAAGGAAAAGAGCAGAGCATCAAAAATAGGGCGTCAGGGCAAGAGCAAAACACACAATCACAAGGACGAGCTAACGGAGCTCATATCCATTCATAAGCATTGTGGATGAGTCGACAACTTACAGCTAAATGGATATAACCAACTTTCCAGACAGAATATGGACCAATGGTACACTTTGGAGTCAGAATTTGATGGCTGTCGATGGCCATCGAATCCCAAGAGACAACCCGTAAGAAGAGTCTCGTGAGCCAATATCACTCACACAGTGTTGAGACGCTCACAACACGTATTGTGGCTCCGTCACCTCCACGCTCTTGCTACCCTTGTTGCTCTGCTGACCGCCTAGCTATACTTTTAATGACAGAATACTAACAATCAGGGACGTTCCAGCTCAGGAGTTCATCAACGCTTACGCTCAGTTCCTGCAGCGTCAGGGTAAGCTCGAGATCCCAGGGTACGTTGACCTCGTCAAGACCTCTGCCGGTAACGAGCTTCCACCACAGGAGTCTGAGACTTGGTTCTACAAGCGTGCCGCCTCCGCTGCCAGACACATCTACCTGAGAAAGCAGGTTGGTGTTGGTAAGCTCAACAAGCTTTACGGTGGTGCCATCAACAGAGGTGCTGCTCCATCCAAGCACGCTGACGCCTCCGGCTCCGTCAACAGAAAGGTGCTCCAGGCCCTTGAGAAGCTCGGCGTTGTTGAAATCTCGCCAAAGGGTGGTAGAAGAATCTCCGAGAACGGCCAGAGAGACTTGGACCGTATTGCCGGTCAGGTTCTGGAGAACGAGGATGACGAGTAACTTTCCTAATGTAAAAATAAAGGTGTACGTTCATACGGAGTGTGCACGAGGTGCATGCAAAGACTCAAGTAGCTTGGATGGTGATTCGCCCTCAAGTTATAAGCATGGTACCGCTGGTGTCATATCTTATACATAAAATGTTATTGCAGCGGACACGGTTTGTAGCTTAGCGCTGTAGATGTTGTACCCCACGCTCCAATTCGTGCCATTGTCTCACTCACTGCTAGATGCTCAGATCACGCCTTCCGCTAGTGTTTAGGCGATACAGGCATCATAAACGGTACAGGGAGCCGTCGGGCCTCTATGTGACTGGTGCACTGCTCTTTGGCACACTCGTGGGGTTCTACTACGGCTACTATGAGGAGGAGCCCCGGCCCTCGCACTTCCCGCTCTCTTCCACAACATCGCTAAAGGAGGCTGGCGAGCCTGAGTACGCAGACTACTCTTCAAGACTAGTAGCTCTTCACAAGATGAAGTCCCTGCTCAGGGCAGACCAATGCTCGGGGCACGTCCTCTTCCCAGAGTCCACAGCACAGGTGTCTGAGATTGTGAAGGTGGCCTTCCACTATAACGTGCCCCTCTCGGGGCATGGAGTCGAGCTCAATCTGAATAGAATGAAGGGCATTGAGTTCAGCAAGGAGGACTTCAGGGTCACACTGGAGCCTGGAGCCGAGCCCAATGGGGTACTCGCTCCCCATGGACATGTCACCACAAGCCAGGTCGTAGGCATCACGGCGGTGCTTCCTGATGGAACGGTACTGGAGACACTGAGGCCGGACCTTGTGAAGCTTATGCCGAGCCTGGGAATTGTAACGAAGACCACGCTGAGAACCCAGCTGGTACCCAAGGAGAGAGTCACATCCGTGATGTTTCCACGCATTGCTGATGCTACCAACACCATTGTCTCGCTGGCGAATGAGGGTGTCACCACTAAGTTTAGTATAGTGGGTAGTAATGTGGAGTTCAAAGCTCCAGCTAGCAGCCTGCGGACTGTGGAGGGAGTTGCTGAAGTGAACAATGCCCTTTCGTACGTGGAGGAGACTCCAGAGGTATCCGCTCGGGAGACTCTCAAGTGGGTGGCTCAAGTGACAGCACCATTGTCACACTTTGCGGAGATTGTTGAGGCTGCCGCAGAGGACTCAAGCAAGGCTGGTCTTGATCTGGCTGTGGAGGGAGATGTCGAGACCTTTAGTGTCATACTGGGCTACACTCCCGACGCAGAGGATGCGGCCCAGAGAGTTAGAACCAGGATCAAAGAGAGGGTCCTGGCTCGTGGCGGGACTTGCAATGGAGAAGACGGGAGCAGCTCAGACCTCATGAGGAAGATTTGCCTGGCTGTAGACCCGAAACGGCTTTTGTGACGGCTACAATGATGATCTAAATGTACAACACGCACATATTAAATGAGCAATGCCAGAACGATAGCGCCAATGGAGGAGCCCATGAGGGCAGCAGCACCGGTGGAGACGGATCCTGCGCCAGCAGAACCAGCAGCGTTCTGGCCAGTTGGAGTCACAGAGCTGACATCGCTTGACGATCCAGTGGTGGCTCCAGAGGAAGCCTCAGTAGTGGAGTCGGCGCTCTCGGTCAAAGTGGAGTTCACAAACGCCGATGATGTGACGGTTGAGTTGGCAGAAGACGTCACACACACACCACCGTACTGGCAGCCAGCGTTGATGTCTCTAGTGTACTCGTCTGTGAGTGTAGTGGAGCATCTCAGCGTTCCTGTTGGCTCGGTGGAGAGAGTTCCACAAGCCTCCAGCGCAGACGTCACGTATGGTCCATAGTACCGCCACAGAGTCCAGCCACACTCCATACAAGGCTCGTATCTCCGCAGGAAGTTGGAGTCCTCTGTACACAGGCAGGTGGTGTTGTAAGGCCCTGAATAGGTATCAGTGGTGTTCGTGGAGCAGGCTGCACCGTTCAAGATGAGGTAGCCGCAAGCTGCGTGGCATCCAATAGAGGCACAGTCATCCTCAGAGGCTGCTAGGGCATAGGCCTCCGGGTCTGGGTGGGCGATGGCGAGAGCCTCCGCGTAGGCTTCGGCGTACGCCGCGGCTGCGGCTTCCGCATAGGGGTTGGCCTTGGCCCATGGAAGGGCTTCAGGGGACGCTGCCACCAGGAGCGCCAACGAGGCAAAAACAACAGGGAAGAGCATTAGCTCCTAGAGAGGAGCCAAGTCTCTTTTAAAGGCCTTTTGGGGTGTCCGAGAAGTCCGCGGGTGTCTTGGCGTGTCAACGCTGCCAAGCTCGACTGCCAAGCATCAACAATAGAACTCCAAAGGTTCTCTTCTAAAGTTTGGAGTACTTGAAGATAGTTTTGCCTTAATCACTAGTCTACTCGAGCCCAAAAACTTTAGACCAGAACTCCATACCATAGTGAGATTACCTCAGGGTCCTTTGACACATCTGGAGCTCCAGGTAGAACCCAGCCTGGTTCTTACTGTTGACACAAGCACACCTCCGCTTCAAGGCACCCCAAAGAGGCTTTGAGGACCTCCATGAAGTTGCGTCCTGGCATCTTTTTTGCACCTGTTTGATCGGGCTCTGATTGCATGCCTAGAGGATGGCTTTGTGTAAACTAGCCGCCGACACTTGCATATTTGGCACTTTTCGCCCCTTTTAAAGTCGGACTTCTTATCAACACTTCTACGCTTTCTCAACACGATAGATTACCCCTTTCCTTAAGACTTGTTTGCTCTGTCCAAAATCTGCAGTCAGCACATTATCACTCTCCTAGTAATTCGGCTCACGGTCTTTGCGCTAAGACGAGACGCACTAATATACCGTGAATTTTGCACTTTCTTGCGTATGTGTACCTCTAAGCAAAAGGTAAGTGGAAATTCACAAACGAATAACTCGACAAGTTATTGATTGAGAAGAGATAGATCAATCTGAGCAGCAGAGCAAGGAGGCACAGTATCATAAGATCACCCATAAGGAGGAGTGCTTGAAAGGCGAGACTTCTGTGTTGATCCACCGTCTGAAGAACGTAGCCATTCCTTGAGTGATAACAACTGGCAGAGGCTTGCATTGTTCTTTGACATTGGACGTGTCTTTGTATGCTGTTCAAATTCCATTCGGGGTTGAAAGGGCTCGTTATATGGCTAGTACTGTAAGCTCTGTAACTCACAAAAGTTTGCTCAAAGGCAACATTTGTGCCATACGTGGAATATCTTGCTGAGCTGTACTCCCATTGCGTCATTGTCTCTGTATACTGTGCTCTCTCCGGCCACACGCGTCTCTCCGGCCATACGCTTCTCTCCGGCCATGCTATTCTCTCCGGCCAAGTTCTCCTTTCAGCCCATGCTCTTTTCCCCAACAATGATTTCTCCTTTTGCCGGGACATTTTCCTCTTTGGCTGCCACCGATTTGAGCCTGAATCGTATGCTTGAAAAAAAGTGGTCATGCGTCCTATTTGCAGCCCCGAACTCGATTTGCAAAGAGTTTGAGTGGAGTAACTCAACATGTCTTGGGATGAATTTACTCTGACCACTAATCAGCTCCAGTAAGAATTGCGCAAAGTTGCGCCAATCTTTCTTCTCAGTTTGGTCGCAATTGAGAATATAAACCTGAAGTTACACAAAAACCTCTCTTGACCCGTGATACGTCGCCTCCGAAGAGCCAGCGATTCTGGCCTCCTGCTATACTTTGAGGCAAATGAGTCTTTGAGTCTATCGCTGATATCATGAGCTTGTAGTTTATTAGAAATTATAGGATTAGACCAACATCGCAAGCAGCACAGCTGCAATCGAAGATCCAACCACGACTGCACCACCAGTGGAGATTGCGGTTGTAGAAGCAGAGGCCGAGGATGAGGACGAAGGGGAGGAAGAAGCAGAGGAGGAGGCAGAACGAGATGCGGAGCTAGAAGCACCAGCAGAAGAGGCATCAGCAGAAGAGGCGGTAGATGTCATGGACGAGTTGGAGGTTAACGAGCCAGACTCTGTGGTGTTGGCAGCAGCATTTGCCGCAGAGGTGGCACAAGCGCCTCCGAACTGGCACCCGGCATTAGCATCCATAGTGTAGGAGTCTGTCAATGTGGTGGAGCATCTGAGAGTACCCGTTGGCTCAGTGGAGAGAGTGCTGCAAGCCTCGAGCGCAGAGGTGACGTATGGACCGTAGTACTTCCACAGAGTCCAGCCACACTCCATACAAGGATGGTATCTTTGCATGAAGTTGGAGCCCTCGGAACACAAGCAGGTTGTGTTGTAAGGCCCAGAGTAGGTATCGGTAGCGTTTGTGGAGCACGCAGAGCCATCGAGGATGAGGTATCCACAAGCAGCGTGGCACGAGATGGCAGCACAGTCATCAGCGGAAGCTGCCAAGGCATAGGCTTCAGGGTCTGGGTGAGCGATGGCGAGAGCTTCAGCGTATGCACCGGCATAAGCGTCAGCAGCAGCCTTGGCCTCTGGGACAGCATCCGCCCATGGAAGAGCGTTTGGAGAGGCAGTGGCAAGGGCAAAGAGGGAGAGGACAATAGGGGAGAGCATCTTGTGTAACAATAGAAGGACAAGAATGACAAGAATGACAAGAAAAGTTCTTGGCCGTTTTCGGGTGTCGACGCACCTCGTGCATGAGGGTGTTTACCCTTGGGAAGAGGTGTACGCGTCTCAAAGGGTCTGTATACGGAGGCTGATACCTCCAATTGGACTGAAGTCCCCTTTATGGGGGGTAAACACCTCTTTTTCCACAACGAGGCGCTATTGTGGCCGCCCTTTGGGGAAGGCGCGTCTCGGGCTTATCGTCGTTTAGGCTCGGGGTGCATCACGAAACGGGTGCGGATCTATCGCTAAATCTTGGGTACAGAAATATGGTAAACTATGGGGTGAAATGTGTCAGACTCTAAATATGAATCAATGAGAATGCTTTTATACCTCAAACTTCACCAGCAGGGGGCGGTGGTCAGACGAGTAGAAGCTGAAGCGGTTCTCCAGCACACCAAACACCTTGGCCTGTAAGCGGTCGTCCACAAAGACATAGTCAATCACCTTGTGTCTATCATTGTCGTTGAAGCCTGTGAATGTGTTGGAGTACCCATACGTCGCATCGTTGTGCTCTCTCGTATCCTTGAGGTAGTGCCTCAGAGTCTGGTACGCCTCCTCGTGTGGCTCCGAGTTGAAGTCTCCTGCAATGAAGGACAAGTCGTCATTATAGCTCTTTGTCTTGCTTGCAATCAGCTTTACAGACTCCTCACGTGACACCCGTCCAATATGGTCGAGATGTGTGTTAAAGACATTGACTTTTCTACCAGTGGCTCTGTGCTTCAGATGAGTCCAGGTCGCAATTCTCGTCTGGTCGGCATCCCAGCCACGAGACGGCACATCTGGAGTCTCTGAAAGCCAGAAGGAGCCCGACTCCAGGAGCTCGAAATCGCTCGAGCGGTATATGATGGGCGCATACTCTCCGGCTTCCTTGCCATCATTGCGGCCCACGCCAAAGTACTTCCAGTCACTGCCACCGCCATTGAGCAGGTCCAGAATGTCGTCGAGCTGGTTCTTTAGCACCTCCTGTAGGCAGACCACAGTCGGTACCTCGAAAGAGTGGAACCGGATCGACTCAGTGACGGGATCCTTGCGGGTACCCCAGGGCCTCTCTGTTCCTCTTGCGCCCTTGTTGTCGTAGCGAATGTTGTGCGAGTATATCTGGATTGGCACCATTGTCGGTTGGGATAGATTAAAGAGAGTATGTCCAAATAGCAGAGATACAAGTGCTAGAAAGCACACTTTGGCAAAGCCCATAGGTGGCTGTGTAGGTGTCACGACATGACACATTCGCGAGGCGGTAGAGGGGCAAGTCCAACACCCACACACCACGACGATCGCCACCCGCACACCTCCGGTAAGCGCCACAGCCTGAAAAGCTCATCGCTCATCGATCTACACATCAACACCATAGAGCTTCATGGAGTCGCACGCGCATCTGCTACTGGCGTCGCCCCCGTCAGAGACCGGGAAGGTCTCGTCTGAAGCCATGTCGCTTCTACAGGGGCATCCGCATGAGGTGCTCCAGCGCCTGAAACCTCTCGACTCGTCTGTACCGCTAGCCACCAGTTTGGCCTCGCTAGCGTCGTCACTGCCTCAAGAGGAGGCACTCTACCTCGCAATCGCAGCACTTCTTGCCTTTGTACAGAACAACTTCACTGGTCCTCAGTCTCCAGTTCGTGCGTCGGCGCTGCTATTCCCAGGTGCCAATGAGGAAGAAGTCAACAGCGAGGCTGTCAAGGCACTTGGGGCCTTTGGCCAGGTGGCTTATGAGATGTGCGAAGATCCACTGCTGCTGCTGCTATCTCTTTACTTATTCGAAGGCATTACGGGAGCTTCGACGAGTCTGCTGGCTGTTGACGAGTCCTTCTCCGCAGAGGCAGCTGCAAGCGAGGCTAGAGCCCCCACTAACGCAATGGGGCTTGTTGCCAAGTGGTGGAGAGCCCGTGCTCTCAGCATCCAGTGCTCTCTTTTCCCAGAGTTCTCTGGCCCGCACATCGCCGTGGCGACGTCTCTGTTTGATACCGCTTTGTTTTCGCTGGCATCCGAGCTGACCCCAAAGTTGCAGAAGGATGTCGCCATATTGTACCACTTGGAGAAGGCACGGCTTCTACTGGAGTCGAGTCTGGACCATCTTGTGCTTCCCGAGCTTCAAAAATGCCAGGAGCTCACTCAGTTTGAGTTTGTGCTCACTGGTGCTAGGGCAAAGCGCACAAAGTTCCAGCAGGAGGCCAAGTCACAGCTCATTGTACTTGCCAACTCCACCTACTTCAACAGCACCCTGGTGGAGCACACGAACCCTGAGTCGCACGCCCTGAACTCAGACCTCCTTTTGGAGAGGCCTCATTACGAGCTGGGACAGGACGACCCGGATGATCAGATCTACAAGAAGCAAAAGTTTGAGGGCATAGACTACAGCCAGGTTCTCCCCATCACACTTCGCCAGGAACACATCCCAGAATCCTTGCAGAGACTCGACCCGAACGAGCAGCCTTTGCTGTCGGACTTTGACAACTTGCAACTGCTTCTGAGGCTGTACACGATCCGGGCCACCTCTCCTAGCGGCAACCAGCTCATTGAGGAGCAATTGATGGCTTTGATCCAGCGTGTGCTGTTCCAGTCTGACGATGTCAACTACACGGTCTTCTCGCGCGGACTGTGGGAGCGGTCGATTCTCGAGACCAACAAGGCCCGTACCATCGAGCGTGGCATTCTGCAAATGCAAACTCTGGTTGAAGAGATTGGTCTGCGGATTTCACAGCGTTACATCCCAGCCGAGTCCACATCCACAGTGTCAAACGAGGCCAAGGAGTCTACGAAGCTGCGGTACGTGTTCCAGCTTCCTCTGATTCCGCGGTGGCAATTGGATGCTAAGCTTGCCGAAAAGTACATGTCGCTGGGTATCGTCAAATCTGCTCTTGAGATCTACGACCGTCTCGGGCTCGTGGTTGACAAGGCTTTGTGTCATGCCTCGATAGGCGAGGAGGACAAGGCTCAGCAGATTGTAGAGGAGCGGGTCCAGACTCACCCTCAAGACGCCAGAGCGTGGTCTGTACTGGGAGACATCACACAGCAGACCGAGTACTGGGAAAGGGCCTGGAGCACGGGCAAGTATTGGAAGGCCAAGGTGTCCCTGGGCAAGTTCTGGTACAAGCGTGACATTGGCGTGGCTATAGAACACCTACGGGATGCTCTCACTATCAACCCACTCCACTTCGAGACGTGGTTCCTCTATGGATGTCTGGGCTTGGAGGCTGCACAGTTTGAGCTCGCAGCTGAGGCCTTCACACGTTGTGTCTCTCTGGACGATACCTCCTCCAACTCGTGGTCCAACCTGGCGACGGCTCTGCTGAGACTCGACAAGGTGAAGGAGTCCTTCTCTGCCTACAAGAAGGCCACTTCCACCTCCGAGGGCAAGAACTGGCGTCTGTGGCAGAACTACCTCATTGTCGCAGCCAAGCTGGGAGAGTGGGACGACGTTCTGTGGGCCTGTAAGAAGCTTGTGGAGTTCCGCCGCGACAAGGAGGGCGAGGGCTCAGTGGACATTCCGGTGGTGGAGAAAATGGTGGAGATGATGACACAAAATGAGTACACAGAGTCACTCTCCTTCTTCGACAGAGAGTGTCTCGAGTTCGTAACTGTGACTCTGCCCGGAGTGATCAACTCCTCATCAAGGCTGTGGCGTATTGTGGCACGGGTCGAGCTCTGGCGCAAAAAGCCGTGGAATGCGCTCGAGTGCCACGAGAAGGCCTTTAGAGCCCTTTCGTACAATCCGGACCTCGACACTAACGAAGATGTGTGGAACCAGACTGTGGAGGCGTGTGCCGACCTTGTGGCCGCTTACGAGTCTCTGGGAGAGCTTCCTGGAAAGCACGGCGCAGGTGACTTGGTGTGTACGGACTGGCGCTACAAGGCCAGACAGACGGTGAAGTCGCTCATGAGCAAGGGCCGGGCCTCGTGGGAGGACTCGGAGGGCTGGGAGAGGCTCCAGGAGATGAAGGAGGGGTTGTAAGCATACCGCATCTAGATATCATGTATTAGCTCAGCGCATTAGTCGTAGCTCGTAATCATCAGCCATTAGTTCTAGTCATTAGTTTAGCCATTAGTCTTGACCACGAGTTCACTTTGCTGGGTGTAGCGGGATCATCAAAGTGACGTATCCTCTTGCGGCCACATACCGTCTCTGGACAAAGCCTGGTACGATCCCCAGCAGGAACAAGGTGTCGATTGTGGTGACGATGCCTTTCACCGACGACCGGCTCACCTCGGAGTTCTCGTAGCGTAGCAGAAACACGCCCGTGTATATCGCCAGAGGGTATGCGTTCCCACTGAGCAGCGACTCCTTCAGCAGGCCTACCATCACCACAAGGTCACAGTGTGAGGCCAGCACAAGAAGAGGCCCTTCAAAGTAGTTCAAGAGCGGAGTCACTGCCACGGAAAAGGGGGAGTTCGGCATCACCTCCCACGTGAAGAAGGAGGAAAGGTTCACCAGCGAGTATATGAGGAAGGGAGCCAGCTTGATGGGGCTTCTCTCAGTGAAGACCCAAAGCCACGCGTAACCCAGCAATTGGGCATTCTCGTCACGCACAAGCTCAGAGATGCACATTCCATTGGGAGTAAACTCCACCTCCTCTCTCTCCTCGTTCAGCACAATCTGAGTCTCAAGATTCCCTCTGTAGAGCACAATGGCGTAGGTGGCGATTACCGCTGTCAGTGCAGCCTCATACGACAGCTTTTGCATCGTTTCACGGCCGTGGAAAAGAGCCACAAAGTACACCACAACGCCCACGATGGTGGAGAGGTGGGACACGACCCACACCGACTGGAGCTGGCACTGAGCCCTGATGAAGCTCT
This sequence comes from Petasospora adriatica, assembly GCA_030558135.1. Taxonomy (NCBI): domain Eukaryota; kingdom Fungi; phylum Ascomycota; class Saccharomycetes; order Phaffomycetales; family Wickerhamomycetaceae; genus Petasospora; species Petasospora adriatica. The sequence continues at coordinate 17,937 of JAJMRX010000011.1, read as the reverse complement.
CCGCCGCTAGCAGCCACTGCTGGGCGAAGCTGAGCGAGATCACGATCTCCTCGGGCTCTTCGATAAGCTCTGCGTCGCTTGTCATGAGGATCGTCTTGTTTGGAGTTTGTACGCGTCTCACGCTGACACATTTTCCCCAGCGGCAGGCGTTAGCGGGGACGGCTCTGGCGGCCGATCGCGGCAGGCGTCTGCGAGCGGGGGCTCTTGCCCATCGCGGAAGGTGAGACCGAGCGCCGTATCAATTCGACACCGTTGTTCATTCTCTCCCATTGCCACCCACCATGAAGCAGAAAGTGCTGGTGCTGGAGACAGCAACGCGCTCCGAGCACGCAAACCACCACCCGCAGTACAAGGCCTTTTGCGAGCTCTTCGACGTCAAGGTGTACGCGGTGTCTACGCTGGAGCTGCTCATCGAGGAGCTCGAGGGTCCTTCTAGCGACGTCTCTGCGATCTGGGTAGCGGGCCACTCGATCTGGAGCCTGGGAGGCCTTCTGGCCATTAGGGACCACCTCCCAAAGACCCTCAAAGTGTACTGCTTCTCGTGGGTTGGGTACCTAGACGAGGAGGCCGATCTCCTCAGGGACAGGGGCATCGTCTTCTGCAACGTGGGGGACGTCTCCCAGCACGACGTGGCGGACCAGGCCCTCTACCTCACACTGAGCTGCTTCAGGCTCGCCAACTTCTTCGAGCACCAGTTCCGGGGCTCACGGTCGATCCTGTCATCGCGGATGTCTCTGGGATCACATGCCTGGGACGCCAATGGCGAGCCAGTACCGCCAAAGCCTGAGGTGAACCTGGCTTTCAGCTCCAGCATAGGGGGCAAGAAGGTGGAGTCGCCTACGGGCAAAGTGGCGGGCATCGTGGGGCTCGGAGCCATTGGAAGGCAGATTGCCAAACGGCTCAGCGCCATCGGCATGACGATCCGCTACACCAAGCGGTCGCCGCTGTCTGCTGAGGAGCTCGAAGGGGTACAGGCTGAGTTTGTGCCGTCGTTTGAGGAGCTCATCCAAGGAGTGGACCTCATTGTGCTGGCTGTGCCACACTCTCCGCAAACTGTGAACCTCATCAACGAGGACTCCCTCAAGCTCGTCAAGAAGGGCGTACGCATCGTCAACATCGGGAGGGGCAGTGCCATTGACGAGGATGCCCTCTTCAAAGCCTTGGACGATGGCACCGTGTGCTCTGTGGGGCTTGACGTGTTCCAGAACGAGCCCAACGACGTTGACCCTCGCTTCATGAACAGGTGGGACGTTACGGTGACACCGCACATTGGCAACTTCACCACTGACAACACCGTCAACTCCAATCTCCGCTGTATGGAGAATATCAAAAACGTGCTACTGGAGGGGGGGAAGGGTATCACGTACGTACCATAAAAGTGTTTTCTACCGTCAGAAGTCATCAATTCGTGTAGTAGCCTACAGCCTCGCTTCCCGTCCGTACCACCATCTCACACCAATGCTTCCACGTTGCATGTCAAGCCCCTCGCTGATCTGTCTCCATAGCTCCTGTTCCAACATCGGGTTACCGCAAGCCAGCTCCCACACGTTGTTGAGCCATGTCTCCAGCATCTCGCAGGGCAGAAATGGTAGCGTCCCCATGAGAGCAGTCGTCAGTGCCTGTTTGGCATCTGGATCACGAGCATTCAGTATCGCAATGTACAACGTATGAAGCACTTCCCTGAGGTTGTCCTTATTGAGGTAGTAGGCCTCCGATGGCGGCGCCACTTCCCTTGCAATGGTCTCCACCGCAATGGCAAGCTGCTTTGCTGAAAGGCAGACTGGGAACTGCGATAAGACTGTGCGGAGGTACTCAGGTGCAGTGGCTGCCACTATGACTGCGTTCCGCTGGTTGAAAGTGGAGAGAATCACGCTGTGCGATCCTTCAATCAGCTCGCGGAAAGTCTGCGACTCCACAGGAGGCAAACCGATGAAGTGGTACACAAAAGGAGCAATGACGTTATCGTAGTATGAGGCATCGCACTCCCTGGTATAGTGCTCAAAATAGTTGATGGCAAAGAGCGCCTTGGCAGACTCATACTGGTTCGCTGGAATATCCCTTAGCGAGCACTGCGATACCATGAATACACCCAGCTGGTCAGCGCCGTGTCTTGAGAACTTCACGAGCCCGTCGATGCATGTTAGCAGCACAAACTTGTAAGCCTGGAACCCGCCAGCACCAACGTGCTCAAGAACGAAATTCAGAAAGAATAGTGTCTTGATGGCCTTCGTAAAGAGCGAAACGTGCTCAGCCCGTTTCAGCCCAGTGTGCAGACTGAGGGAAAAGGATGCAAAGCCTTGTAGCATAACCACCACTGAGAAGAGAATCGTCTTCAAGGAGTCCCACGCTGGAGCAACGCTCCCCAGTGACACGACATACTCCAAAATGGTGGAGAGGCACCTGTCCAAAACGGGGAAGCTCACTCCGCACGAGAGGCTGTTCTCCACAAGCAGGGAGAGTCTGCCTAGATGCTTGACCGCTGGTTTTGAGTCGTCACCGCTCATCACGCCGTGTGGAGAGCGGAAGACGAGTTCCACCGCGTGCAGTGCCACTTCACTATGTGGAAGAGCCTTCCTCTGACTCTCCGTGAAGAAGGGTAGAGAGCATGCCAAAGAAATGATCATGAGTGTACTGACATCGTATGAAGAACCAATCCACCGGGATATAAGCTCATGGTTCAGCTGTGCACAGCGCGCGTAGCACTGCTCAAAGTAGCCTCTCGTCTCCGGAATGGCGTGCTCCTCGTACAGTGGTTTCGAAAGCAGTATCCCAGTCAGGACAAGCACTTTGTGCCAGTCCTCTGCTCTGGCCTCATAGACACCCTTGGAGAAGGCATAGAAGAACTTTGTGAGAGGCAGCGAAGGCTGTGAAATGCGGATTTTTTGTTCGAAGAGAGCCTTTACAGCCTCAATGACAACGTAGCTGGCATCGACTCCATTGAACACATGGCTGCGAACAAGCGAGGAGGCAACGGCCCTGACGTCCGACTCGTCCTTGAGGCGTGGTAGGTAGCTCGCCACGTAGCCGAGAAGCTGCTCCGGTGGAGTTTGTGATGTCATGAGAGACAGCAGCATTTGGGCCTCTCTGTCCCGGTTCATGGCTGGTGCGCTGTGGTGATGCTTCGGAATTAGACGGTGAGATAAGTGGAGATGTGGAAAGCGTTGCTGTGGGGATTCGCGATACTCTCCGCCTTAGTATCAACAATAGATCTACCACTATTAAGGTTGACCTCTGATCTGCAGATTCTGAGAGACCCTCTCCTTGATCAATCCATTCCTTTCATTGGTAACTCCATTTCGTTCATTGGTGACTGTTTATTTTGTTAAAATTGGGGAAGCAGACGAACTCATCATCAAAGAGACGCGTCTTTCCCACAAGTGATCAACATGCCTTCTCTGCTAGACACGGCGTGGGCCAAGCTAGACAGCAGACACAGAGGTCACATTCTGCCTTCGGAGCTGCCCCTTCTCATTGATGCCATTGAGACAATCCTCGGAGCGCGCCTTCTTACTTCGTCGCAAGATGAGGCCCTTAGGGAGTACAGTAAGGGCAGCGTGAGGCGCATATATAAGAGCGAGTTCCGCAGCTTATTCAGCAGCCTCTTCATGGAAGACTTCGATGATGCTGTGGCTCGTGCCGGAGGTGTTCCCTCCTTCCGGAGGGAGTACTCGCAGTACAAGAGACTAAGCGAGTCACAAGAAAGGGAGATTGCGTACCGTGACGGTGTGATACAACAGCTCGAGGCTAAGGAGCAACAGCTAGAGAAGTGCGAGGCAAGAGTAAGGGAGCGTGATCGTCTCGTGAAAGATCTTGAAGAGGAGGTGAACTATCGGGACAGAATCATTACGGAGAGAGATCAATCTATTGAAGACAAGGATGCACAGATTGCCAATCTTAGAGAAGAGCTGAGGCAAATGCAAAATGGTGATGACTGGAAGAAGTACGTTGAGGAAAAGGAACGCCGGTTCGCAGATGAACTGGTACAACGTATCAAGAAGCAGAGAGACCAAATTGAGAAGCTCAAGGATGAGTTGAAACGCGTCAAGTCCATGAGCTCCTCAGTAATAGCCCCTAGACCTACAGGAGTGAATGCTGTAATGAGTTTGAGCCCAAAGTTCCACATTCCTAAAGTGAGTTATGGTACCAAGTTGGCGGTGACGCTCTCTGTGTTACTTCTCTTCGTGTATCTCTACTTCCCCAGATTACTAGGTGCTTGGCTCGAGCCATGGGTGGAGAGGTGGGCTGACGAGTCAGTAGACTATGATTACTACAACCTTGGAAGTATCAATGAGGAGTACTTGATGTCCATTCGCTGAAACATGATATAATACACTAATTTTCGTGTCCGCAGAGTAAGGCAAGCCCTGCTTGCCTCTTGGAGATTCCAACCCCCTGTCTTCACTTCATCACCTGCCGGAAACACATACAGAATACCTTCATGAGCAGCTTCACAGCAGCATCGTTGCCCTGCTGTTGTTGCTGGTGGTGCTGAGGTTGTGGCTGGTACTGTGGCTGGTGCTGTGGCGCGTATCCTGTCTGTGGCACATAAGCCGCTTGTGGCTCGTTCAGTGCAGCCCAACCAGGTGGCACTGTCTCACCAGAGAGTTTGACAATTAGCACTCCCGTGTTCTTCTTGTCAATGTGAGCCTCAAACCCAGCCTCTTCGCATAGCTCCTCTACTGCAGGCTTGAGCTTCGCCACGCCGTTAGCGGAGTGAATGCCCTTTCCCACAATCACCTCAAGCGTACTCTCGCCGCGCTGTACCCCTGCAGCCATCCGTCTCTTCAAAATGTACAGGGCCTCCTTCACATAAAGCCCGTGGAGGTCGATTTCGTTGGAGTCGGAGTCTGCGTTGTTCTCCCGGAACACGTACTCTGCAGCTTGGAAGTTGTAACGGTCTGCGATCTCCACCTGTTTCTTTGCCTCCTCACTGAGCTCATGGGCCCGCTGTTTGTCTCCCTGCTTATATGCTGACTGAGACTGAGATGACAGCTTCGACCGTTTCTTGTATGCCTCCTCGGCTAGGCTTCGCAGCCGCTTGTACTCAGGGTCTGACACATGGTTGTAATCCCGTTCCTGACCAGCGCCTGATGTTAGTGACAGATTCTGTGGCGTTCCTGATACATACCAAGCTTGATTCCCCTATCTGTCGCAGCTGTCGCCATCGTAGTGTTCGATTAGTGCACCTAAGCCTTCCACTTAAATGTCAATGTGTACACAAGGGTACCTGAAATTGTGTGGCCCTTTCACGTGACTTCGCGCAGGGCTGGGTGACTGCCCTAACAAAAAGCACCCGCACACCTCGCCCCTCCGCACTGTGTCGCGTCTATGAAAAACTGAAAAATTGACATCCTCCTAATTAGCATACACATCACAATGGCCAAGTCTACCCCTAAGCAGTACGTGCTCAACTAGCATCGTCGTCATGGCACGCTACTTCTCTGGCATACTCCCAGAATCTTCCACCGGTCCATGTCCGTGCCCTTTGGGTAGGAGAATACCGGTGTAGTAGAAGGCATGGGTTGCATCATTCTTTCGAGTCTGTGCCTCCTCTGACCTTTCTCAACTGGCAACGGTTGAGAGAAGTAACGCCATCGAATGCGTGTCATGTCGATGTAATGAATTGCAAACTAACATCCCAGGGTTATCACCGCTGAGCAGGTTCTCGTCCCAGAGTCCCAGCTGAAGAGAGCCTCCCAGGCTGCTAAGCTTTCCGAGAAGGCTGCCGCTGAGAAGCTCGCTGCCAAGAAGGTGAGTACCTGCCACTTTGCTTCCTGTGATGATAACCTACCAACACGACTAGCGCTGCAATGTTGTCTTGTTAACCATCTTTCGGGACTGAAGGAGGCTATCCTGCCCTATAGAACCTACTAACTTTAAGGCTAACAAGGAGAAGCGTCAGGCTATCTTTGACAGAACCGCTGCCTACACCAAGGAGTACTACGAGGCTGAGCGTGCCATCATTGAGGCTAAGCGTGAGGCTAAGGCTGCCGGCTCTTACTACGTTGAGGCCCAGCCAAAGCTCGTCTTCGTTGTGAGAATCAAGGGTATCAACAAGATCCCACCTAAACCAAGAAAGGTTCTTCAGCTTCTGCGTCTCCTCCAGATCAACGCTGGTGTCTTCGTCAGAGTCACCAAGGCCACCTCTGAGCTCCTCAAGCTCGTTGAGCCATACGTTGCCTACGGTTACCCATCCCTTGCTACCGTGAGAAAGCTCATCTACAAGAGAGGTTACGGTAAGGTCAACAAGCAGAGAGTTCCACTTTCCGAGAACGCCATCATTGAGGCTTCCCTCGGCCAGTACGGTATTGTCTCTGTTGAGGACCTCATCCACGAGATCTACACCGTTGGTCCAAACTTCAAGCAGGCCAACAACTTCCTGTGGCCATTCAAGCTCTCCAACCCATCTGGTGGCTGGGGCGTTCCAAGAAAGTTCTTCCACTTCATCCAGGGTGGTGCCACCGGTAACAGAGAGGAGTTCATCAACGCTCTCGTCAAGAAGCAGTTGTAAGCTCACAATCAATGTCTGTATAATAGTGCTTATGTAGAGTTTGTGCTACGAACATATCCAAATCGTAAGTTCATTAATTTTATATACATCAAAAGACATTTTCACTCTCGCCCGGTAGTCTCTCTACACGCTTAGGCTCCCAATCCTGCTCTCCCAATCCTTGAAGTCTGTAGTACTCTTCCTTGATATCCACGGACCGCTTGGTCGTATTCAGCTTCAAGATCTCTGTCTCATCAAGCTCTTGTGTCTTGCGGTCCCTGTTCTCGTATCTCACAGCGGTAAAGGAGCTGAGCCAGACGGAAGCCAAACCCATCGCAGTGAGAAAGGGCAGCCCAAATAGCAGGAAAGGGTGCTTCTTCAAGTTCTTCTGGTATCTTCCGGCCACAGTCGCATCGTATATTGCCTGCTCCCGCTTCGATCGGAACTTCTTCTCGTTGAACACCATCGCTATAGTAGTTACAAGGGCCAGTGTGTAGTTTCGAGGCTCGCATCCGCGCCTCTCAGAAGTGGTGTCCGGGTTTAATTGACAGCCACGTTTACCCGCACTGTCCCCTTACCCCGTATCAACAACCATGGAGAAGGCTCACTACCAGGACCGCAGAGGCCGTGTGTGGCTCAACTGGGGCCTCGCAGTGGTCCTCAGTATGTATTTCTCAAGGAGGATGCTGAAAGTTTGAGACTTCACCCGTATCTAGCTCGCAGTGTCTCCTATCTTAGCTGGCCTTTACTAACGATAGCGCTGTTGTTCCTCTCTGCTCACGCCAAGCACACATCCCTCCAAGTTGAGCTTTCAGCTCCTAAGAAGAACGTCATCTTCCTCGTGACTGACGGTATGGGTCCTGCATCGCTATCGCTGGCGAGATCTTTCCGTCAGCATCGTGACAACTTGCCCATCGACGACATTCTCACGCTTGATAAGCACCTCATCGGGTCGTCACGTACTCGCTCATCCAACTCGCTAGTCACGGACTCTGCTGCTGGAGCCACGGCCTTCTCGTGTGCTGTCAAGTCTTACAACAACGCTGTTGGTGTGACGCCTGACAAGAAGCCATGTGGCACTCTGTTGGAGGCTATGAAGCTCGCAGGGTACCAGACTGGGCTTGTAGTCACTACGAGGATCACGGATGCGACGCCAGCGGCCTTTTCGTCGCACGTGACGTACCGCTTCTACGAGGACCTTGTGGCCCAGCACCAGCTGGGAGAGTACCCTCTCGGAAGAGTTGTGGACCTGATGATTGGAGGCGGTAGATCGCACTTCTATCCTCCGGGAGACTTCAAGTACGGTAACGGCGGTGCCAGAAAGGACACCAGAAACCTCATTGACGAGGCGATGATGGCTGGCTGGAACTACGCTGGTAACAGAAGCGAGTTTGATGCGCTGGAGTTGGGCAAGAATGTGGACCTGCCTCTGCTTGCGCTTGTGGCCGACGACAACATCCCATTCGAGATTGACCGTGACGATGCAGTCTACCCTTCGCTGGAGGAGGAGGCCATCACCGCAATGAGAGCGCTGGAGCAGGCCACCAAGGACTCCGACAAGGGTTTCTTTTTGCTGATTGAAGGGTCCAGAATCGACCACGCAGGCCACAACAACGACCCTGCGGCTCAGGTTCGGGAGGTTTTGGCCTTTGACAAGGCGTACCAGGCAGTGCTGGACTTTGCAGACTCGACAGACGTTGAGACCGTGGTGATCTCCACCTCTGACCACGAGACTGGCGGGCTGGCCACTGCCAGACAGCTCACGGACTCGTATCCCGAGTACGCATGGTTCCCACAGGCACTGCTGAATGCCTCGCACTCTGGCGAGTTTTTGAACCGCAAAGTGGCATCGTACGATGGCGAGGACATTGAGCAGTTTGTGAAGGAGGTTCTGGAGGCAGATCTCGGCGTGTTTGACTACACAAAGAGCGAGGTGGAGTCGATTGTTCAGAACAAGGACAGATCGCACTACCTGCTCAACGATATTGTGTCTCGCCGCTCCGAGACGGGATGGTCTACGCACGGCCACTCTGCTGTGGACGTGAACATCTACGCCTACTCCAACAGACGCCACGTGATGTACGAGCTGTACGAGAAGCTCGGAGGCAACCACGAGAACACGGAGATTGGCCAGTTCATGGCGGACTACGTGGGCATTGAGCTGGACCACGTGACTGACAGAATCCAGGGCACGCAGGTGAAGCCAATGGAGGTTGCGCAGCAGCAGGAGAAGGACACTGAGGAGACATACCACCAGACGGAGAAGTAGCTCGAGGCGCGTTGGCTAGAAAGGAATTAGACTATTTAAACTGCTACGGTAGTTCGCTTTACCCTTAGGCATTTTCGTACTCCTCCGGGAGGAAGATGAGCCGCTCAATGCCCTTCTTGGTGAGCAGCACCATTCTAATGACGCCACCAGAGGAGCCGTCCCACTTGATGGCCTGCGACAGCGCAGTCTTGACAAAGGAGACAACCTCCTCCTTCTCCATCTGCTCCTTGTAGTTCTTCTCAGTCCACCCGTAGATGTAGCTCGAGCCGGACCCGGCAATCGCAAACTTCTGCTTGTGCACCGAGCCTCCTAGAGGTATGCTGTACACCTCGCCGCCGCTCTTGTCGTCGTATCCAGCGACAATCAGCCCCGCCGTCAGCGCGTCCTTGTTTGTGTATGTGAGCTCCTGGAGAATGCTGGCAGCAACCTTTGGCGGCGCCGCGTGGCCGTGTTGCATCACGTACATCTCGAGATGGTACTTGGCAATGTCAGCCACCGCCTGTGTGTCAGCGGCAGAACCACTGCGACAGCACCAGATGAGGTCGTGCACTTGTGTGAGCTTGTCTGTGACTCTGTTGGCGATGTACGATCCCGTCGTGGTACGGCTGCTGTTAGTGTGCTGAACTGGGCCCTGGAGAGTACTTACGAGTCTGCCCCGAGAATCACGCCGTCCTTGAAGGTGACAGCCATGCTGGTTGTTAGTACTCGTGCGGTGTGCTGGCGACTCCAATTAACCTACATCGATGTTCCGAGACTGCTGTTAGCTTCCACTGCCGTTCCACATACCTGACCTCGCCCTTCTTGAGGTGGTTGATGTCCACCGAGATGCCGTTCATGATGGTGTCGTTAAGAGAGCACTGCTTTCTATGTGTACGTTTTCGCCACCAAGGCGCGGTTGCACTTGTGCGGGTATCTCCGGCGCAGCCGCGGCCGTAAGCGGGGGGTCTGTTGCGGTTTGGCGGGGGCTGCCCCGATAGAGGCCAAACTTCTACAATGTGCTGGTGATGGTGGCCTGTGTCCACTTGCTGAGTTTGCCGTGTCAGAGAGCTCCTGTTTTTGGTGGATCGCCAGCGGTGCCCAAATGCTGAAATTTTTTCGCCCAAAACATTTTCCAAGGCACTACCAACAACCACGATGCTGCCAATCGACCTCTCCACAGCGCCCTCCACAACGTGGGGGCCTCCCTCCGTGATTCCACAGGCGCTGCGCTTCTCCGACATGCCGTACGCGCCCTTCTCCAAGGGCGACAAGCTGGGCAAGGCTGCTGACTGGCAGGCTGCGGAGCTCAAGGAGTCCAAGCCCATCAAGCGGGGCCAGCGCGACTTCTTCCACGCCTACGGAGCCTCTGCTGCTACCCAGTTCGGCGTGGAGAACGACAAGGACGACTTTGAGGTTGTCGACAACTCCAAGCCGATGCAGAGACAGCCCGTGGCGACTGTGCTCAAGAACAAGCGGACGCAGTTCCAGAAGCGGCCGCCACCAAAGAAGCCGTTCGCCTTCAGACGCTACAACGAGCCGGAGCGTGTCAGAGAGGCCTCCATCAAGGTGGAGGAGTCGTGGGTCGCCGTCTCGGACGTGGAGCTCAACAAGCTCACCAAGCTCAACTTTGTTGTGGGCGAGGCGGAGGACCTCGCCACGTACGGCGCCATCAAGCCCTACAAGAAGACGATTGAGCGGTCTGTCGGCCCTCTGCGTGCCATCGACACCGCCATCTACAACCCAACCGCCTCCGAGGACCCGGTGATCCAGGAGATGCACTCCCGCCACGAGGCCTCCGTCTACACCACCGACACTGTGCTCTCGCAGCTCATGTGTGCCAACCGCTCCGTCTACTCGTGGGACATTGTCGCCACCAAGAAGGAGGGCGTCATCTTCCTCGACAAGAGAGAGGGCTCGCAGATTGACACGCTGAGCGTGGACGAGAACGCTGCGGATGCGCCGTCGGACGCTGTGGACTCCAACATCAACAACGCCACCAACCTCGCGCTCGAGGCCATCTACATCAACCACAACTTTGCTGCGAACGCGGTGGTGGAGGAGCACACCATCAAGCTCGACAACCCGAACCCCTTCCACGAGGGCACAGAGCCGCTGCAGTCCAAGGGCTACAAGTACCGCAAGTTCACCTTGGGCGAGGAGACGCCCGTCTCTGTTGTAGTGAGAACCGAGTTCGACTCCAAGGACCAGGCGGGCAACACGCTCTCCGTCAAGGCCGCCAACGAGTACCAGACGTCGTCGCTCGACTGGAAGTCCAAGCTCAACTCGCAGAGAGGCGCCATCATTGCGGCGGAGCTCAAGAACAACAACAACAAGTTCTCCAAGTGGACCCAGCAGGCGCTGCTTGCCGGCGTCGACACCATCAAGCTCGGCTTTGTGTCGAGAGTCAACTTCAAGGACAACAAGAAGCACCAGATCCTCGGTGTCGCGTCGTACCGTCCTCAGGACCTCGCGAGCCAGATCAACCTCTCGACGGGCAACGGGTGGGGTATCGTCAAGTCGTACATCGACATCATCGCCGCGCAGGAGGATGGCCAGTACGTTGTGCTGAGAAACCCGAACGCACCAAAGATCACCGTCTACCGTGTGCCAGAGGGTGTTTTGGCAGTCTAGGTAGTGAGTACAGGTGCTCTTTACACTCGTAGCCCGACAATTACTTAGCAGTGGCTCGCCGCCACTTTAGAGCTTTCGCGATTTGAACACGTCCACCACAACATGCTCCTCCTGGCACTGCTGGCGGTGTGCTCTCTAGCACACGCATTTGTGCCCTCGAGCACCTGGTCCAACTCCCGGATCTTCCGTACGATCGATCTGCAGAGATCCTACGTGAACGAGCGGTGGCTTTGCGAGGTGAAGAACATCGACTCCAAGCCCAACGCAGACTACTACCTCGCCGTTCCTCACGAGCTGTGGAAGGGCCTCTCCGTCTACTCCGTCTCTGTGGACGGCCAGGTGCTTCCTAGCGAGGTGCTGGAGGTGGGCACCGCGGCCAATGTCGAGCTCGTCAACTACATCCACGTTGTGCTCCCGCCAGTGGCTCCAAAGTCCACCTACCAATTCGAGGTGTCCATGTCGCTCACCACGGGCGTCGAGCCCCTGCCCAAGCAGCTCGGCATGCTGGATGACCAGACGCTGCTCCTGCGTACCTCCAAGACCCCAGTCTCGGCCTACGACACTGCCGAGTACTCGCTGAGGGTGGTGAATGTCGAGGAGGCCTCCGAGCTCGACGAGCTCCACGGGCTGCCAATTGCCCACCACGGCACCGTCAAGAACAAGGCCCTCACCTACGACATCGAGAGCATCAAGCCCTTCACCATCGAGCCGCTGCACCTGCTCTACAAGCACCAGGCGCCGCTGCCCAAGGTTGCCCTGCTGAAGCGTGGTGTCTGGGTTTCGCACTGGGGCGCCTCGCTGCAGTTTGTGGAGGAGTACGAGATGACCAACGCCGCCGCCGCGCTCTCGGGGGGCTTCTCCCGTGGCGAGTACGCCAAGGTCCGGACCCAGAGAGGTGCCAGAACCCACGCCATTGCCGGCCTGAGACTTGCCCTGGAGCCAGAGGCCTCGGACGTGTTCTACACTGACCTCGTGGGCAACGTCTCCACATCGAGCGTCCGTGATGGCAACGTCATTGTGGCACCAAGATACCCGGTCTTTGGAGGATGGCACTACAACTTCACCGTGGGCTGGACTGCGCCGCTCGCCAACTATCTGCGTGGCTCAGACGACGATTACGTCTTGCGCGTCCCACTTCTGAACGGACCGCCTGATGTGACCTACGACAAGGTGGAGCTCTCTGTGTACCTTCCTGAAGGTGCTGAGGTTCTCGATATTGCCTCGCCTGTCGGTTACGAGGAGCTCGAGTCGAGCTACGAGCTGTCGTACTTTGACCTGGGCAACGGCCACACAAAGGCCACTCTCACCTTCACCAACCTCGTGGACCAGGTCGGACGCTTCGAGATCCTCGTCAAGTACCGCTACGGCTACTGGGAACGGATCGCCAAGCCGCTTAACGTGGCCAAGTGGGTCTTTGCTGCGCTAGCGTCGTACCTCGCTCTGACAAAGGTGGACATTGCCCTCAAGGCCAAGTGAGCCGCTATATAGATCAAAAGCAAATCTTGCACGAAAACTAAACCCCTACTTTGGTAGACATGTATACTATTCACTATGCCTCTATACACATCAACGGGCTTACACAAAGGTAGGAATGCCCGCGTTCTTCCAGTCCCAAGGGTCGTTGAAACGAATGTTCTGGTTGAGACCAGAGATCTTGGCAAGCTCAGCCTCTGAAAGGTCAAAGTCCTCCACGTGCAAGTTCTCCAGCAGTCTCTCCTTGTTGGAGGACTTTGGAATCACTCCGAGACCTCTCTGGGTAGCCCATCTCAGCAGAATCTGCGAAGGCTTCTTGTCGTGGGCCTTGGCAATGGCATTCACCTCAGGGTGCTCAAACAGAGTCTTGAGGTCCTTGGCCTTAGGGTGGTCCATCTCGTAGAAAGACTGTGGGCCGAAAGAGGAGTAAGCCACAACCCAAATACCCTGCTTCTGCGCATACTCAACAAGTCTAGGCTGAACAAGGTATGGGTGGTGCTCAATCTGGAGGGCAGCTGGCTTCACCTTGGCGCCTCTCAGAAGGTCCTGGATCAGAGCACCGTTGAAGTTGGAGATACCAATGGCCTTGATCTTGCCAGCATCGACAGCAGCCTCCAGGGCTCTGTAGGTGTCAATGATTGGAACCTGCTCAAACTCAAACTCCTCAGTGAGTCCGAAGCCCGGTGGGTACGACTTCTCCACAGGCACAAAGGCCTGAGCAATTGGGAAGTGGATGTAGTAGAGGTCCAAGTAGTCCAACTGCAAGTCCGACAGCGTCTTCTCGAGGGCAATCTTGACATTGTCTGGGTGGTGGAAGGTGTTCCAGAGCTTCGACACGATGAAGAGCTCCTCTCTCTTTACGAGACCCTCGGCAATGGCCTTCTTGATACCATTGCCAACCTCAATCTCGTTACCGTAGTCAGCAGCACCGTCAAAGAGACGGTAGCCAAGCTTGATGGCGTTGTACACCTGCTCTGCAGCAGTGTCATTTGGGATCTTCCAGCATCCGAGGCCGACGAGTGGAGCCTTGAGTCCGTTGTTCAGAGTAATGAGGGAGGACATTTTCAATTAATTGAGACGTTCAAGCTACGGGATCGCACGCCTTTTATATCTGTAGGGGCGCATCACAGTTGCGGGCGGGGTCGCCACACTACGCGAGGCAGGTGGAAGCGACAGAAACGGACAGCTGTCTATCGGGGCCGATCTACAACTCTACAGAGGCCAATTGAATGGTCAGCTCCGCGCTGGACCCCTCATCCATAACAATGGGTGCTCTAACAAAGCGTGGGCATCGCTACCCCGGAGAAATGTTCGGCGCTTTAGTTGCAACGAGAATTGCAGCGCTAGGCTATCGTCTCTCGTCTCGACCTGCCCGCTGCCGGAAATCGCGAGATCACGTGCGCCGGCCCTCGCGGTGATCTTATTGTTTCCACAATTTGTCATCTCGAGAAGCCAACCAAAGATGCCAGAGCAGACTGAAGAAAAGCCAAAACCTTGCTGTGTGTGCAAGCCGGAGAAGCAGACCAGAGATGAGTGTCTGCTGGTGAACGGCCAGGAGTCCGGCAAGTGCGACGACCTCATCTCGCAGTACAAGCAGTGCATGAAGGGTTACGGCTTCACCACCAACTAAGCCGCAAATTCCCCCCAGAAGTACATATTAAGCAAGCCTGTATATATCTTAGAACGTGTTACATTACAATACACACTTTAGAGCGCCGCGGTAGTGTCGAGCTTAGCACAAACTACACCGACCCATAAATCTATTCTATTACTCTAGTGGCCAGTAGCCAGGGAAGAGGAAGTGCATCTTCTCGAGCAGCTCGCGCTTCACTCCCTTTGGACTCGTCGACACAGACATCTTCATCGAGCCAGCGAGGTCGTTGCCGATGCGGCCAGCGAGGATCTCCTTCTCCAGCTCTGCAATCACAGCGATGGCAAGCTTGTTGGCGTTAGCACTGTTGGCCTTGAGGTTACCCACCACGGTCTCAACGGTGACAGGCTCCTCCTCCTCTCTCCAAGCGTCGTAGTCAGTGCCCATGCACACCATCTGGTAGGCGATCTCAGCCTCTCTGGCAAGCTTGGCCTCTGGAATCACAGACATGTTGATGACGCTTCCGCCAAACATGCGGTACATGTTGGACTCGGCTCTGGTGGAGAAGACTGGACCCTCCATACACACCACGGTGAGGTCCTGGTTGTCGTTCTGCTTGGAGTGCAGTTTGACGTTCTCGCCCTCAAGGACGTGCTCGAACTTGGAGATGACGGCACTCAGCTTTGGGTCAAATGGCTCGCCAAATCCAGCGTGCGCCACAAAGCCACGCTCAAAGAAGGTGGAGTTTCTGATGCCCTTGGTACGGTCAATGATCTGGTTAGGCACAACAAAGTCACGTGGCTTGATCTCCTGTCTGAGCGAACCCACCGCGGAGAAGGCAACGATGGCCTTTACGCCAAGGCTCTTCAAAGCGGCAATGTTGGCTGTAGATGGCACATCCGATGGGAGAAGGTCGTGGTGAACACCGTGGCGTGCGAGGAAGGCAACGTTGAACCCGGTAGAGGTCTTGGAGATGGTGATTGAAGAGGATGGGGCTCCCCAAGGAGTGGAGATGGTGAGTCTGGCAACTGGAGTGAGCGACGACAAGTGGTAGAGGCCAGTGCCGCCGATAATTCCGAGGTGCACAGGCTCCGAAAAGGTGCTTGGCAGGGCAGTGATCTCCTGGGACTCTCTGTGAACTGACATCCTGAGGCGTTTAAGTGGGATGGGGAAACGTGCAATCTTCAACGTGGGTGCTGGAATTTTTCCTCCGAGCCACATGTGAAAAATCGGTAATTGTGTGGCGAGTCGCTATGGTCAATTATGGCGTCTAAGAGTAGTAGTAGGGTCTAGTGTCACGATCAATGCATATATTGAGGTCACAGTCGCCGTCTCGACTTGGTTGGAGATTCCATCCGGTAGTAGTACTTGGGCGAAGGTATGTAGGTTGGTGTCATTGTTCTCTGAACCTTTGTAATGGGGTTTTTGGGCATGTCAAACTTGAGTGGTGACCTCTGGAAGGTCTTGACTGGTGTTGACATGGGCGATGCAATGGGTCTGTGCTTCTCTGCTGGTTGTGGCTGCTTCTCTGGTACCTTGAGCTGTGTACCCCTTTTCACGGTATCTGTGAGCTTCTCCTCTTCCGGCTTGAAAACGGATCTCTTCAGAGGCACTGGTGTCAGCCCCAGGAGCTCTCTCTGGTGGGATGTGAGGTCCAGATCGTGTAGATCATCCTGCGGCTTCAGTACCTTGTATATGCCAGCGCCAATGTTCCACAGGAAGAGCAATTGGGCCAGGTACACATATCTGGCATAGTTGTCGAGGTCCCACAACTCCATCTTCAGCAGCGCCAGCTTGGCCACGTTGAAGACGAGCTTTGACACCAGTAGCAGTATGAAGTTGATGATGACCCTTCTGAGCTCAAGCTCCTTATTCACCAGTCTGTCCTCGATCTTGGCCATGTCTGGATGCACACGCTCCACCTCTGCGATGGGTCCGAGGCCAAGCTCGGTCTTCTGAGGCTGAGGCCTTTGCATCATTACGGCGTCGAGTGTGTTGTATTAGGGTATTGTAGGAGTATAGAAGGTGCTAGTAAAATTCGCGCTTGACTGCCCAAAGCGGCAGCGCCGTAATTGGCGCCTAGTCGGCTGCAATGGTCACAGTTCAGGTAAAGGCTACACTACTGGGATATGGCCTTGAGGTCCTTCACATTTCCGCCTCCACTCTACAAAAGTTGATCGTCTCCTTTCCCAGCCGAGGTTAGTGCCAGCGTTGCCGCGCTCTCGCCGCCAGCCACAAAGCGCGAGAATTTTGGACTTCACCGACACTACCCGTATCCCCAGATACAGCGCCTATCCGTATCTGATAGGTACCCATGTCCTTCCTGTGCTGTGCGGACAACACTCCGAAGCCAGAGCAGCGCTACACGCAAACGACTAGGGCCACGCCGCCAAAGCCCGCGGAGATGAAAGCGCCCTCGCCGAAGCCAAAGCCCAAGCCAAAGCCAAAGAGTGAGAGCGAGCCCAAGTCCAAGCCCGAGGGCGATGTCGTGGTCTATGAGGGCACAGACTCCACTGTGGAGACGGAGCAGCCACCGGCGGAGAGCGTAAGAACAGTGGGTAGCTCTGGCGAAAGCCCCGAATCGGACACCCCTGGGATTGCTGAGATCGAGCACGATGAGGTGATGGACGACTTCTTCGACCTCACCAGGCTACAGCCGGGCCAGTCGCATGCTGAGAATGGCTGGCTCCTGGGTGAGCAGCCAGCACAGTTCAAGGGCCGCAAGTGTCTGATTCTCGACCTCGATGAGACGCTGGTACACTCGAGCTTCAAGTACATGAGACAGGCGGACTTTGTGATTCCTGTGGAGATTGAGAACCAGCTGCATAACGTTTACGTGATCAAGAGACCGGGCGTGGACGAGTTCATGAAGCGGGTCGGCGAGCTCTACGAGGTTGTGGTGTTCACAGCGTCTGTCTCGCGGTACGGAGACCCGTTGCTCGATGCCCTCGACATCCACAAGGCGGTGCATCACCGGCTCTTCCGTGACTCGTGCTACAACTACCAGAACAACTACATCAAAAATCTCTCGCAAATTGGGCGTCCGCTCAGCGACCTCATCATCCTCGACAACTCGCCCGCGTCGTACATATTCCACCCACAGCACGCCATCCCCATCTCGAGCTGGTTCTCGGATGCACATGACAACGAGCTTCTGGACATAGTGCCTTTCCTGGAGGACTTGGCAGAGGACAAGGTGGAGGACGTTGGGGTGGTGTTGGACATTAATCTATAGCTAGAGGCATCTACATAGAGTCTGGCTATAGGATAGCCTGATAATGCAATCATAGCAAGTATTCGGAATCGTAGCTAGTTCTTGGCCTAGGTTGAGGGGAAGGTTCGCACCGTCATGGAGCGGTACAGATATCTTTTATGTGTCTGCGTGTTATAACTTAGGTATTCCTGATTAGGTAATCCTGGTTAGGTAATCCGTAATGTTATGTAATTTGACAACTTTAGTCTCGATCTTGGTAAGGCGTAGCGGATGACGTCTAATTAAGCGTT